>BLKR01000504.1:0-495295 GCA_011170035.1 Teleogryllus occipitalis
ATGTATTGTAACGTATTGTAGGACTACAGTTAGCAACCGCCACAAAGGGCGGCGGCAGAGGATTAGACGCCAGGGGCCAGGCAGGATGTGACACGCCGAGGTATTCTGGGAAATCCTAAGGGCTAGGGAAAGGGCTGCCCAAAGTACGGGACAGCGCATTTTTGCCGCGTGCCGCGTGTCAAATTCTTGGAATCCAGGGAAATGGATGTCCAAAAATGCCTGGCAAAGCGGTCAGTGTGGGCCGTGTGCAAAACCCAGTGACGCTTCAGGTCACGTGGGTGGGGGCTATATAAGAGCGGACGCAGAGCGCGGGGGTGGGGTTTGTTGAGCTGAGAGGGAACCCTCGTGCGAACGCACAAAAACTTGCGCCCAGGGCGGTGCGGAGCCGAGCTAGGCTCGTGCGGCAAACCATGTGTTGGGACGCCGTTGTGGACTATATCCACGGGTGACAAGAGGTCGCCGGAGCTGTCTGCTGTGTGCGGGAGGCTCGCTGAGGAGTGGCGCGGGCCACGAGTCAGTTATTCATTTTTAAGGATCGCTCCTGCGATCAGGAAAGTAAAGATCTACCAGAGCTGCAACTTAAAGTAGTACTGTACATATTGTGAATAAACCTGTACATATTTATCATTGAAGCTCGTGTCTGTGATTATTGTGTATTCCCACGACGTCACAGACGGGTAGACATAATTGGTGGCAGCGGTTAAACGAATTCCACGGGGAATATCACCCACCAAATAGCATAATTGGTGGCAGCGGTTAAACGAATTCCACGGGGAATATCACCCACCAAATAGCATAATTGGTGGCAGCGGTTATAAAGAAGCCCACGGGGGAGTACGTGCACCCACCAAATAGTATAATTGGTGGCAGCGGTTAAACGAATTCCACGGGGAATATCACCCACCAAATAGTATAATTGGTGGCAGCGGTTAAACGAATTCCACGGGGAATATCATTCACCAAATAGTATAATTGGTGGATGCGGTTATAAGAATTCCACGGGGAAGTGTTGCTCAATTGTGATAATAGCAGCAGTTAAAACATTCACGCCGGAACGGCACGGCATTGTTGCACCATACTCATACGTGGTCGCAATATTACGAACAGTGGGTGGGCCAGTGCGTGGGTGTGTCGACGGGCAGACATAATTACGACGCACGGGAGCAGAGAGGGTCCGCTCCGAGCCAGACGCCCACGTCTTCACGGCAACGCCGGAAGGAAGGAAGGAAGGAAGGACGGAGAAGGAAGGACGTCTCAAGGACAACCGGCTTTGATAAAATCAAGAAGTCAGCAAGGATCTGGTGTAAGTATAGCTATCTGCATTGTAAGGTTCGGTTCAGGTTTCAGTTATGGCTTACTTACCGAGATTCGGGAAAGATTGTGTAGTGCACGTGGCACAGGAATTAGGACTCCAAATTACAGGTGGGGAAACTTTGGTAGTTCTAAAAAAATTGATAGAGGAGCATTCCGATTACGAGGAGGAATGTGTGAAAGGGATAGCTCAGGCATATAAGGATGAACGCGAACGAGAAAAGGCCGAACGCGAATTAGCCTATAAGGATCAAAAAGCCGAACGCGAAGCAGAGAAGGAACGTGCATTTCAGTTAGAAAAACTGAGAATAGAACAGAGCCAACTGGCGGGTAGAGCTAGTCCGCAGTCCGAAGTAAATAGCAAAATGCACATTCGATTAAATCAAGTTATGAGCCGATTCAAAGGGGAGGACGACGACATAACAGCATTTTTAAGTGTTTTTGAGAGTCAGGCGGAACAATTAGAAATTCCAGAAGAAGAGTGGGTGGCAAATCTTATGGGACTGCTCCCACACCAAATCAATGCATCGCTAACTTTAGAAGGGCAAGGTAGTAGAACAGAATATGCCGATTTAAAGAATAGGTTATTAGAAATGTATCGATTTAATGCCGAGAAGTTTCGACAATTGTTCGCGAAACATGTAAAAGCCGCGAATACTACCTGGAACGTATACGCGAGAGAGCTGAAAAATTATTGCAAAGAATGGGTAGCAGGACTAGATATTCATACGTTCGAGGACTTAATGAATCTAATTGTAACCGATCAATTGAAGCGTCGTGTGCCTATTGATATTAAAGAGCATTTTATTGATGAGTGGGGGGAATTTAAGATGCCGTTAGAACTAGCTCGTAAACTAGACAACTATGAAAACAATAGGGCAGGCTGGAAACGGTCTTCGTTCAAGCCTTATAGGAAATCGGAAGCCGTAGGGGAACAAGTTGCAAGCACGAGCAAGACGATGCCGATAGTACCGGAATTTCAGGGGAAATCGAGCGGTAAGAAAACCGATGTTAGGGCAGCATACGAGAAGCCAGACAAGCGGAAATGCTACGGGTGTGGTGCCACAGACCACATGGTCCGTGAATGCCCGCAGCGCCGCGTGGCCGAAAAAATGAATCATGTGGCAGACAAAACAGCTACGGAATTGTTTTCACCGTACGTGTTCTTTGGAAAAATTAATAAAATTCCCGGGAGATTTTTGCGCGACTGTGGTGCCAGTTTCGATCTTGTCCATGAGAAATTTATTAGCGACGAGAATTTAACGGGAGAAAGCGTGTGGATTTTGCAACCGCTTGATGCCTCACCACGAAATCTCCCGGTGGCAGAAGTCACTATTGAAGGGCCATTCGGGAAAGTAGTAACTAAAGCCGCAGTTGTGCCTCGGGAATGCGACAGCGGATATTACTTATTAAGTAATAGAACAGCTGCTCTGTTGGAAGAAGTAAAGGCAGGATTTATTGAGCCACAATTAGTTGCAGCCGTAACGACGCGGGCAAAGCCGCTGAAACGTCGCGGGTGACTCAAGAGTCGGGGCCGGCTGACCGACACGCAGGCGAGTTTGACGCGGACGAGCAGGTAGAAAACCTTGAACAATTGAGGCAGCAGGGAGCCGTTAGTGAAAGGGACGCCAGTGCAAGTGTACTAACGCCCGAAGTGAATGAACTCATAAATGTTACCCAGACTGAGTTCGCAGCTTCACAACAAAGTGACCCGGAAATCAAAACACTATACGACGCGAATAAGCACAACGTACCGGAAGCAGGGCGAGAGTCGTATTTCGTGAAAAATAGTATTTTGTATCGGTCAAGACACAGCAATCGCGGAGAAAAATTTAATATGTTAGTAGTTCCGACTAAATATCGGGCCGCCGTTCTCAAGGTGTGCCATGAAACCGCGAATGCACATTTAGGTTGCACTAAGAGCAAATCCAGCATGTCGCGATACTTTTATTGGCCTCGTTGTTTCCAGGATATGGAGACATATGTGAAAACTTGCGATGTGTGTCAAAAGGTTGGTAGGCCAAATGATCGAAAAAAAGCACCGTTAATGTTAGTACCGCCGATAACGGAAGTCTTCAGTAAAATAAATATTGATACTTGTGGACCTCTTCCCGAAAGTAAAGAAGGCAACAAGTTTATTTTGACAGCCATTTGTTTAGCGTCTAGGTATCCGGAGGCTATTCCAATTAAAGATTTGCAATCAACAACTATCATTAGTGCCTTGTTGACATTATTCAGTAGAATCGGGTTTCCTAAGGAATTACAAACAGACCAGGGCACGTGCTTTACAAGCGCATTGACAGGTGAATTTGCTAGGAAGTTTGGGATCAAACTGGTGAGAAGTTCGCCCTACCACCCGCAGTCAAATCCTATCGAACGCGTGCATAGAACGATGAATCGCTTAATCAAAGTGTTATGCTTGGAAGCAGGAACGGAGTGGGAGGACCAAATGCCCGCGATTTTATTTGCTTTGAGAACCACGGTGCACGAGAGCCTCGGATTCACTCCAGCTGAATTAGTGTATGGGAGGAACCTCAGAACTCCCATAACCTTATTATATGAACACCTTGCAGGCGAGGACGATGAGGAAGAAAATCCGTCGTCGAATATGTGTTCAAGCTAATAAATAGGCTTCAGAAATCTCGCGAATTAGCTCACGAGAAGCTTGTTAACGAGCAGGAGAAAAGAAAAACGTGGTACGATCGGCGAGCCGTACACAGAGAATTCGCGCCGGGCGACCGGGTGCTGGTGTTGGCCCCGAATCGCACAAAAAAGTTATCTCTTCAATGGATAGGACCGGGAGAAGTAGTAGAGAAAAAATCGGACACGAACTACTCTGTCCGAATGCCTGGGAAAAAGGAAGAGCGTATCTACCACATTAACATGTTGAAAGCGTACGTGCAACGTACCGAATATCTGAATTATGTAGCAGATCGCAGCTCAAACTTTGAAGTTGAGGAAGACGAGCTGGATAAGTACGCTATTAACCTTGATAGTGTCGACTTCGATGCGGAAGCTATGCTCGAAGGAACAGAAGTCGAAGACGAGTTCCGCGACAAACTGCTCAATTTAATTGTAAAGTACAAGCATATATTTTCAGACAGACCAGGGTTGACGGATGTCGTCACCATGGACATTGAATTGACGGACGAGTCGAAAAAGATAAGAAGTGCGCCTTATCGAATGTCGCCGCGTCAATCAAAAATTTTGCAGGAAGAAATCGCGAAGATGTTACGGGATAACATAATCGAAATAGGCGACTCTGATTATGCTTCCCCTATGATTCTTGTAGAGGCGCCGGGACGAAAACCAAGACCGTGCGTAGATTATCGCAAGCTAAACCAAATTATAAAATCAGAATATTTTCCGTTGCCGAACATGGAGGAGAGGATAGAAGCAGTAGCGGCAGCTAAGATTATTACTACATTGGATTTAGCAAAATTTTATCATCAGATACCGCTCACTCCGAGAGCGCAAAGATATGCGGCTTTCTGTACAAGTTTTGGCACGTATAGGCCATTAAGATTGCCCTTCGGGCTAAAAAATGCACCTTTTCAGTGTAGTAGGATGATGGCAGCTTTATTAGCAGGATGTGCAGAATTTGCAGTCCCATACTTGGATGACATCGCCATTTATAGCGACACATGGCAAGAACACCTTAGACATTTAGAGCAGGTGTTTCTAATATTAGAGAAAGCGAAGTTGCATGTGCAGCCAAGCAAGTGTAAATACGCGCGTAAGAATGTGCAATACCTAGGCTACATGGTTGGTAGTGGCATGATGCGGCCGGTAGAGGCCAAAGTAAAAACTATTAAAGAGCACCCCGTACCTCAAACGAAAAAGCAAGTGCGTGCTTTTCTCGGATTAACGGGTTACTACAGGAAATTTATTCCCGATTATGCGGGTATATCAGCGCCATTAACGGACTTATTGCGAGGTCGCGAACGGCAAGGCAGGGTAACGTGGACGCCAGCATGCGAGATGGCATTCGAGAAACTGAGGAACGCTCTCTGTCACGAACCCGTCCTTCACGCGCCAGATTTTAATAAGGATTTTATAGTGCAGTGTGATGCGTCAAAAAGAGGTATTGGCATCATTTTGGCACAGTATAATGATAGAGGAGAAGAAAAACCGGTGTTATACTTAAGTCGTAAATTCACAGATTCGGAATTATTACGATGTACAACAGAACAGGAGTGCACAGCCATAATATGGGCATTGCAGAAATTAAAGTACTATTTGGATGGAAATGCAAAAATTAAAGTGGAAACAGACCACAACCCATTAGTATGGCTAAATAATTGTTCAAGTAAGAACCCGAGATTGATGCGTTGGTCATTAATGATCCAAGCATACAATTTAGAAATTATTCATAAAAGGGGTAAGGATCACGTAAATGCTGATGCCTTAAGCCGTATGTTTTACTGATACATGGAACCTGAACTGAACTGGGAATGCGGAGGGCTACACTGAACCGAATCACTTGATTGCATTGTATAAAATCAAGACAAGAGAAGAATCACTGTATATATGTAACAAATTGTTGAAAGTGTATTGTTTGTGTATTCTGTTTGTTTCATGTGTGTCTTATGTATGTGCAATTATGGGTACAAAGTGAAGCTCTGAAGACATTGTTGGTTCTGGGGGTATCAGGGAAAGTATCACATCATTTGATTGTGAATACTACGGAGGTAATTGCAGCAGACTGTATGTAATTTAAGATTGTAGAAAATTGTATATATTAGAATGAAAGGAGGTACGTGAAGTAGGTTAGTTATTTATATTAGCTAGATTTTGATAAAAAAATATGTTGTAAATATAGAGTAGGTTAGAGAGATCAATAGAGTGTGAGCCCAATGGCCAGGTAAATGGTATAATTATATCCAGATCCACAAATCTAGTTGCGGGACGAATTTTTTATTGTGGTTATATCCTGCATAAAAAATTCAAAATAGGGTATGGAGAAGTATGTAACGTATTGTAGGACTACAGTTAGCAACCGCCACAAAGGGCGGCGGCAGAGGATTAGACGCCAGGGGCCAGGCAGGATGTGACACGCCGAGGTATTCTGGGAAATCCTAAGAGCTAGGGAAAGGGATGCCCAAAGTACGGGACAGCGCATTTTTGCCGCGTGCCGCGTGTCAAATTCTTGGAATCCAGGGAAATGGATGTCCAAAAATGCCTGGCCAAGCGGTCAGTGTGGGCCGTGTGCAAAACCCAGTGACGTTTCAGGTCACGTGGGTGGCAGCTATATAAGAACCAACGCAGAGCGCGGGGGTGGGGTTTGTTGAGCTGAGAGGGAACCCTCGTGCGAACGCACAAAAACTTGCGCCCAGGGCGGTGCGGAGCCGAGCTAGGCTCGTGCGGCAAACCATGTGTTGGGACGCCGTTGTGGACTATATCCACGGGTGACAAGAGGTCGCCGGAGCTGTCTGCTGTGTGCGGGAGGCTCGCTGAGGAGTGGCGCGGGCCACGAGTCAGTTATTCATTTTTAAGGATCGCTCCTGCGATCAGGGAAGTAAAGATCTACCAGAGCTGAGTAACTTAACGTATTATTGTACATATTGTGAATAAACCTGTACATATTTATCATTGAAGCTCGTGTCTGTGATTATTGTGTATTCCCACGACGTCACACAATGTTCAGAACTAACAAATCACCACCGTTCATACAGGTACATTACATAACCTTATTCAAAGTCCAATGAATTTTTGAAATAATTCTGGACATAGATGAAACCAGTAGTAGATTTCAGACGTCATCCTTTGGTGGCGCACAGCTAAACTATTGACATTGATGCACTTTTGATTCTGTGATGTAAAGCTATGCCAAAAATGTCGAGAAAAGTAATTATTTTGTAAATATATTACGGTTTATGGTTGTAAATCATAGCCTATAGTACTCCAGACCTTTAAAGGAAGTTAGCACAAAAGTTTCATCGGCATTGGTTCAGTAGATTCAGAGATTACCGCGTTGGAAGACAACGCACTTCTGTCTTTATATATTAGAATAGATATAGATATAGATATATATTAAGAACAGTTGCAAGAAAAATATTTTTCCTCATAGAAAATAGCTAATTATAGACTTGTGTCTTTTCCTATTAAACTTCGCAATTGAAAAGGGATCATTGTTTTCGTTTCTAGCAAGGGCAATAAAAATGTTCAATCTCCCTGCAATATTGAATACATTAATTTACCGTGTTCATTCTTTGAAGAACACAGATGCCCCACTGCTGTTAAATTCTCTTAAAAGAAACATCATCGACATTGTAGACGAGCAAAGGAATCTTTTCACAATACAGTTTGCACTATCGGTTCTTTACAGATAAGTGAAATAAAGCCATCGTATAAACTTCAAAGGCCAGTGTTTATGTTTCAAAGAAATCTATTTACGGTATATTAAATTTCGTAGCCTCAGGAAATTCATACTGTCAAACTTCTTTGTAAAGTTCAAAAGGAAAAGAGTAAAAAGTGCGAATTCTTATCAAGTGAACATTGCCAAAATTGCGAATTCTTATCAAGGGAACATTGCCAAAATTACAAAGAAACAATTTTTGGTCTTTGTGATGCTGAAAATGAGCAATCTCAAATAAAAACAATGTACATCTCTTCTGAAATTGTTTCGATAATTTTTTATAATATTTAAAATGTGGGAGATTAGTAAAACTCTCTTCAAGAGATATACATTTCATTTTAAAAAATACAAATAATCAAGAAACAACAAAACATACTGATTAAATTCCAATTTGACAACAAAAGTATAAGGTTTGCCGAAATGACTTTTTCATAAATAATTGGTTCGAGTAAACGAACGTACATGAAGAGTAATTCATTGGTGACAGTCCATACATGTCACCCTACACGTTCAAGTAAGGGTCTGAACTTGTGAAGATTAAAGATATTCATCAAAAAACCTCCGTCCGCGGAAACCGGCAGCAGGTCACGGCTCTGCTTCGGCTGAGGGGTGCGCTGACAGACAAGACAACGACCCTCCTTGACAATCTGAAGGCCGCCTACTCTTCATGGCCGATCTGCGTTTATTAAGGTAGTGCAGTCGTATGCAGTTGAGTTGACACTCCCCCCTCCCCGCGCAACCAACTAATCTAAGAGCAATGAACCCTTATCCACGAAGGAAAAGCATAAGTGCAAATACTCCCCATACACATTTTCCTCAGACGATAAATTTCGTTTGCACACCTCCACAAACTTTCATCTTGTAATTACCTAATTACTTCTCTTAGGGTTCATAAGGAAAAATCAAGTTTCTGAACGTATTCATTTCAACGTCCTGTGGCACATGTACCCAACAGATTGTCCCGAGAGACCATACCAGTCTGGTTTCCTACATACTGCATCACTTATTAGAGGGAAAAAAACAAACAATGTTGTGGTATGCGCTGCAGCAAAAGTCTTGTTTCATTTGAGCATTTTTTATAAATATTGAATGTGGAGTCTTCGTTGGAGTGGCTATTGCAGAGGCCCGAATTCAAAAGGACTCTCCCCTGTGAGATTTGCGCTTACTTTTAATAACTCTGCATTATAGAATCATTAGACAAATTACCTCAATCATTCAAATGACTTGTAAGATCTTGTGAACTATGCAGTCCACTTAACAGTAGAATGATCGAAATTCCATCGAATTTGAAAAAAAATCAGAAATAAAAAAGTTTCTGTATTCACCTACGGATCGAGATCTAATTTAAAGAAAGCATTAAGAAACTAGTGGTGCTACATCAGAACGAACTTTCTCGAATCAGTAAGGATAACGTAAAAGTATAAAGGCCCATTCACGATGAAAACATAAACATAAGCTTGGCGTTTAACATAAAGGTTAGGACTACGTCCATAAGCGGACTCATTCACAATGCATTCGCACAAGCATAACACATAAGACGTTAAAACTTAATAGCTTGCAAGCTTCAAACTTCTGTGCTTAGGCTTATGAAAGAAATAAGAAATCAACCAATCACAGTACGTTAACTCAAAATCGAGTATCAAAATAAGTCGATAGACGAATTAACGCAATCTATGGCAATACCCCCCCCCCGTCATAGACATAGTTGATATCTAGAAATCGATTCTCACATCCAACCAATAGTAAACTAGAATGTCTCACAACCAATAGAAACTATTATTTTGCTTCCGTTTATGTTAGACATTGTGAATACTTCAGTCTATCACTTATGTTAATGTCTACGTCTATGTGTTATGCTTATGTTTGTGTTTGCATTGTGAATGCACCTTAATAGTGCAATTTCACTCCTCAGTAAAACATCTAACCCATCACGTGTAAACGTCTTTACCAATCGTAGCGCATTGGGCGCGAAAATTTAATTCATTTAAAGCTAATACATCAACACAAATTTAACAATCCAAAACTCAGTCCCATTCACCTAGCAACACCGTCCAACAATGAGAAGTTATTCCGAAAATGTCATACTGCCTCGTCGTGGCATTCCCATTGTTGAATTGCAAACCGATAACTCGTAGAAGAAGATAGCAAAAGAAGTTCGGAAAATTCGATTCTGCAATTTCGAAAATTTGCCAAAATTTGCCAAAATGGCGCGAAACTGTTCACATTAAAAAAATGTAGGTCTAACATAAAAGACAATAAAGAACAAACTTTGGAGTCGTTTCTGAGAAAATGATTTTATACATTGTATTAACTTCATGCATAAATTACGCGAAAACAACTCGTTTCTTTCAAAACATTGTTGACAATTAGTATAAAAAAATCTCTCTTCAATACTCTACTTTTGCAATCTTAATTATTGAAGTTTCCGAAAATACAAAGACTTCACCGAAAACGGGACTAGCACCAACGTCCTTTGATACATACGAGGAAAAAATTTAAAGGAAAAAAATTGAGCCAATTTCGAGAAAATAATATTCAGGCTTGTCTATATTTTGACGGAAAATTACAAGAAAACTACATATATTTTCGAAAAACTGTTCCTGGCCTTATTTCAACGTGTCTTTGAATAACAGATTTCGTTAAGTAAAAGATATCTATCGTTCATATTGAATTTATACGACGACACCGAAAAAAATTGAACTTTTGCAATTTTCGAAAAAAACATGGAATTTTAACGAAAATTAGACGTGTGCCATATTTTAAGAGTTACGCTATCCGAGGAGAATGTTTAATTAATAACTTTGGCGCCATTTTTTAGAAAATTGAATGTTGAGACTTCATGTAAAGTACCCGCAAAGTCAAAATATGTATTTCAAACTCGCAGGGCCGCGAAATCGTACGGACTGATCGGGGAATGTCAATTTCGGAAATAATCGTATGATCGGTATAGACACTAGAGTGGATCACAGACAGACGTTTTGGTGAATCGATATTTCTGCGTCAAGAACCTACAAAAAGAATGGGTTTTGATTTCACTTGTTAGAGAAAGTAATTACCTCATATATGAATAAGATTTAATCATTTTCGTTACCAGGATCCAAGAATATGAAATGTTCTATGAAAAATCACCGTTTTTTCCGCAGCATTACAATACGTGCTCAATATTGCAGAGAAAGTATGCGAGAAATTTAAAATATTTATCTTCAATTATGTACTTAGGGGAGGGTGACGAAAAAAGGAATTTAAATTTCACTGTTTCAGAATTTTTAATGAAAATTGGACCTACGTCATTTTTTTCCACAGTATTTTGTATTCGACCAAAAACTTTACAAAAAAAATGGAGCCATTATTGAGAAATTTTTGAAATTGTTCTATCAAGAGGCTTCATGCAAAGTAAACCCCAAAACAATTAAAAGATCCCTTTTCAAGAGCGAAGAGCCACATTAGGCAGATGGATGGAGAATCTTCTGCTTTGGTGAAAATTCAGTGTACGGTTTAGGCGCTATTTCGAAACAAAACACTTTATTAGTATCAGGGCGCCCAAGTGCGATCTTCCTCCAAAAATTTCGAAGTAAATTTTTTAGAGCAACTACACTTCCTCTTTATTATGCATACGAGCACGCAAAAATCGTGACGAATTGTAGACGAAGTAAGTACTTGTCTGTCGGAAGAAATATCTCAGCAAAACAAACGTTGATATCTCAAGTTTTCGTTACAAAATGACTACCTAGTACTGTGATACTTGGTAATTCCCTGTCCCCCAATCCCCCACGCCTGCATATTACATTCATCGGAGCCCAATTTCCGCGAAGCACTGACTGAGGCGTGCCCACGCGCTGGCGCAGGTCTCCCTCCAGCGGCCTCGCTTCCGCAGGCGAAACGGCGCTTTGGCTGAACACTATAATATCCGTGGGAGCCATCGGGGAGTTGCATAAACGGCGCGCTCGTGTGCAGCCGTTCTCGGAAGCGAAGTGGGCGTGCGCGGCGGCGCTCGGCGGCCGACAGGACGGAGCGGCGGGGGGACGCGGCCCGGCACGCGACGCCGCGCGACGCAACCCGCCCGCGACGATCAGTTCCCTCCGAAACCGCCCCTCCCCTCCCCCTTCCCCGCCCCGCCCCGCCCCGCCCTGCACAGCACCGTTCCGTCCCGACGCGCCACTCCGCCCCGTTCCACTCCTGCCGCTCTATTCCAATCCGTCCTGCTCGGCCCCTCCCGCTCTACCGCTGCCGACCCGTCCCGCTCCTGTCTTCCCACTTTGCTCCTGCTGCTCCCGCTCTGTCCCTGCCGCCCCACTCGGTCCCTCCCGCCATTCCACCCTTGCCCCACCACTCTGCCGCTCTGCCCTGCCCACCCCTATCCACCGCTATGTATCGCTTTAAGTTTCCTGAGAATAAAGTGATACTTTAACCCTCAAGGGTTTATTCCCGATGTAGCAGTCTAATGGGTCCTGCTGTAGACAGTCTCATATTTTGTAACTGAAATCTCCTATCTTCTTCTACAATAGTACCAAGTAGTCTCTTGCGTACTCTCTGAAAGCTAAAGTCTATCGATGGTCTTGGCCATCGATCCATTGTGGCATTTTGTACACAATCTGCCTCCGGAATAAGTATTTAAATTCCGTAAATAAATGCCTATTTCTAATAACTATCATTGTGGATATAGCGAAGATATATTTTATAATAACGTTAAAATGCTCTTTGAAATGTTCTTCAGTACGAAAATACTAGGAAAGGAGCATGCTTGGGAGAGAAGCCTATTCATCTTCACGTCAAAACCAATGGTACATGTGTATCTCCTTTTGAAGCCCTCAAAGTCTGATACGATGACTCAGAGCTGACAGCTACAGACACTCAACCTATCATCGAACAGTTTCTGAGCTCTGAGTCACTTCCCTTCGTTACACTCATTTTGTAAAGTTATAGCAGTCACAACCTACACGCACCATTTCCATGACGAAATAATTATTCTAACATACCGTACTCTCTTACTGTAATTCGCTTAACTGGCTATATCTTCATGGAATGTTCTTTCTATCGAATCAAAATAGTGTGGAAATATCATTTATTCTTCGAATGAGCTGGCATGGAACTGGAGTGGTTGGAACTAAAAAACGTGGTGAATTACATTTTTTTGTAATAAAGTTCCACTTAACCATAAATTCCAATTGACCATTCCACCATAAAGTTCCACTATAACTCCTTGATGACACATACAAATGCATGAATACTTCACTACAACTGAATGCATATCAAGAATGTATAATGACTGACTGATGTTTTCGTATTTATGGGCGCGTCAACTGCTTTGGTCATTAGTCCCGTTAGTGTAATGCATGTTTTTTCTCGGGGGATGGCGGTGATCTTCCCCCGCTGGATGGCGAGATCCGGCGCCGACCTACCGCCGGCTAGCGGGGGTTCCCCCTAACCAGGACTCTCCCACCAGCGGGGCACCGCCCCAGCCGGAACAAGCTCTAAGCTCCCGACCGGTCTCCCGGAATATGTGGTAGTGTAGTGCATGTTAGTATGTGTGTGTGTGTTGTAAGTGTGTGTGTGTAAGGGGAGAGGAAAGGACAAGTAAGAGAAAGGAGAGATCGCGCGTGGTCCGTGGCCCGTTTGGTAGGGTACTGCTTCGGCATTCGCCTCGTGTTGATTGGAGAAACCACGGAAAACTACCGATCAGAGCAGTCGGCCGCTAGAATTCGCCTCCAGACAGCTCAAGAATGTATAAAAAATACCAATTTTTTCATATCTCAGCCACGATACATTAGGAATTGGAGGGTACGAAAAACCCCTAAATCTTACCGCGCATAAAATAGCAATATTCTTTTTACAATGAATCCTTTAAAAAATACTGGATAATTTTATTTTATTCCAGAAAAAATATTCTTCCAGCTATTTTACTTACAAAGTTAGGTCCCGATGGGTCGCTTTCCTATTGTGTTGAATGTTTGGTACGTTGTATGGGATGATGATGTAAGACGGTTTTCTTGTCACTGGCGCCGAGCTCTTGGCCGAAGGGATAAAAGGCGATCAGGTAGAAGAGGAGGCATGTTTGCTACGCGTTAGGTGGAGCAAACCTAGACACCTGTGGCTTCAGAACGTATTTAAGAGAGAAGAATAATTTCAACGATTCAAACGAAAAAAACAAGAACCATTACTGGTACTTACAATTCGTAAATGTTAAGTCATAAAGAATCTGAAAATGAAACAACGAAGCTATATTTTTATAAATATTTTTTATTAGCACTAGCTTTTCCACAACAAATAATTTCGATTTAATTTCTGAAACTTCGCTCAAACTATCATATTTCAAAAGTAGGTAATAGTTAATATTATTACAATAAGTTGACAAATAATAAACTCTTGAATAATGTTAAAGCAAACTCACTTTATTCCTCACAAATACTGCTTCTTTCTCTTGCACTACATTTCTAAGGCGAGGCGCTCTCCTCTCTGGCACCGCCCTCCACCGTGAGCCTGGCGAATCGCCCCCGCCAGCGCAGACAGCACGCCTTCCGCTGCACGTAGCGCACGCTAGGCGACGCACCCGCGGTTCACCCAGCGGCGCTTGCAAATCCTGCTGCTCAGGGACATGCGCATTTACCCAAACAGGTCATTGTGGAAATTAACTAGATCTACTGGCAGCTCCAATTGTGCTTTTAACGTGATATTGGGTTCCGTTCCGTCTCAAACCTTGGAAACTGCAATTACGAAGGGAACATTGTCTATGTTTAGTCCCAGCTTGATTAGGGGAAGCTAGATTCTTTCCATCTCAACGACACGCGACTAGCTGATGAACGGGTGAATATATCCATAAACTGTGAGCTCCACATTAATAATGTGTCATTCTCGTTTATGGGAACAGAGTCAGGGGACGATTTCATCCAAGATATGATTCTGTTGTTACCCTTCCAATTTTAAGAGATGCTATAATCGAAACCGTCAGAGCGGTACCATAAAATTTAGAAATTTGATGATACTGCACAGCATTATATCGGAAAATATAGTCGTGGGATGGGAAAATCGAAGTTGGAGAAGGATATATTGAGAATTCGATCCTCGAAGAAAATTGTCACGATTTGCCTCCTATTTCCACCGACACTATACCTAGCAAAAGCTGCAATTAGATTGCGGTATTTTCCATGTTCTAAAAAAAATTGGAAATATTTTGTCTACTATTACAAAATATAACAAGAGGAGCAATTCACTGGCTGATTGACGTATCAACCATGACCAAAACTGCTGAAGCTAGAAAAGTACAATTTAGAATTAATTATGAAATATTGAACCACTACGAATTTTTTTTCAAAATTCATCCGCTAAATCCATATCAAAATCGTCTTAGATAGGGTGGTTCAAGGTTCGACTTCCGACAGTAAAATTTCGGACACCTGAAGGACCAGGCTTCCAATGTCATTTTGGGGTGAAAAAATCTAGAAGCCGGCAGTTCTGGTCGATCGGTTCAGAAGTTCCCTCCGATCAATACCAAGCGGATGGCGAAGCAGAGACTTAAACAACAGACGCCACGCCACACCCGACCCTTCCTTTCGTCATTCCTCCCTCATCGTCTCCTTTCTAGGGCTCCACCCGCTACAATCTAGACAGCGATTACCAACTTGTGTTTCATGGAAATCCCGGGCGCTTTAACGAGTTCCACAAGAATATAAAATTAAGTTCAAAAGAGATAATAGAATAAAAATAACGCATTCATTTGTCGAACATAAGTTTAAAGTATCGTATTTTTAAAATTTTAATTTTTTTAAAATTGCAAGTTCGACTCATGTCAAATGCAATGCTTAATTTGGAAAACTAGCTAATACATGATGTAACTATTATAGTGAGATACGTCTTATTAATAAACCCATATGCGGATTTGAATTTTTTCCCGCACGTGGGGCAAAATAATTCAGCAATACGATGAAGGATGGATGTTGTGGACTTACAAGCTTAATAACGTTTGTGTGATAGGTAGGGATCCCCAGAAGAAAAGCGTTTTCCAAGGTTCCGTGACAAAGAAGTGGGGGGAATTTGCGGGGTAATGGCTAGCACGTACACCTTCCAATGACCTGACGCCCGAGTTTGAGCCCTGGGCAATGCAAACGACATTTACGTTAGACGAAGCGAGCTCTCGGAAGATTTTCTCCGGGTTGTCCCGCTTCCCTTATCTCTCACTCCACCTTCTACAGCAACATTTAAAGTCTCCTCCCATTGGTCGCTTGGCTGGCCGAAGGCAGACTGTTCCAGCGCAACGGAGCGCGTTTCAACGATGATGCCAGGACGGTGGCGCCAGGAAGCTGCGCTCTCAGCGGGCGGGGACGCTTGGGACCTTGATTTAAAGAGGAATAGAACACAGACGATTTGCGAAAGGTAAATACAAAATGAGTCAACACAAATGGAGAACCTGACATAACCCACCTTCGTACATTATGTAATACAGCTTATTCATTTACAACCTTACCAGGAAATTATATTGATAAACAGTGCGTATAAAGCGGCTTCGAACTCGCAAGAAAAGGTGTTCGAACTAGCAGGCTACCAAGAAACATTCAAAAACGAAGGCACAGTTCGGTTGTGGAATGTAATAGTGGCGCAACTCAAAAAATCAGGTGTTGAGATCAATGAGTTTGAAGTTTTCACCTTGTATTGAAATGCATCTTTCTTGCATTCACACTTCTGCCATTTTTGAGTGGAATACTGTACCGTAATATTTGCTGCTATCGCTGCTGGAAAGGAGACCAATCATCAATTCTGAAGAGTGCATTACTTCAAAATTCGTATTTTTTCAGTTGTGTCACTACTGCATTCCAAGAGCGATTAAATCGGAGTGGCCTCAGAGTGGACGCGAACGAGTCCGGTCTCTGTTCACTTGGCACTATCCCTAACTTCCGTGGGAAACGAAGACCCGTGGGACATCGGAAGTGACGATCGCCGCCAGCAGGAAGGAAGCGAAGATCCTAGGGACCAGCCATCCCCACATGCCAACAAAGGGGTGTCCATGCTCCGGGCGGGAATGCTCCGTATGGTGTCGACGTATGGAGTCCTGACACGCGTTGCTTTTCCAGATGCAGTATGTCAAGTCAAGGTATGTACACATTTTACTAGACATTAAGACACCTTTCTTCATTAAACTAAAAACCTAAAGACTTAATATGTTCGTAAATGGTCGCAAGAAGCTCCACGCGGTGCTTGAAGTCCCGGCGGTGGCAGTTTGCGAAAGGCGAGCCCAAACAACTTCAAATTTAAAGCCTTACGAGCAGTGACCAGCCACCACCGCTGATTAGCTATCATCATTAGCTCGACTTTCTTTTAACACGCGCATCTGGCATGTCGGGGTAAACCATACGCGCAATCCAAGCGCACCGCGACCTTGTCGTCAGAGCAGAAGGCGGCATTCCCCACCATTCCTCCCACCGGATCCTACATCGAAGGCACGGGGGTATGGATGGGATGTGCGTCGCGATGCTATTGCAAGAGAGACTGAAGGGCCATCGCAGGGCATGCGTGCAGTCGACGGTTGCTCGGGTCGGGACAGGCGGAATGGCGGCAACGATGCGTAGCTCGGTTTGAGAGGCGCGTGAAAATCCCACGGCAGTCACGATGTCGCCTTGCTGTGACGTCATAACGGGCGTCGTTGGTGCCGGCGCGGCGTCAGCTGGCGCGAGCGAGGACCCGGCCAGGCGTGCGGCAAGCGAGCGGGAAGCGGGCGGGAAGCGGGCGGGAAGCGGGCGGGAAGCGGGCGGGAAGCGGGCGGGAAGCGGGCGGGAAGCGGGCGGGAAGCGGGCGGGAAGCGGGCGGGAAGCGGGCGGGAAGCGGGCGGGAAGCGGGCGGGAAGCGGGCGGGAAGCGGGCGGGAGGCGGGCGGGAAGCGGGCGGGAGGGCGGGAAGCCGGCGGGCGGGCGAGCGGGCGGGCGAGGCGGGCGGGCAGCGGGCGGGCGGGCGGGCAGGCGGGCAGGCGGGCGGCGGGCGGGAGACGGTGCGCCGCGGTGCGGACTAGTTTCTGCGCCCGGTATTAATGGCCACTACGTGCGGGCACTGAGAATTCAAGCACTCACTACTACTAAAGCAGATACACAACGTTATTACACGTGCGAAAACATGGTGATGAGATGGAGATCACCAGAGCGGGAGTTTCTTTACCACTTCTGCTCGCCAAGCTGGCCGAACGCAGACTGCTCCTCGTCAACAGGAGCACGCTTGAAGCGGCCTTCATCGTCTTTCTCAATATTATATATCATTAGATGACCACCCTTAGGTGCCAATGACCTTAGTAATTGAAGTGCCCCTACTCTTGCATAAATAAATAACGAAGCGAGGTCTAGATGCGCAGCGGTTCTTGTGCTGCAGGACTGTGTCTGCCGAGCGCGTCGGAGCGGCAGCGCCCCGCGCCTGTTAATCCGCGCGCCGCCGGGCGATTGCCGCAGCGCTACGTGTCAGCGCGCCGTTTCCTCGGCGGCGCGGCCACATTCCAGCGCCGGAGCCCCGGATCGACCAGGGATTCGGCCGGCCGCCGCCCATTCAACACCCAAACCACCTGCGTACTGTAATGCCTACAGTGGGAAGTCCGTTTCCTATCTGAGGCGGGAAACAGAAGTGTCCACTTACTGGCTTTCGTATAACAAACAGTATTCCGACTTGAGTCATCGCGTAAGCAACATTTGACTAATAATATTGCCAAATATCGAGGCACGAGTAGCCGTATATTTCGACTGATAGGTGTTTTAGGTGAGGTTCGCCTTGTTGTCTACAGATTCATCCACGTTCGAGTAGCCAATGTAATGTTTTATCGTAAATGAAAAGAATCGAGATATCCAGAAAATCGAACAAGTAAAGATATTGCTATCGAGGTTCTCCTTATCACTTCCACATATTTCTAGATAATGTGCTTACGTATGTTGGTGCGAGTGCAAGTGGCCCAGCGACTGACCACCGTGTCCAAACTACCCCAAAGGGGGGCTGGAATGGCGTTCGCCGAGGAAGCGGGAGTCGTCCTGGGCCGTTCATTCGGATAACGGGCGCGGGCGCGCAGGACCGAGCAACAAGACAAAAGCCCCGCGCTGACAGAGAGGCGGCGGGCGGGGCGCGAGGGGGCGCGAACCATCACGTGCGTGAGCGCCTCCTGCTCGCGGGCGCGGAAAGCGCAGCCAGCGCGCCCGCGGAAGACGGATTCCCCAGAAAAGTGGACAAGCGGCAGCGAGATGAAGAGAAATATGGTGGGATTACGTCACCCGCGCCCAGGCTGCTCCTCGGGCGCCGGGCGCCGGATTACTTGGCAAGAGCCGCAGGCGGACGGGGGGGCGGAGGCGGGATGGGGCGGGCAAGGCAAGGCTGGGCAGACCTCGAAGCGCGGTGGGGGGAAGGGGGTCAGAACCAAGGAAGGGAGGAGGAAAGCGCACCAAGAAGGGCGGCGCTAGGTGGAGACTGCCCGGGATTAAAACAAGTCGGGACGAACGGGAACAGCGGAGTGGGGACGAGAGAGGACGAGACAGGGCAGGTCAGTGGCGGGATGAAACGCGACTGGGAATGGCGAAGTGCAGCAGAACAAGACGGATAGCACCGCACGGGGCGGAGCGTGGATGGTTCTGGACACAACGGTTTGGGATTTGTTTTAAAAAACGAATCTAAATATTCATGTCACAAGCAACCCGCAACACCCATCAGGATTGTTTAATTTATATCGTTAAATAACTCCTAAATGAAGAGTTTTAGGGCATTAAAAACTAATATTTTGAGGTCAAAGGCCTCAAAGAAACTTTCCTCACACCATATTCTACAGGATGAGATCTTGAACACTGTATTACATTCTTGCTGGTTCGACGCATTTCTACCCCACCTGTTCAGAGCTTGCAGATTCTGCAAGTGTATGTGAAATTAAACTAATTACTTGATATTCTACGCGAATGAATTACATGGGTGTTTCACTTCCATTGTGCTCGGTGATAAAGTTAAATAAGAATAGTTTGTATTGACAAGGGTTTATTGTATTGTTAGCAATTACAAGAAGACACGTAGAACAACTGACGGAAGATAACAGTGCCATGAAGAAAAAGGTACAGGCTTAAGATGGAAATGGAAGGATAGGGTAGAGGGTGGGGTTTAATATGGTGTGCGCTAGTACTATTTTTTTTCTTTATTATTACAATGCACTGGAATTGGACCCGAATAACCAACTATCAACTAAAAAGAGAAAATGTGCTTTTTTAGTTACTGATCGAAATAAATCCACGACAATCTGAGAATTCTGACGACAAAATATTTCGACGAATTTTTCAGTATTCCTGAGGTCAGAGTAATCGACAGTACCATCCCCAGCCCAATCGTTAAGTAAAAAAAAAATTGCAAAATATGTTCGGCGCCAAATCCTTTTCAGAGCCTCATGCAGAAGATGTTCGTTTGGGCCGACGCGGTGAGTGGCCGGGGGAGGAGCGCTGAGGGGGGTCGGAGGGCGAGCGAGGAGGCGGCGGGGCGCAAGCGACTGGCCGCGCCAGGAACAGCGGATTCCAATTACCGACTGGCAGTGGCGCGGCCCGAAAATCCATGTCCGCGCGCATATCCATTATTCGCGGCCGGCAAATCTCCCACCTCGCTCGTCTTCCCCTGCCCCGCCGCGCCGCCTCCTAAGCCCTCGCGGAAAGCCGCAGGACGCCGCCTCCGCGCTGCAAAACCCTCCGTCGCTCGTTAGCACGGCCGCCGCGCCCGCCCTCTCACCGCCCTAGGGACGTGAGTGATTGAATGGGATGGGATGCGATGGGGAAGGGTCGGGTCGGGTTGCCATGCGATGGTACGGGATGGAATGGGTCGGGTTGCGTTGGGTGGGGTGGGATCGGATGGGCTAGGGTTAGATAGGATCGGGTGAGGTCGGCTTGGATTAGGGTTGGATAGGGTCGAGTGGGGTAGGGTCGTGTCGGGACCGATCGACTGGGGTCGGGTTGGGTAAGGTCGGCTCGGGAATGGGTGGAATGGCATAGTATGGGATGCTATTGGAAGGGAAAGGGCAGGGTTGGGACAGGATGGGATGAGATGGAATGTCATGGCATGGGAAAGAATGGGATAGAATGGAATCAAATGGGAATGGTCGGGATGGAATGGATTGGGAGGAGTGGGGTGGGTTGGATAGAGTGGACGAGTACGAGTGTGTGTGGAGCAGGGGGGCGGACGGTTGGGCGACAAAGAGTGGTTTTAATGTTCATATGACGAAGTAAAATTTCCTGTAGACAGAGGATCACTATTGTATTGCGATACATCAGTCTAAAATAAAAAGCTTTAATAAACTACTACTTGGTTTCATTAAGAGTGAGTGTGTTGTGTTTGTTTCACATGCTTGCTTTTGCAGCCCCGGCCTAAAAAAATTATTAGCATAGGCCGAAAATATAAAGCTTTTGATACAATGCTCCGTGAAATCAACCTTCAGAAACGAGTGAACAAAAAATATTCAGAAGTTAAGAAAAGCAATTGAATTATTCATACTTTTCATGGGTGAGAATGCTGGGATCAGCGAGTGAACTTCCACTTTTGAAAGCGGTTGGAAATAAAGTCATGGATAACAACAAACATGGGTACGGTAAAGAAGTGGAGTACACAATGAATTATTCGCGGGCCACATAAATGTACGATTGACTCTGATGTAAGGTAACTATGCGGCACTACTTGTACCCACGGGTTCTCATTACAAGAACAGTTAAAAAAAGATTATTTTAAAAGAAGCAAGAATGCAAAGGGAAAGAAATGATGCGGATCCATGTAAGGTTCGCGGCTTGTAGGTTAAAAAACAACACCGAAAGTAAATCGATGAAAAGGACAGAACGTGAATTTGTAGAAGAAGGACCTTGTACGCGCCGCAAAATGAAATGTACAAAACGTTGCCTTATCGCAGTACACTGAGTGTGCATTGTCTTTTTCATTTTCACGTGGAGTTGTCGCGAGATTACACTCCATGGCGACCAGCCAAAACTGACTACGTTCACGGTTGGTTTATTGCGACTACAGGCATTGTCCTCGCATGTTCCAGTCGAAGGACGCGAGACAAAAAAAAGTAGGAAATGATTTTGCTTTCAAAACACACATTCCAGATATCCACAATATTTTAACATTTGGATGTCGGGTATCTACGATACTTTACTTGGCGATGTTTTGGATTTATACAAAGTAATCGCGAATGGCAAAAAACAAACAACAACCAACATCTATTAAAGTGAATGCTTCAAGAAATAATGTTTTACAAGAACCATAAGAGGAAATACAACGTTACACAATGATATGTATGGAAAACTAAAATGTTCAATCTTACATGTCATACACAAAGCAAGAAGTGCTGACGCACACAATATAAGAGGTATGTTTTGCATTCACTTAATGAAATATAATAGCACAGCATACACAACGAGCACCTTCATATAACGAATTTCTGCCAATATCACATGAAAACACGTCCTGTAGAAAATTATTTTTGCAGTTGAATTTTTTTAATTCATGCCAAACAGCCTCACAAAGATAATATAATATCTAGAAATTACGAAATGGAATTTATCACTAATAAACAATCCGCACACAATATTTTTTTCCCGTTCACATGGAAGACCTTCAGCTTTACCTTCGTTCTACAACGTTGAAATTCTAGGGCAATCCGTTACGTTACTCACGAACTCAGGAATGCTGGAAGTAGCTCGTCCGACAGAATAGCCATTGTGTTTGGGCAAAATGAGGGCCAACACTTCTGCACACGTTCCATTGTGCCGCCCTTTATCCCGCCTGCAGACCTGTGCGCCACATGGCGGCAGGCAGCCGCTGACTGGCACGACGCACGCTGGGGGAAACTCCCGACAGTTGACTCAAGTCTAAAACACGTATTTCTACATACTTGTGTCAGAGGCCAATTATAAGAGGGCAAAATTCTGGATTGAATGTTGTTAATTTCGAAAACGTGAGTTCACGGTCTGCGTTCTGAAGTTTCAAATTTACCGAAAGTTCACTTCTCCTGGGTGCGATCTCGAATGCTGTTTGCGAGCGCACATTCTATCGTGCATAACTACTTTCAATAATTAAATTACACTGAGAAAGTTTACATGGTTCTTGAAGGTCTATCTGGTTAGCAATTGCCACTTTACTTGTTTGATTTGGTTACGAGCTATTTGTATTTCAAGAAGCTATTTTTTTCGTTGTATTTTTATAATAGTATTTTATTTCACAGGGTAAAAGTTAGGAGTTGCACGCCCTACCGCCGTCATTAATATTTCGAAATAACAATTAATATATTCTTTAGTAATTATTATTGTAGTCTGTATAGATTCCATTAAAGGCCAAAACCTCACGCTTCACGCAGGGTGGAGAAACTTGGTTGGTTCCCCTAGTTTAAGCCAATAAATTGTTTCCCAAATCCTTCTTCCGCAATATCCGTAAATATTAGCTACTTTTATCTCTAATAAATTTATAGAACAACAAAACAAATCTCAAAGCACGTGTTCAGTTGAAGATACATTTGTGTATCAAAATGCAATGTCCAACTAACTTTGTCCTTTAAACCAATAATTATATTTGAGAACAATATAGTTAATAAGATGTTATAATGTTAATATAATTGTAATAAGACGATGTTCTTGAAAGTTTGATCTATATTATTAATTATCACTGCATTTTTTCAATTGGTGATGTTATAATTTCTTTTAAAAATACTTTTTATTGTATTTACAATTTTATATTTAGTAGGATAATAATTAAGACTATCACCTTCTACCTAAGACTATCACCTTCTACCTCACTTTCTCAGTTTAAAATAAATTATTATTTTTTTAATACAATTCGTAACAAATAGCTGCTAATATCTGATAATACAATTGTAGGACAACAAAGTATATCACAAGTAATATATTCCACGGAAAATTTGTGTATCAAAGCCTTGCGAAAGGTGTAAAGCAGTTATATTTTCAACAATTTGTTTTTTTTTTAATAGGAACTCAGTTTCATTAATTTACCATAAGAAAGCAATGTTTTATGTTCGCCAACATCACTGCGTCCGCTATATCATACTTAATGAATATTGAATGAAACTGATGATAAATATTCTAAATATATACGAAGGATAGGGCTAATATTAAAAAAAAAATACATATCCTTAATAATTGTGTTTTTCAAATCACGAGATTTAATTTAAGAAAGGATATTTTGAGACATAAGTGAAGCACGTTTCTTCTACTTGAATTATTGAACCATCAGTTTCTACATTATTCATTATTCCGGTATTATTGCATTATTTATTGTTTGCAGTATTATTGTGAATTATATTTCGTAATTTATTGCTTACGTATTCTCAGAAAACGTTTTATATTGCTTGTACACATTCAGTGTTTTCTTATGTTTACCTAAGAAGATTCAATGAAATATTTAAAATGTATGTTATAGAATTCTTTAATATTATATTCAGTGGATGGATACCAAACATTATAATGACTAGAACAAGGAAGTTTATGCAAGCGTTTATCCCTGGAATATGTATCCAAATATGCCACAAAAATGTTGAAATGTGCACAGACATTATTAAGATATGCAGGTTTGTTCACAAAAGGTAATTTCCAATGGTCTTATATCTTTTTGCCATATAGAGAAACAGGGAATATGCAAATTAAAAAACAAATTAGTATCTACTTTAATTTGCATTCAGAACACAGAAAGTCACAAGAATTTAATTCAGGTTATCTATTGTTAGGAAGTGTCTCAGATTAGACAATGTATTTTTTTTTAATTTAATTTTTTAATTGAAAATGATATTTCCACATCACATGATATGGGTTCAAACTTATATTTCGTCACGTTTGTGCTCAGTTCACTAAGAGGGACACTGTTTCCTTCCAAGAGCTTACCCACTGTCTGTAATGTATGAAGTCCTAGATTATTTCCAAAAACTGAATTTATTTTTGTTCTAATTGCTTCCCTCATGTGCATGCATGTACTCGGCTTGTCACATGTACCATGTTAGGAAACGGGGTTTTTAATGTTGGTAACGCTTTAATCATGTGTGGCGCAGCATCAGTTATCATAAGGAGCACCTTCTCAACTCCCATCTCCTCACCATTTGGCCACAAACGTGGTATTCGCGACTCGCTTTCTGTGAGAGAAGGTTTGGGAAAAAAGATATCTTGCAACGCAAGGCTGCCCGCATCTGAAGATGCTGAAAGAATGCGAGGTGCCAAGTCTTGGCGATAATCCAATGACAGCAGATATTACTTCGGCGGCTTTGACGTCCAGTCCTCTGAAACTTATTGTACTAACAATTTTGAAGCAACAAGAAAGTTCATGCTTTGGGTTAATAAATATTTTTTACGTGGAAATTAATATTTTGGAGCTATTTTTGAGCTATTTTAGGCAAAAAGTCGAAAAATATGCAAAAACATTCCTGTATATGCCAAAAATCTGTAAGTACGCAAAATAGGCATTATATGTAAAGCGTTTCTTATCTTATTTTTAATATTTTGCTACGAAACACACTTATTTGAAGTTTCAGGAAGATATGACCATTACCAAAAGACATGCAATTTCATGAACTTCCCAGATGTAATGACAAACGCAACCACGCAACTGTTCTCTAGCCAGTGCGGCCGCAACCACGCGCTTGTCGCCCGAGTGATAGGCCAAAAGCGCTCCAGGCTGATAACCCCTTGCGAATTTAAATCCAAGTACAGTGATCTCGGGTCTGTGAACGGCTGGCGCGGGCAATGGGAGAACGGGTCCGCACGCGTCGCGTCGCGTCGCGTCGCGTCGCGTCGTTCCGCACTTCCAGTCGCGTCGCGTGGCCGCAGGAATTTCTCGGAAGTCGCTTTCTGCGCAACTGAACTGTTACAAACAATTAACTCCGCTCTGCGTTTCCGAGAAGTTGAACGCGGCTCGAGAACGGGAGGGAAAGAGATGTGTCGCCAAATGCAAGACGAACGACACACAAACATACAGGGTCACACAGTGGCAAACACAATTCGCGATGGTGCATAGAAGCGGGACCCTGCAGACTCCTTCCCGTTCTTTATGATTAATTGTGCAATTAAGTTTGTACTGTGTGCGTTACCGCAATTTTCGAAATACTCAACTACTACATCGATTCTGCAATGTGACAACGTGACCAAACGGAGAAATGCAAAGGCATTCTTAACGGCCACTATCCATTTACAACAAACAAATTAGTGTTAGCAAAAATGGCGTATCGGTATTCCTATTCAACGCAAAGGTTTTTCTTATATATTGTAATATACCAAACTACCTTATGAAAAGTCAAGTCAAAGAACGTTATAAAAAAAGGACGAGTTACAATTTTCAGACAAAACCACGTATAGGTAATATTAAAAATACAGTTGGCATAAAGAACAATGAAAAAATTGAAGAACAAAACTGCGGGGACCCCGAGTAGATACACCAAGAGGAGAGTTCTCTCGAATGTTTGGGTGTGGAGTGGGTAAGATCTTCGTCAGATACCGAAGGGGAAGGTGCGGAACATTATAGACACCAAAAAGAAAGGAAATATAGTAGAAGGATATATTGGACGAAGAGGAAGAGGGAAGAATCAACGCGACGCGGGGACACGACGCGGCGGCGCAGCGCAGGAGCGTGTTGGAAGATTAGTAGCGCGCGAAGGAAGAAAAAGAAAGAAAAGCAATGTAAATAGATTTTTAGATGGCTGCCAAAAATAATTTAAGGTTTTTTCTTGATTATCATATCCCATGGTTGAATAAACGTTATGTTCGCTTGTTTTTGTTTGTATGTTTGATTGCTGTTATGAAAGAAAAGGCTGATAACTGAATTACACGCAATACCACCCCAATGATGGGGGAAATTTCCAACAATCGTTCCGCTTCATATCAACGGACCGACACAAGCAAGGTAAGTTAGGCGGGTGTAAGATTGAAGCAGTGTCAGTTTCATAAGACCAATTCGGATATATTAAAAATATCTCAGTGGCATGCCCAACTTGGGGCAGAGTAATTAAAAGAATAATATTGTTCGGATATATTAAATATATCTCAATTTTTTTTCATATCACGGCTGATTAATGGACCCGGTTCATTACAAAATACGGCTTTGGTTCACAAACTTCAACCGCGTATGTTACTTACTTAATGTCGGCCTAAGTACGTTAATAAATAATGTAATTGCGAATCTGCTGGTTTGTAGACATTCCTGCAGCTGAAGCCTCGAAGATTTTGATCCCACGCACAAAGGCTAGATTTGGAAGCGTCCACTCTCTTCTCGGAGTTTCTCGCCGATGCCCGCGTCGATAGACGCTGGCGGGAGCAAGGGGGAGCCGGGCAGAGACTGTCGGGCTCCCCGGATTCCACAAGGCGGTCCCCGACTGGGCTCTGGGTTCGCCGTCACAGTGACACCCTGCCCCCAATCACGGGAACCGGAAGGCGGACTTCGCTTCAGTGATTACTGATTACAATAACCTTCACACGAACAGCTGATAGCAGCCTATGGAAGGGTGTTCTACCCAGGCGGTTGGCCAACAGTGGTCGCTTTCACACATTTATTCTGGTTCTAGTCTGAGGAGTGCGTATGCTCTGAGGTTGACTATTCCACTTTTGCGCTGTTTCTAATGGTAAGAACGAATTGATTGATACTTCAAGTAATAGTTGTTTAACAGCGAAACATTTTTTTTCAAATCTTCATTCTTCCTGTTCAATATTTATATTTTACAAGCAGTTTCATTATGATAATTCGTAACATTTTGGGGCGATTTCGCAGTCATCAGGTAGGCTGCTAACCTTCATCCACGAAGTAAATTAGCTAAGTAATTTTGATTGTAATAATTCTCTTAATTTTAATAATATTTACAATTTTAATTTGCGAGTTCATTATATATTCATGGTGGACGAACATATCAATAAATTATTGAATTTGCACTTCAGAGGAATTTACGCTGTTTTGTTCTTCTTTCAATAATCAAATAAGTTAACTTTGTGAATATTAACGTTACACTATTCTGTAAAACAAAAATACTGCAACAAAGAAAAGCAACGTACATTTCAGTCATCTACAAATTGTATTTCACATGCTACAAGCTGGCATTCAAGATATTAAAATAACTGGATATTTCACCACACCATTAAACCTCACCTATAGTTAAATCAAGCCTAGTTCGCCAACAGTATGTAAAGTGCGAAATCCTGCATAAAGTTGCGGTTCTCAAGATGTTCCAATTATTTTAGTACTGTTTTAATTATGTAGTATGCTTTTAATAGCCAACTAGATTTTGAAAGAATGTAAACGAAATATGAAAGAAATAATTAATGTATGCATTTTGTCTCTTCCTATCATTATTCCATGAAATCATTCCAAGACATGATATTAAGTAGTTTCAACTTTCTCTGGTATCTGAATTGCTCATTATCTTTTTTGACTTATATGTTAATTTAAAAGTGTTCAGAAGATAATATTTTTAACAGAGTTTATTCCTGTTTTACTGACGAATTATTGATTCTACGTACCACCGAAGTATGGGTAATTATCGATAAATCGTCATGCACGCGTGATATTTCCAAAAGTTTGAAAACCAGAGGTCCCACCACGTAGCTTGAAAGCCCACTAGTGCCCTGTGCATTGCATGGTAGAGAACCGAAGCATAACTGAATGCTGTTAAGTGCTTCATATACTTGATTATCCCATGGTCAGAATCAGACGGTGGTCTTGTCATCCATTTCTATAGTCTTGCCATCACCTTCTCCAAGACGTCGTCAGTACTGCGAAAGCGTGCAACAAAGACGAAGATACGACTAGTGTGTAGCCCAATCAGAGAGAGAATATTAAGGGGTAACACATGCTACTTTTGTTAGTGTTGTCTGATTTGAAGTTTCTTCTTGTGGCCATTCCTTTTGACGTACTGATATTCGTCTTCTGGGTTCCGTGATCCAATAAATCATTTACTTATCAGTACACAAGAAAAAGACACATTTTTAATTACGTAAAAGATTACTATGTTTAAAAAATGCAATAGTCTATTTTTTTAAGAAAAAGATCGTAAAAACAGTACGCAAGATATCCGAAGAAATACAAAATTATTTTGTCTTTGGGCGTGAAATAAACTGCTACACTCTTGATGAAACGTTCACCTATATATAACATGACGGTTTTCGATATTTCATTTTTTCTTATGCACCGACTCGGCAAAGCGTGCATCAGTCTACATGCCTTCGACGAGCAATAACTGTGACCATGTGCATCGTGGTCAGTCACTGCTGTGAGCGGGCGACGGGCGAAGAGCACGCCTTTTCGGCATTACAGCAGCCCATCCCAAGGCAGAGGCGCTTGGGCCTCCGCACACGGCAACGGCGGGCACAGCGGGGCCACGCGCAATACTTCAAGCTCAGCTCTGAGAGGACTGGCTCGTCGAGGGGGCCAACCGCACAGGAGACATAAGACGCAGTGCGGGTGGGACAGTGAGGAGGAGAAGTGATACTGGTCATGTCCCAGACATTCCCGGTTATGATGTCTCGCATCCAGTTCCTTGGACAGACCAGGTCTACGGAGCGCCAAGTGCATGCATATTTCTTTAAAACCTTCACCGATCTGACTTAAAGACTATTCGTTCATAACCCTTCTTCTTCCGCTCGTTTTGCCCTTGGAGTCTCCGGTCGCCGAGTGCACACATGACCCGTGCCTCGCGTCGCCAGTCGAGCAAGTGCCCGCCTCCCCGGCCTGCCCCTAATAACAGCACGCCCGCTTGGCCGAGGGAAGTGAGCAAGCAATAGCAAATCCCCGGCGAGCGCCTCCGCTGCCGGACAATGGTCCTTCATTGCACAATGGAGCGTCTCCATGAGCCAATCGACGGAGGTCCTCCTCCACAACACGCGCCTCGCAGCTGGCGGCGGCGGATGCAGGCAGGCCGCGCCCCGCGAGGGCCCCTGGAGGCCCAACACCAGCCAGGCCCGCCACTCAATGCTCAACCTCCTCCCTCTTCATCCGCGGAAAGATCGTGATTCCAAACTCATTTCGTCATTCTCGACCACACAGTGGCATCCCAATGATCAAAGAGAAAGTACAGGCTCCTGAACAATGCTGTGTGCTCATCCACAAAAGTTTACAGACATGTATGTGTGTATATTCTTATTTGTTTCTTACAAACGTGTATTTCGCACACATAAGTATCAATGTCTTGTCGGGTATCTGACGAGTGAAAAATACTAATAAACATAAACCTATGAAATAAACGTTCAGGTTATAATAAACATTAGGGAATGGGTTGGGCTTCTTTGGCCTCTTGAGTTTCGAAGCCCTTGGAGTGAGTATCGGTTTTGACCCCTCTCCTAGGGCCCTTTAACATCACCTTGCTGTTTGAATTGGACTTTTTCATCCCGACACTTCAAACGATACCGAGTCGTTCGGATCTTATCGAATTCTGCGAATCCCAATGCATCGATCAAGTCCCAAAAATAATTCTATTTGAATTTCAGTAAATCATAAATTCTAATGCTAAATCCTCCTTCCTAGTCCTAGTAATCTTTCTCATCAGAACAAATCCTTAAAACTTCAAATTTTCAAAATCATTACATTATTTTACTCTAAACTTTTAGTTTTGAATGATTTCTTTAATATGTAAATGCAAAATGGCAATAATTATAAACACGAAAAACTTATTCTTACTTTTAAGAACAGAAACGAGTTATTATCCGATTTAAATACAATAAACATTGCGCCAGTAGTAGACTGTCAACATAACTTGGTAAGTTTTCTCCTCTTAGAGTGTCGTCTGAATTCTTATTTATATTTTTATATAATACGCTCTCGTAAGATTCAAGAGATTCTAAGTATTCAAGAACTTTCTAGATTTCCATAACTTATATGATTAATCCCACCTGTACTCAATCTATTGCGAAGGCCTGGCTTTCTTTTTAGGATCCCAAAAGCTCTCACTTTTCTACAGTCGTAACAAATTTATTTAACTCAAACCAGTCACACGACTAGTGATAATATTCTACGAAGATCTATAGAACGATATTATAGCTGAATCAGTAGATCAAGAAACCACACGACCTCAAAAGTGTACTATTTCCAAAAGATAAAAAATGTTTAGCCTTTTAAATTATTTTTCACGGAAGTTTATCGGCTGATCAATTACAGACGAATGCGTTACAATATGTACCTCACGTGTAACTACGACCGTATTTCGTGTATCTATAACACAAAGCAAACGTCATTCTCAATAAAATTATTTAATTAAGTTTGACGTAAGTCTTATTTAGTTTCATTTGTTTAAATAGCATATCTGATGTCCAAAAAATTGTGAAAAATTAAACATAATTATCTACTATTAAGGATACATTTATCTTACAGTACTGAAAACACATTTCGGTAGATGTGGACGGAGTGTTTGGTGATGTGACGGTTTACAAGTGCAGCCGGTGAGTATGGTATCGCATTTCTACTCCCCATCGCTGCCCGAGTGGCGCCTGCGCGGCGGACTTCGCGCTGCCCTTATTCGCCGCGCCCGGCTGCTTCTCTCCACACAGGACGGCCCCTCTATAAAAGTGTTTCGTCCCTGTTCAAGCCACGACGACCCCAATCTCTACCCTTCCCTCTTTCCTTGCCCACGGGAAGACAGTGGCCGTAATAAACCCATTATGTCCACGAGGGCTGACGCGAGCACTCGACCTCTACAGCTCTCGGGCGATAGCCAAATTCGTCACGCAGGGATTCCTAATCGTGGATTTTCCAAGTAGCGGTGGAAGAAAGAACTCACTAAGGCTTCATTCACAATGCAAACTTAAACGTAAACGTAACGTAGCCGCAAAACCTAAAAACGAGTTATTAAGCGAGACCGTTCACAATGCCTTGTCGTAACCGTAGACGTAAACCCGTAAACTTCAAGAGTTCACAAGCTCCAAGCTTTTACGTTAAGTATACGTCGGAATTCTACCGAAGACCAATCAGAGAGCAGCATGAAAGAAACAAACATGTTGATTTCAGATTGTGTTTAGATGGTTTGTGCTTATGTCATTTCATTAGTTATGTACTGAACTAGTTTGCGGACGGTTTTGACCTACTGAATTCAAAGTAAGAATTTGGGCCATTTTTCTTGTGACTTTAGCTTGACGTGGCGAATAAAATAATTACGTTCAAAGAATTACACGTGAATATGGTACAAGAGAATCCTTATTAATAAAATAAAGGAAATGCGAGCACTAATACATCTACTCGCATTTACATATATAAACAAATCGATAGGAAAATCGAAGATAAATCAAGAAACCACAGTGAAAAGATCTTTCCACCATGCTAGAAACGAATCGATCAAGCTTCAATACGTTGAAATCTGATTGGTTCAGGCCGAACTTACGTTCCAGCTTATGTTCGTCATTGTCAATGCTTGTTTTTACGTGTAAATTTTACTGCTAAGTTTACGACATTACGTTACGTTTAGGTTTACATTGTGAATGAGGCCTAACAGCCTCACAATGCAGAAATGGGCAAGGTCAATATTATCAGCTTAGGACATGATTGCCAATTATCAATTCCTTCTTTCTTCTCTTCTCACAAAAGGGCAGGAAAGCAAACTATAGATCCACTTTTCACTAACTTTTCGAAAAACACTAATTTCATGAGTATCGCTAAAGGCTGCAACGCGCAACGGAGAATATAACAATCACGGACGGTCGCTCTCCAGCAGGCAGTTGAATCAAGATGCAATGCCTTCGCAAGCTTCATGCGCCTTGAGTGTGTGTGTGTGTGTGTGGGGGGGGGGGGGGTGACGCGCGCATGCGCCGCCGCCTCGCGATCCGACCTGAAGACGTTGGAGGCATTCGCCAACGGCCTGAGCTACGCTCGCGCACTGCCTGCGTTGCATGGGCGCGCTGGTGTCGATCTACGACGCCGATCGCACGGCGAAGACCGAACAAATGAAGAAAGTATAAACAAATTCAAGGGGAAAAAAATTTCCTAGGTCGTTGACACACGACTTGCACACCCAAAGAAAACGCCACTGACTGTAATGTTGTTGTTGCTAATAGAAAGAAAACAAGTAGTGTTTTCACACACACAATTCCTTTCACGTAACTTCAATCATTATTACGAAACAATATTAAGAAGAGTAATGGACAAAATATAAGAAAATAGTACTCAGGTAATTGTATATATTATTTATATTGAAAAGATTCCTCTTCTCGCCGAAGTACTGAGCCTTTTAAGAAAACTGATTTCGTTTAAAAGATATTTGTACGGACTACGGTACACTGAACCCACATGTTACACATAACCCATATTTAGTTTGAAGGACTTTGTTCTGTTGGTGGTTGAGGTCACGAGAGAAGTTTCTGCTGTATTTCTCAGCATGCGAAAAGGGTGAGAAGCCACTGATGTTAGATCAAAATAATGTGGTAATGTAATACAAAAATAAGTTATTGTGTTAAAAGTAATCCTATGTGCTCAAAATACCTCATTTAAAACTAAATTATTATTCAAGAAAGGAATGTGTGTCTAAAATTTATAGTATTTTAGTACACTCTCACGTGCACAAATGTGCTTAATTTTCGAACGGAGTCTGCTAGTACTAGAATGAATAAATACAACATTGATTAATAAAGGTAATCTCGACTTGCAAAGGATTGTTTCAGAATACCTGTTGTTTGACATTGGTGTTTTTGTCACGAGAGCTGTATTTAAAAGGTAACGACAAGTCACACTGATCAACAATTAATTGGGTTCATTGCCGCAACTGGGCACATGCAAGATGTACAACAAAAAGTAGAATAAATTAATTCTTCATTAATTCCAGCGATACGCATATCAGAAACCAGATGGATACCACTTAAGGATATTTTCAAAGCCGTTAAAATCCCGACAGGAAAGTATGATTGTCCTTAGAGTAGCGTGTTTCGCTCAAACGACCCTCGCTTTATGTCGCATGGGGCAATAGACTCGTGCCCGAGTACCCCACTGCCCTTCGGGAGGCCTTATGTCATCTCCACGTGCGGCGGCCGTTCGTTCTGCAACATAAAGCACGCGAACTTGAACCGGAGCTGCGCCGGGCGCCTGCGCCTGCGCCCGCTCCGTGCACATGCATCGCCGCGCGACGCGACGCCCGGGCGCGGCCGGCCGCCGAGTGTACGCGGGCGGGGGCGGAGGCGCAGGTGGAAGAGCGAACCAGCTGATCACGTCACGCTGACGTAGCAACATGCCGGCCGCGCATCAGCTGGCGCCTCACCGCTCAGCCCCTCCCCTCCCGGCCCTCCCCGCGCTGCGCCACACCAGCCCAAGCCTTGCTCCCCGTCCAGCCCCGCGCCCTGAGCCCTGCTGCCGCCCTCTCCGCCCACCCCGCGCTTCGCTTCGTTTCTCTGTCATCACCGTTGCCCCAAACACTAAGCTCCACACCATCCCGTGCCGCGATTTAAGGCATTGTCTTGCCTCCCAGCAACGCCCTGCTTTGCTTGCCTTTCCCCGCCTTGCCTTACCTTGCCCAATCCCCGCCTTGCCTTGCCTTGCCCAACCCCACCTTGCCTTGCCCCGTCTTGCCTTACCCTGCCCTGCCCCCCAAAGTAAATATTCTCTCGTCTCTCCCCTGCCCTGCCTTGCCCTGCCCTGCCTTGCCTTGCCCTGCCCTGCCTTGCCTTGCCTTGCCCTGCCTTGCCCTGCCCTGCCTTGCCCTGTCTTGCCCTGCCTTGCCCTGCCTTGCCCTGCCTTGCCCTGCCTTGCCCTGCCTTGCCCTGCCTTGCCCTGCCTTGCCCTGCCTTGCCCTGCCTTGCCCTGCCCTGCCTTGCCCTGCCCTGCTCTGCCTTGCCCTGCCTTGCCTTGCCTTGCCCTGCCTTGCCCTGCCCTGCCTTGCCCTGCCTTGCCCTGCCTTGCCCTGCCCTGCCTTGCCCTGCCTTGCCCTGCCTTGCCTTGCCCTGCCTTGCCTTGCCTTGCCCTGCCCTGCCTTGCCCTGCCTTGCCCTGCCTTGCCCTGCCTTGCCCTGCCCTGCCCGGCCCTGCCCTGCCTTGCCCTGGCCTCGCCCTGCGCCATTCCTGCCCCGCCCGGTCTCGCTCCGCACCTGAGCCAGCCCCGCCCAACGGAGCTCTTAATACTAGAGGAATTGCAACGGGGGAAGATCACCGTCACCTCCCGCGATGAAAACATGCACTACACTTCCTCAAACGACCGTGACACTCGACGCGCCCGGAATAACTAACCAATCCATCCGCCCCGCCCCCGCAACACCGCGTGCGGGGAACTTTGGGAAGAAGCGAAGGCGGGCGATGGCGGTCGCCACCGGTTGAGTGGCGGAAGTGCTCCCAACGAACAGCAGCACGTACGACGGGAACCTTCCGCACGAACATCTGGCGGCGGAGGTGGGCCATGTTACGGACGCACGCTTCTATTCTTCTTCCTCTTCCCTAGTGCAGTACGTTGGCGATCGGGAACACAAAACTATTAGATATTTAGATCAATGATAATTGGTATTATGCGGTAATAATGAAATGATGGATTTTGATTCTGATGATAATATACATCACTGGATTCAGGGGGGGCACGTAGTCCTTCCTCGGATAGAGACATATTTCAGATAAATGATGAAATTTGCTATTAACATTAATACTTACAATTCATAATATGAAACTTTTATTAATTTATATCAAAAGATAATATAGTATAATATTCGAAAATGACTCAAACATGTCACAATTTCAATAATAATATAACAACATGAATTTTAAAGTTGAATGCTATTTTGCAAATAAATTTATTAAGTGCGAATTGAATTGGTCGTATTCGATTAGTTGTGGCACTTAGAGGGGTAGCAACTATTTACGCGGGATTCGAAAAGACAACCGTAGCACAGGATGGTTGCCGTTGCATCCGCCTGCTCCATTTACGTTGCATACAGGTCGGTTGCTGAGCAGGATGTGAGAAACGTTTTGTTTTAGAAGCAGGAAATACAAAGCTGAGCACAAAACAATTCTGTTTATTTCCAGTCCATGCATAATATCTATTGACGCATTATGGAAGCTACGTCACAACGTGGGCGCAAGGCTTTTTTAATTTAGCTCTTGCACTCGTTTTTATCTCGTTTCTTTTCAGATGTATAATAAGTTTACAAAGAAGGATCACTCCTTTAACTTACTACAAGCTACATTCGTTTATTTTTAGGACATGCAACTTTCTATGACGTATTGGGGAAACTATAACAGACGTACGATGTTTTTTTATCTCACTTATTTTTTAGAGATGACTGAATACTCACTACATAATGCATTCTAAGCTGTTGGATCCATGTTTTAATAATATTTTTAACAATTACTAGAAAATTGCTCGTACATTTATTAAATAAAATCAAACAACACATAAGTACCGCGAATTTATTAATATATCTGTTAGATCAAAATATAGTTTGCAGAGGTACCTTGTCATTGTTTCCAAAACATTAACTATATACCATACGTACCCCGGAACTATTTTTTCATATGCCAATAATAAAGGGTAATAAAATATCTTTTTTAACTGTATTAATCTAAAAATGCAGTAAAAAACCCGTACATAAAAACTCAAACGAAGAACCTATTGTAACTGCAAATAGCCTGGGCGCATTGCTCTTATTTCCATAGAAAATGTTTAATTAAAACCTGTAAATCATTTCAAATCACAAAAAGAGAGTTTCAAAGGAAACGTCTTTTTTACCTTTAAAGTCACTATCTAGAAGAAACTAACAATGTTACAGCACTTCACAACCACATGCACGAATGGGAGAAAACAGGTAAAAATCTATGTAAGGGTTGATTGAAAGGAATTGTAATAGGCGTAGGCGTACGCAGTCTAAAACAAATGAGGGAAGTACCTTCCTGGACCCTATCTACGATTCAACGTTTTTAATTTACATATGATGTGATGTACGAAGGACATTCAATAATTAAAGAGCCAAATTGGTCTGGAGAAATAAAGGTTCATTTTTGCAAAACACGACTTTTCCTACTTTTCAATATAATTCTCACCCACATTTAAGCACTTGTCCCAGTGGGTTACCAGCGTTTTTATACTCGTTGCAAAGAACATTTTATCTTGGCGTGTGAACCAATTTCCCACAATTTTTTTGACATTCTCGTTATCCTGGAACTTCTTCCCACGCAATGCCTCCTTCAGACTTGAACCAAACAAATGAAAATCAAATGGTGCTAAATCCGGGTTGTAAGGGGGATGAGACAGTACCTCCCAATGCCTTTTGTCGATGGTTCCACGTGTTTGTAGATTAGTGTGTGGACGTGCGTTGTCTTGCTGGAGAATCATCTCTCTCCTCTGAGATCCACGACGGCTCTCTCTCATGGATGGCTTCACCTTGTTCAAAAGCATATCTCAGCAGTATTTGCTATTTATTGTACACTGTTCTTCGAGATGATCACAAAAAAATGCACCTACAGCGTCCCAAACACAATCAATAAGACTTCCTACTGATGCGGCCAGACGATATCCTACAGTCAATGAGTCTCGACCATTTTCAAACTGTTCTACCCTCTTATAAAAATTCCAGCGGTTCATACAACTTTCATCACAGACTTGAGGCATTCTTGAGTCATATTGGTTTTCTTCAACCAAAGTGGAATTTTCAAGTGGACTCGCCATCGTTCAACCTAATTTGGAGGTAGTGAACACAACAATGATCATCCTCCAGATGGTCAGGGCTCATCTCTGTGATGCTAAATTAGTCTTGAAATTACCAAACTTGTCCTGCCAAGTGTTTTTAATTATTGAATGACCTACGTGTATTGTGTATATGGTGAACTATATTATCATCACATACGTATTTTACTAACAAATAAATAAAATAAACTACAATTAGACAAATTATAACATTAATGGCTTGGAGAGACTCTTCCTCAAATGTTGTATAACAACTTCCTCAATTATGTTAAACACAGGGAAATTGAGGGATTGAATATACTTAAGGATATAAAATGATTTATTATGTAAAAATATCGGACCTCTTTCAAACTTTTCTGGGGGTCATGGCCCTCCTGCCTCACCCCCCCTTGTGATAATGTCTATGGCAGAGCACTACACTCAGTATTGTTTGCCATTAGACTGCATGTTTTAAATTTAGTCTAATTGGATTTTTATCTTTGTTCCGTTAAACTCCTACGAAACTGCCAAAGCTTACGAGGTTCGGTTCACACAGTTCGGTTACCAGTGCTTTAGAGCAGGGCTGCTAAATCGACTGCAGGGTCACTTGTTTACCCTGATCCAGTGTTAACGCAGTCACGATGTGGCTTCCTGCTTTTTGAGTCAAGGACGGAAGGGAAGGGGCAGCGCTCGGTCGCAATCGGCTCTAGCCTAGAGAAAGGCAAGTGGCATCGAGCCACCGCGACCAGTCTGGCATCAAATCGTGTGTTCGAGTAGCCCTGTTCTCGAGTCATTCTTGCTCTTACATTTCTGAGTAAAGGATAATGGAAAAGCGAATCGAGTTTACGATGTAACGCCACAAATAAAATTAGAGTAATTAACAAACTTACCAGTATAGGAAGAATACACTTTAGGGATGAGGAAGGCTGGCAAAACGCAATTGAAGATAAGTGACTCACCTGAAAAAAGAGAGAAACAAAGTTTATTAGTATTATTATTTGGAAAGACCAAAAAATAATGCGCTTAATAATGTATATGCTATTCATTGAAGAACCTGTTGCTTTCAGAATTCTCTTCATATTTCTGATTGCACACAATGCAAGAAATTCAAGCTCTTCAATCAAAATACTCAGAGCGAGAGATCCCAAAAAAGAGTGAGAGAATGTAGACAAATGTGTATCAACAACAACAAGAAAATAATCGTTTACTGTTGTTATTTATTCTAATGAAATGCGAGTTTTATAGTGATACGAATTTTCCGTGAATGAGATACTCGACAAATCAGTTCAGTTTGGGTTTTTAAAGGAAAATAAGTTTACCAAAATATAGAAGAAATTAAAGCGTTATTTTCTCAATCTTTGTTGATTTTGCGCTGTATAACATGGAAGGCAGGCAGGAAGAATTGACGCAATCTAAATAAATAGAACGAAAGTACATACGTCTTTAACTCTTACTATTTTTTTATTGATATCAGCATTTGCAATCACACGTGTTTCGTCAAACTATTAAATCTTTTCTGTCAATTCCCACCGAACAATGCGACAAGTTGCCGCTACTAGTATGGTTTGAACTGTTCGGTAAAGTGTAAACATCGAATAATAGGCATGTTTTATTTGAAAAGTTTTACGAAAGACAAACAGATAACCTAACACGAAAGAACGGAACAGTTCTGAAAAATCCACGATACTTGCCGCTCCCAGTAATAGTCAGAGCACAAGAATCGCCGGAGCCGTGACCCCGCACTTGGCTGCATTTCTTGCTTACCCAGCAAACATAATGATGCCGACCACCAAACGACCAGAACGAAAGCACGCGCATTGTGTCGGCGCTCGCAGGCAGCCGTCGAGATAAAGAGGTCTTGTGCCATCCGCCTGCACCACTGGAACTCGACACGATAAGAGCTGCTCTAGGTCACTGAAGAACCGCCGACCGCGCCAAGGGAATGAACGAAGCTCGCACGCATGGATGGATGAATGAGTGAGTGAATGAATGAATAAATAAATAAAAAAGAAGAAATAATGATAAAAATAAAAGAAAAGATGATGGATGAATTGGAAATGGATGATGAATTAATGAAAGAATGAATAAAATAATGAAACGATGACAATGAGAATTGAATATTTGTCATCAAATGGCTTTTATAGATCTTGGGCCTTTAGCAGTTTCAAGGGCTCTAAAACCAAACAAATAGCAAATAATTATTTACAACTAACAGTGAGCTCCTAACGTTCCATCGCTCCATCACTTTCAGAGGTGGGTAAAGGCTCGTTTAAAAACTCGGTAGGTCTATTCCATTAAAAATAATGTGTTCAAGTACATTTACTCCGTTGAAATTCAATTTGAAGATATAAAATAGTAAAAGTGAAATGAATGTTTTACTTTTTGTTGTTTTTATTTAATTTTTTTATTTTAAAACTCCATAAGGAACAATTCTTTAAAACGTGTTTATTTGTTTAATTTATTCAGAAAAAGTCCACCCTGGCAGGCTTCTTCAGCGGGTAAGTACTTGTATAACAAAATTCCGGAAAGGTGAACTTGGACGGCATCTTTGGACGCTTTAGGGCAACAGCAACTCTCGAAAAGGGCACAACTCGTCGGGTGAAACCGCCTTGTATCCGGAAAGTACAGGGGCCCTTTTGGGAGTATTTCTGTAGGTGAAGGCGACTGGCGGCGAGCGGGGAGCGGCATGTTTCGCCCACACGCGAAGGCCTTCGCAGCCTGGAATTTGCATGCCTCCTCGGAATAGACTTATTAGAATGCCGCGCTCCACCAGCATTAATAGCGAGCCCGTGGAGCTACGGGGTGGGCTGCGACAGGGCAGAGGCTACGATGAGCGAAAGATATGCGTGACGAAGCGAGAGGGGCGAGAGGAGAGGATGGAATGGGAAACAGAGAGTAAGGGGAGGGATGAGAAGGAGGGAGGTTAAGGAAGGGTAGGAAGGAAGGTTGGGGAGGGAGAGGGACGGGAACAGGAGTTGGAGAGAAAGGAGGTAGGGATGGCACGAGGAGAGGGAGGAAAGAGCGATGTAGATCGAATCTGATAGTGAGACGAGAAGGTAGGGGCGCGACGGGATGAGCCAGGGCATTGAGGGAAGAAAGTGGGGCAGCAGTGAGGGCGGCGAAGGGTCAGGCCGGCCAAGGCGACGTCACTGCACATTGGGGAAGCGAGAAACGAAGATGGGGAGTGAGGGAAGTGAGGAGATAGGATAGGGTGGGTCCGAGTGGGTCGGACCAAGAGGGAGTAGCGAGAGAACGGGGATGAAGGCCAGAGGTCAGGGAGATGGGTAAGGCGGGGCAGGACCACGCACTGAGGGGCGATGGGGTAGAGTGGGACAAAATGGGGCAGAAGAAGACAAAGTGGAACGGAACGAAAGGAAGTAAAGAATGCCGAGCGAGACGAAGCAGAGCAATGACGGAACAGGAGAGTGAAAGCAGGGCTGGATATAAAGTGAGGAATCGGGAGAGTGAGCGCGGGTGAGGGAGGACAAGCGGGGGTGGGAGTAGGGAAGAACGGCGCTAGGCGGGACGACGCTTGGAGGGCGGGGCGAGGAGTGCTGCGAGGTGCAGCGGGGAGGAGCGAGTCTTCACGAGACGTCGTAGAAAGAGACGGGACGGGACGGGACGGGACGGGACGGGACGGGACGGGACGGGACGGGACGGGACGGGACGGGACGGGACGGGACGGGACGGGATTAGGGATCGACATCGATGACGATGATTTCAAAACATCAATGTTAAAAAGATCATCGATATATTTAACGGCGATTATTTTGAAGCCGATGTTTTTAACATCGATGTTCTGTGTTCGATGTTTTAGGGGGTCGATATTATTTAAATAAAAAAAGTTCATTATAAACAAATTCTATAATAATGTTTCAGGTATCCATAAAATGAATATTTTTTGAGAAGAAAGTGACTAAGGGAGAAAAATAAATAAAATCGAGTTTTCGCTCAGACAGTTTTCGTACAGGCACATAGAAGTCTACATTATTTTTGAATTATCAAATCAGATAATCCAAATATTGGGAATTACCTTGATGACTTTTTGACTTCGTTTTGTCAGTTAAATCTCAATTAAAAACATTCATAAACGAGACAAGTTCAAATTAAATCCCCCTCGCAACTGTTTACTAATCCAGTTTTAAAAATATCGATATTTAATAACATGGATGGTTTGGGGTCGTTGGTCTAACGTCGATGTTTTAGTTTTGAACAACGATGTTTTGTCGGCAATGTCGCATTCCTAAGTGGTATGTCCGTTTTCGCGGGTGCCAGCGAACCGGGAGACGCGGGCTGACCCACTGAGTGCGGAAACCGTGCAGCGTGCATGCGTGCGTGCGTGTGGGGGTCGCCGGTGTTGACACGGAGCGGAGTGCGGAGCAGCTCATCTGCCAATCAACAACTAAGATCCCTCATTAGCCACGCTCTTGCATGGGCACTCATTAAAAACCTAGTCTTTCAAATACTTCGAGGCGTTTCAACAGATGTGCGGATGTTTCTTCAATTTAGCTTTTAGCGTTGAACAAGTCGTATCGACATGATTATAAAATATGTTTTAATAATTATTAGTTTAATAATAATGCACAATTTTCGAACTCAAGAACTATTTTCTATCAGTTCACGTAAAACATTTCTTTACTTAAAGGAGCACCTTTTTCAACATTGTTGGATCCATGAATTCCCTTAAAAATTTTTACTGACATATGTCCCAATAAAGAACGTATCTTCAATGCTACGGTTAAAGTGAACTGAATATCTTTCGTGTCGAGTTTTAATCTTCCCTCTTTTTCAGGATAAGACAAAGATCTTTTGGCTGCGTTGGTGGCACACGTCACATTGACCATGTGTTGCATTTCTCGTTTGGATTTAACAAGAACTTTCCGCTGCGCAGATTCAACAAAACCGTACGCGGTGCAGGTTTTGAAAAATATTCGCGCACCCCTGTTGTACGTATTGTCAACAACGAGGTCGTGTCCCGAAGGCGAGCAGGAGCCGACGGGCTGCGCGGCAGTCTTCCCGTGCGGTTATGGCGAGAGCCGCCCCTGCTGCGCCTTGCGGGTAACACTGTCACGTTATCGGAACGTGAGTGCGGTCCCCACGCTATCCCCCTGCATATTGAGAGAGAGAGAGAGAGGAGAGAGAGAAGAGAGAGAAGAGAGAAAAGAGAGAGAAGAGAGAGAAGAGAGGAGAGAAGAGAGAGAAGAGAGAGAAGAGAGAGAGGAGAGAGAGACAGAGAGAGAGATAGAGAGAGAGACTGAGAGAGAGAGAGAGATATCTGACACACTCGGGGACGCAGGAAGGGAGCGACGTTAGGACAGCGGGAAGCGGAGCGGCGAAGACGCGGCGCGGTATCGGCGGGCAGAGGCATCGCATGGCGCGGCGCGGCGGTGGGAGGATGCAGTGGGGCCAGAAGCAGGCAGTGAGGCCACGGTGGTGGCGGTGGGGGTGGGAGCAGAGGCGGAGGAATACATTATTGTAAATATTAATGTTATTAAATTTGTTCAAAGAATTGTTAACCCCGATCGGGATTCGAACCCGGGTCTCCTGATTTATGCCCAGTTCCTCAAATGGTGGTGACAATTATATGAATGTTAGTGTAAATAGATCAGTTTTAAGTAAAATCGTTCATGCAACGCAAGTAGTGCATTGGTTTCCAAACGTTCCAGAGGCGTTGTAGGCTCCGTAGTAAAGAGTTGATGTACATTAAGGGAGCTTCGGGAGTGAAGTGTGGGTCGCGAGAGCAACTAACTTTGTACGAGATATTATATTGACTTCAACAAGGGGAATGGTTTTGTACGTATTCACAAAACTGAAAGATATTTAAGTGAATTTGTACCAAAAATGCAATATCAAGTGAAATACTTGTAGAGAACATTGAGTTCTAACAGGTAACGAGAGAAAATTATTATTTCTTTAATTTATGTATTAAAATTATGTGAAAAGAAGCATCTGTAAAAGAACTTTTATTGGGGGAGGGGGAAATCCAAAAGTACCCAATCATGTAAAGGACTGTATGTGATGAGAAGTATTAAATGAAGGGTATTTAATAATAATTAAAACGAATAAGTAATTTTCAAATGGCTAAGTTTCATTGAGTGGAACAGCGGTCCGTGAAGCGTTACAGGCGGTGGCGGCGACAGTATGAGGCGGACACGGGCGGGTGTGCGAGAGCAGGGGGAGGCGGTTGCGGGGAGGTCGTTATTCGGTTGCGAGTCGGTTGCGAGTCGGTTACGGGCCGGTTGCGAGTCGGTTGAGGCCGGTTGCGAATCGGTTGCGGGACGGTTGCGGGATGGTTGCGGGACGGTTGCGAGTCGGTTGAGGGCCGGTTGCGAATCGGTTGCGGGACGATTGCGAGTCGGTTGAGGGCCGGTTGCGAATCGGTTGCGAGACAGTTGCGGGCCGGTTGCGAATCGGTTGCGGGACGGTTGCGAGTCGGTTGAGGGCCGGTTGCGAATCGGTTGCGGGACGGTTGCGAGTCGGTTGAGGGCCGGTTGCGAATCGGTTGTTGGATGGTTGCGAGTCAGTTGAGGGCCGGTTACGAATCAGTTGCGGGACGGTTGCGAGTCGGTTGAGGGCCGGTTGCGAATCGGTTGTGGGACGGTTGCGACCCGGTTGAGGGCCGGTTGCGAGTCGGTTGCGGGTCGGTTGCGAGTGGGTTGCGGGCCGGTTGCGAATCGGTTGCAAGACAGTTGCGGGCCGGTTGCGAATCGGTTGCGGGACGGTCGCGAGTCGGTTGAGGGCCGGTTGCAGCGCGGTTGCAGGCGGAACGTTAGGGTGGCGGTTGCGGGGAGGTTGCGAATCGGTTGCAGACGGGGCGTGTGGCGGACGCGGGGTGGTCGCGGGGAGGTTGTGAGCCGGTGGGGGCGGGGGCGGGGGCGGCGGCCCTGGCCCCCCTTTCTCGGGCTTCGTGGGCCGGCGGTGGCGCCGTCTGCGGAAGCCGCCCCAGTGCCCGAAGCGGGCGGCCCGCGCGCGCGCCGATCGTTACACGGCCTTCCGGTCACCGCGACACGAGATCTCCTTTCGAGGGACGCTCCCTTCTCCACCGCTTTTCGCTACACCCGGCGGCCAGCCCTTTACCTCGGGGGAGAGGACAAACATGCCATCCACAATAGATTATTGCATATACTTCCATATCTTACAGAATTTAAATAAAACAAAACAATATTCAGCATTGAGCCGTTAAATTCGAAAAAATGAGTCCATTGGCTGGATTTTGCTATAAATGTAAATTTGTTCACATAACCAACAAATATTGCTGTCGAAGCCGTTTGGAAAGCACGCTCTATCATCGTTAACTTTCGTCAGTGTCAGTTTCCTATTCATCCATTAATGAACGTTGATTCTAGTTCTGGAGGTGAGTTCTAATACATTATTCGTAATTATGGTGTCAAATTTTAATACAGTGGCCCTCGAAACATCTTGGTAACAAGGGTAAAATGGTAGCATGTCTAATGCATTCTATTTAATTTTTGGACACAATTTTGAAATGTCGGCCAATTTTGAAATGTCGGCCCGGTGGCCGAGATCGCTAAGGCAGTAGTGTCGTAGTGATCTCGGGCCAAAGGGTCGCGGGTTCGAGTCCCGCCTCGGGCATGGTTGTATTTGTGTTCGTCCTTTCACCCCTTATCATCACCATTTCGTTTCATCTTCATAGTTACCACCGTTAACACCAATAGTGGTCGCTAATGACCTAAGATGTTGAAGCGGCCTTAAATAACAAAAAACTCCCAAATTGCCTCGTCCCACAGTGACTTCAATGAAACAATGGAATGCAGCATACAGGACGGATTGAAATTCTGCATACATTTGCCATAGCAGTGACATTTTGGGCAGGAAAATGGGAGAGGGGAACACGCACCAACAAAGTATCTAAGTATCTACTTAGTCTTGAAAAACGTTTTAGTTAGCGTGCATTGCAATCAACTAAAGACAAGAGCCATCAAACGTTTTAAAAAGTACGAGTATCGACTCTGAAATCCTTTACATAAGATGAAATTTTATATCACGAAATCCCGGTAAGTGCGGATAATAATGAAGTAATAATTAAAAATGAAATAAGACTCGCTGAAAATGAACCAAATAGAATACCCTTGCCATTCCACAATGTATGAATAAGCCAATACAGAAACATAGATTATGATATATAAAGTAACATGAAAGTACATTTGATTATAAAGCAGAGAGGGAAATATTTCATTCTTACAGGATTAAAAAAGCAAGCCTTCACTGAATTTTAAAGTCTCGTTACACTATACGCATCTGGGCTGTTCGGAATAGTACGAATGAAATGAACTGCATTAAATACAAATTAAGAGCACACCTGATCATTTAATTACCAAATCTCAATTTAAAATGTCTATACCATTAAATAAGGCCAACTTTACTACACACAATTCGTCAAGGCTAATTAAATATCAATAATGACACTAAAACGACTGTTTTGGACTTCAGTATGAAGTCTTACCGAGCATTTCATTGATAAAAAAAATATCCTCAGCTGCCTGCGAGGCAGAACCCTTCTTTTTCAGAAAGAATCCATGAGTCATACACCACCCTTCTGAGAATGACATACAAATCAGTCAACAGAACGACATCCTATCAATAGACCAGTAAAAGGACATCGTTTTCCAGGAAAGTGTACAAAACTTTCAGAAATGAACGACACTGACATCAACTCGAAATACTGCATGTCTTTGAAGATGTCTTCAATACTTAGTCTAGATGACAAAGAGATTTCACTTTATTCTTCGTCCTAGAAACGTGCAAAACTTTTAGTAATTTATTGATTATTGATTTCAATTGTAAGAGTCGCATCTCTTCCGTTTGTAATTCACTCATTTGTTTCAACGAACTAAATTCTTTTAGTACTACGTACAAACTTGTTTTGATGCTCATTGTTCCAACAACTGGATAATGCTACACAGAGCGCACTTCGAATAACATTTTTCGCAGTTCACTGTCTAGTTATATTGTTTTTAGTAATTTCTGTCCATTGTGTCTTTGCTGTCGACTTCACGGGCTGGAATTCTCATGCCTTGCTGCGCAAAAGGAGTAGGAAGCTACAATGGACACTGAAATGCAGCGTGGAAATAACTAAATCTATTATAGAAGCAGGTGCTTTGCTCGATGGCCTAAAAATTATTTTAAGCTGTTTATTCTCGCACTACACATTTCGTCTCCACTTAAAATAGGTGTTTTGACGCATTATTAGAGTCCAGGAAAGACTTCTTGTGGTCCCAAGTGACTACGGAGTCCAGCGATGTTCAACGAGCTGGCTGGAGGTGCTCCGGACAGGAAAAAAGTTCACTGCGCATGCGCTAAAATATTAATTGCCATCGATTCCCCATGCATAACCAGTGGCTGCCGCTGCACAAGTGCCCCCGTCCCTCCGTCCTTGAACGTGATGTGTTCGATGTCGGTGACAGTTGATGCCATTCGAGCACGATTGCGTCACACACATTGGGCGCAAATCGGAAGACATAAGTTGCCCGTTCCGCAGTCCCAGATCTATAGGTCTTTTCTAGCTCTGAGAGTCCAAGAGGTTCGGCAAGGGTGGCTCAGGGCATCAACTGATGTCGCTGTAGTGCTTCTGACCGGGAGGTTCTAGGGTTCTTCCGAACTTGGCAAATGCCCATGCAGGACCCTAACAAACGGGCCACAAACCGCGCGTGGTCTTTCCCCCCTCTTCCTTGATCTATCCTCACCTCTTACTTACACATAAACTTACATGCACTACATTACTGTATACGACGTAAGACCAGACGGGGGCTTCAGTGTTACAGCTAGTTCTGGGTAGAGAGGGGGTGCCTCATTAGCTGCAGATACCTCGATGGGGAAACCCCGCAAGTCGACGTAGTGCTGGATCTCGCCATCCAGCGGGGGAAGATCACCGCGTCTTCCCACGATAAAACACGCAGTGCATTTCCGGGAATAATGACCTTAGCAGTTGACGCGCCCGGAATCGCTATTCGATCGATCTACGAGCTTGTAGTGCGGGACACAAGAGAAAGGCCCTCCCTGCCCGGCAGTTTGTTTACCACGAAAAACATCTACATACCATTCCTAGAACGATCCCTGGGATTCTCCTCTCCGTGGCCTCCAATTCGCACCCAGACAGAGCTGATAAATTTCGGCGCAAACGGACAAACAACGGGCGCTTGTCCGGGGCGGTGTAGCTTGGGCTCTGCACGGCCCGAAGGTCTGCAGTAAGCGCGCCCCTCCCCGCCCCGCCCCCTTTTCAACAACATCAGGGCCACCGCCTCGGCTCTCTCCCCCGTCGCCACCGATCCTATCGACCGCCGACCGCCACCCTCACCGCAGCACCCGCCCCTGCGCAGTCCCCCCCCCCACGCCACTGAAATGCGCGAGCATAAACCACAACGCATTACGTCGTTGCCGGCCTGCGACTGATTTTTTGACAGGTTCTACAGCAGTTGAACCGCAGCAGCCGAAAAACGCACCGCTCCGCGATATGTATTCTTCCGCCAGACAAATGAGTCGAGCGTTAACTAGTAGCGCCTCGAAGTGTCAGTTCAATGTGTGCTATTGGAGGTTTGAGATAGTTTTCGAGAGCGATTTATGTTAAAAATTAATGTGATTATGCCGCAAGTGATTGATGCGAAAAATTAATGTTTAATCTTTGAAAATATACGTGCGTCTCTTTCCAAACTCTTCCCTTAATACCGTTGTTTCCAATGATCTGTTAACTTACTTCTTCTGACATATAGGATTGAAAATACATACTAGATTGTACTTTTGAATACGACCGACAGATGGTACACAATATTATGGTGGGGTAGTAAGCACCCACCCAAGTCCAGTCAGTGACTGGAGGCATTAAAAATGGATATCAGTGAGATGAAGCAATGCTTCGTTAAAATAGCAGTTCTCCATGGTATAAATATACCGGCACGCTACTTCAGAGAGTAGCACCGGGTGTGTACGCCATGCCCAATCAACTAGAGACGTCCATCAATCGTCAGTTGACACCCTATTCAAAGGTTAACCCCTAATGCACAATTCTTTGAGAGCACACTGCATGCTCACGGACATGCATGGCATTCCCGTGTATTTATGCCGAGCACAACTGCTGATTTCATTCGTTGTCACTCACCAACTAAATTTGGCTGCGTTCTTGAGACCCAACCGCTGTTCATATATTCCACTGCGGGGCCGCATATGAAAGTACATCCCATCACTTTCACCCCCTAGATCGCAGTTTTATCGCATTGTCCGTGTTCGCGGTAGGTAAAAAAATGACGTCATGATTTTCGGATCAGCCCACGTAAAATGTACGCTGTATATTCTAACTACATACTAGATTCACGCCATGGCAGAGACTGAACTCAGACGATTTAGAATCCTTATGCGCCTGCACCGACCTTTTCATGTCTGCTCCCGCCTCACCCCGTCAGCACCCGCTTCCCCCGCGCTCATCACACTACCGCAGAGCGGGCACCCCCATCTCCCCCTCCCGTCTCCCTCGCTGATCCGCCTCCGCCCAGCCTCGCCACCGCTCCGCCTCCATCTCACCCGCCGCCGCCGCCGCCGCCGTCGCAGCCACCGGCGCCGCCCATCTGCAGCCTCGCCACCGCTCCCAGCACACCCCAACGCCGCCGCTGTCTCCTCCCCATCAGCGCCCGCACCCCCCCCACCCCGAATAATGCTACCGCTCCGCCTCCATCTCACCCGCCGCCGCCGTCGCAGCCACCGGCACCGCCCACAGTCTCGCCCCCGCTCCGCAGCACACCCCAACGCCGCCGCTGTCTCCTCCCCATCACCCCCCGTCACTCCCCCGGAATCTTGCCTCCGCTCCGCCTCCATCTCACCCACCGCCCCCGCTCCGCCGCGCCGCGCCGCGCTCTGCTCGTCTCCTCCCCAGCCGCGGCGCGCAGACGCTCCGCAGGAGGTGCGCGGCCAAGCGGACTCGGAGGAGGGAGCGGCCTCTTACGCAACAAACGAACGGCGAACGCCGACCGCCTTCTTTTTTCTTTCCCATTGTTACGTTACCCGATGCGCAAAGACATTTGAGCGACCTCGAGAAGACTGACGGTAGGCTTCAAAAGAACGTCGTCTATATAAAAGCTCTGACCTTTAACCCACATTCTCAATTGGTTCTGAGTTAGGAATTTCCTTTTCAACGATTCATTTACAAGCTCAATGCTTCGCAAAAAATGGAAAAAACGACTTTTCTACTGCTAAAGGTCTGCTGATTATTTTTCTTAAAACAAGCAATACTCGAAAACATTCGTATGGATATTACAAATAACTGATGGGAATTGTGCAATGTTTACCCTTCCGTCTGTTTTTTTAAAAATTTATTTCATTGTTGATTCATAGATAGATCAGTAAAACGTATTGTACATAACGTTTTGGTTGCTTACTACATACTATACTTAAATCTTATACAAGGGAGAGAAAGACTGATAGGCACCTCTATTAACTAGCAATTGCGTCGAAATTGTTTTTAGAAATATGTAGAAAAGGAAATTGTTTTGAACTTAGGTTGGTAGTGTAGGATTTCGGTCGAGGTGAGTGCATTTAATATGGAGATTTGTGGTACGGAGAAACAGAACTTAAGAGGAAAGGTAATCGATATGTTCCGCAATGGGTTCTATGAATAGTTCTTTGTGGAATTGGTCGTTGTTCACAAACCAAGCGGCGTTGGCGATTATCCTTAGATACTGGTTTTTGAAAATTTGTAATTTATTAACATTCGTTTCAGATGGGACAACCCTTTCGTTCCGCGAGGGAGGATACGTAGGGGCGGACTGGAGTCTCGGGAGAGCCCTGCCCATCCACACGCGGGCGTGTTTATGCGCACTTTGATTGTTGCACGCGTCGCGTCTCGTCGAGCGGGGGCTCTGAAGGGCTAGGGACCACACGCTGCGCCAGCGGTGTCATGTCGGTATGACAGTTGGAGATAAACGCAACTGTTTTAGAGAACAATACATCCAAGAGAGAAACAGCTTATTAATGAACTTTTGGTTCAACCAATATCCATACAAAAATCGATAAATTCAATTATTCTTAATCTGTACTAAATGATCAGATTTTTAATCTGTAATTCAATTCAAACAAAATTGAATACCCTGATACCAGTGGCTTTTAAAATTCCCTCTGGAAGGGACGTCGTTCCTAAAGCGACGCTACTGCGGCTTCGGTTTTACGATTGATTTACTTTCGGCAACATCAACAGCTAGGGTAATTCATCACGTAAACGTAGTGAATAGCATATCGCGAGATGTGGCTTTGTCACTCTCTTGCCAGTATGTGAGATCCGGTGGCAACCTATACTTCTGTTTGCTGCCGTTCCCCTTTCTGATTAGTCCCCCACTTGGGCACCGCCCCAGACGGACAAGCTCTAAGCTCCCGACTGGTGTCCGGAAAGTGTGATATTTAGTGCCCGGAAATTCAGAAATTATTTTACCTAAAATAGGAAAAAGGCATTTATTTCTATTAAAATAGGCAGGAAAAAAGGCATTTATTTTTATTAAAAAGGCATTTATTCTAGTTCAAGTAGAGATGCAAAAAGGCATGTGCAGAATTAAAAATCACATTTAAAAGGAAGTATTATAAAAAAAAGTAATAAATACAATTGTTCACATTTTTATTATAACTCTAAAATTTAGTGCTTTATATGTAAGGAAATGATATTTTCTTTGTAATCTCGATTCCACATGACAATACGAATGTTTTTCATGCTACGAATTTGTTTCATTCGTGACGCTCTCTCTTTGAAATGATTTTGTGGATTCCCTTTTGAATTTTGAAATGACAATACAGAAAACGAAATTTTATTTTTCGTTCTTCGCACTTGTGTAATCGACAGCACTGAGAACGGTGTACCATGCACAGAGCTGTCCTCAGAAGGGATCCGAAGTCATACTCAAAGTAGGATGGGAATCCTCCTGAACGAACGTCTGTCAGCGACAATGAAAAAAATCAAAATCTTTACTGGTATCATGTTTCTGTTTCATTTAGATTTTTAACAATGTCTCTGCTTCCACAGAAAGACAAAATACGTCCGTGCCTTCATGTTGTCCATGCTTCCAGGTATGTATCCAGATTCATCGAGATCGATGAGAACAGAAAAAAGCAAAGTAATGACGTAAAAGACAGAAAAAGGCAGAAATAAGATAAAACTGCGCATGTAGGCATCAGAAGCTAAAAGAGGCAAAATGAAAATCTATTAAAACAACTCCAGAAGCACAATCAAATGACTCCTATTGTCAATGAAATAGTAATGAAATAGTAAGTCATGAAATAGTAACAAAAACAAAAAGACATTTTGCCCAACTTCCGGGCTCTAGTGATACTGTACTATGTGTGTCAGTGTAGTATACGAGTAAAGGTAGAGGAAGCGACAAGGATGAGGAAGGAAATATCGCGTGGAATTTGGACCCTCCTGTTACAGTACTGCTCCGGAATTCATCTGGTATTGATCGGAGAAACCACGGAAAACTACCGATCACAGCAGCCGGTCGCTAGAATTCTCCTCTGAACAGAGGCTGCATTCGACCAAGTTATCTGGCTAGCTCGGAAATCCGCCCCCGTCGAGACTCAACCCTAGGGTCTCCAGTCAGTCTCTGCGGTGGGGCATTGTTGCTTTGAGCCAACTCAGCCGGTTGGGCTTACAATAATACGGCCACTTGAGATAAACGACATAGTTTCAAAGAACAACATTTCGGCGAATGGAACAGTTTAATGGCGTAATTTTAGGGAAACGAATACCTTTGGACGGGCGATCTGAAACTTGATTACGTGCAGTGGGGCAAAAGATTGACGATATAGCTGAGACATTCCTCTGCATTCTAGTCCGCATGCCGATATCATATAAGGCACAAACAACTCCCTAAGATAAGCGCATCTCTCTCGCTCGCCCGGTTCCAGCCTTTCGGTTAGCCGCGCTAAAAGCTGAATGTGACGCTGTCTACACATCACCTCGGCAGTGCGCCGCTTCACTCAGGCTACCAACCACGAAATTTTTCTGGCTTCACCAGAAGAACTTTCTCTTCCCCGTCTCCTTTGAGAAGCACTAACCCAACGGTATTCCGGTTCTCATATTCATAGTGTGGCTTCATTTGCAGTAAAATGTTTCAATTACATCGTAATCGAATAACGTGCTCATTGCTTTAAAAACTCGCTCCGTGAGAGTCGTCTTTACTGCCCTCCCGGCACATGGACCAGCAGCTTTGGGCCTGGGGCAGCGCGTGGCCGGGCGTGTTTATGCGCGCTTTGAATGTTGCACGCGTGTCGTCGTGCGGGGGTTTGAAGGGCCGTCCGCAGAAGCGTCCTGCAGGCGGCCGGGCTGCGACGGGGAGCGCGCTCGCTCGCCAGCCGTTGTCACGCGACGCCCTGCCCGCCCTGAGTTATGTAACAGCTCTCTGTGGCGCGGCAGGCTGTGCTGTGCTGTGCTGTGCTGTGCTCCGCTCCGCTCCGCAGCGATCGTGGGAGGGAGGACGCGCTCCGCTCGCGGATTGCTTTTTTTTTCTTCCCTAGTTGACGTGAGGACAACTCATTGATTGATTGATGCTTGGGGGCACGTCAACTGTTATGAACTTTAGTACTGTTAGTGTAATGAATAGGGCTCGGATGTTTATGACCTAAAATATGAAAATAAGACCATAACTATTACTTTAATTTATTTTATTTTATTAATTTATTGTTTTGATACAAGCGAAATCTCGGTGAGAGTGATTGAAAACAACGACTAGGCAGTTACGATGAAGGCTGCTTTACCTGCATTCAATGCGTTAATAACATCTTCGACAGCTTTCAAATTGGTACAGTAGTAGTTTGCAGCTTTAAACCACGTACCCCAACGTATGACAGTGGGTAGCGGAGACAATGGCACCGAAGGAACCATTTCCTTGAATTTTTGCACTCATAATGAAGCTTTGATGAAGAGTTTCTTCACTAGAGAAATTAACTTAACATCAGGATAATTTCCAACCTGAAGTTACCTGCTAAATTTACGTATAGAAGGTACAAAATCTGACTAAACTAAATTAACGCTTCCTTCGCATCTAGTGATTTCTATGCAGCAGTCTCTTTTTATATATCTTACCCTTCTAATTCACATAAATATAATATATTTATAGCAAAGTCAGACAAAAATTAGATACAAAAATTGAAAGAAATTACAGGTAACAATTAGATGTGAAAAATCTCTCTGCAAGCAAGTATGCGAAAATGAAATCAAAAAGATAAAAATAAGACAAAATATGAAAATTCCTGTAAAACTATGATTAATATGAAATGTTAACGGAATATGACAATAGGGTTAAAAATACGATTGTACCTGACGCGTTAAAACTGCCTAATTTTAGTGATAGTACATAAAATCGTACTTAATTTATTTATAACTTAACTTATACACAAAGAAAAAATAAGACATGTCATAAACATCCGGACTAGTGATGAATGTTTTATCGCGCGAGGCGGCGGTATTCCTCCGCCTTTGAATGGCGGGGGACTTCCCCCTCCGGCGGGGCACCGCCACAGCCGGGACCAGCCCTAAACTCCCGACTGCTCTACCCACATATGTGGTAGAGTAGTTAGTAGGCACGTTTGTGTGTGTGTGGACACAGGGTGAGGATACAACAAGGAAGAGGTAGGAAAGATCTCGCACAGTCCATTTGTGAGGGTACTGCTCCGGCATTCGCCTGGTACTGATCGAAGAAACCATCGAAAACTACCGGTCAGAGCAACCGGCTCCTAGAATTCGCAGCCAGTAGCTGAATTCGATCTAGTGATTTAGCAAGTAAATATTTTTGTATAATAAATATTTTACTTCAAAATGTTTAGCTTACATTTTGGTGGCCGATGTATGAAGAAAAGAAGTGGAAAACTCAATAAGCCGTGCGTTCACTTTAACGTGACTTTGCTCGGGCATCTACTTAAGGAATAAGCAACTATAAATACAGAGGGAGAGTGCTTTCTAAAAGTGTACTAAAACTAACTTACTGCTAGTTTAAAAGAACAAATCTAACGATAAGCTCTTTGGCATACCTAATCTACAATTTCATGTATTCCTGCGAATGTATCGTAAAGTTTGAGAAACTACACCAAGATAGAAACTGTTTTTACTTATTGTTACTTGTGATTTAAAAATTTGCTGTCAAAACATTTTTCAGCTAGGACATCTCCTAAGGAACGAAAAGTTAAAATCCAATCAATCTGAACCGGCCACCCGCAAAATTTGACGCTTTTAGAACATCTGTCGGTACAATTAAGTACTTTTGGTAGCGCTCAATTTAGAAGTTGAAGTGAGTTTGGTGTTAGAATATGGTGAATTTGTGAAATGGGGGTTTTGCCAACAACAGCAACACCAGGTTCGCTTCCCTAAAATTATTTATACTGGTGGCTTTCTAGATTTTGTATGGCGGCACCGTACCATCTCCGTATCTAGCGTACTTGGCCTGCCTGAGCGTTTTCTTTCGACACACAGCGTAAGAAACTGTGAGGATTAGTATTAGAAAGCTACAGCTTCATTTTTGCCCCGGCCGGGAATCGAACCCGGGACCGTCTCTCAGAAAACTAGCACGCTCTCCTTGAGCCACCCCAGGGGCTGGAGGAAAAATAGTGTTTTCCAATTCAATTTATTTAATCAAAGATAATACAGTCTGTTTTACCGTTGAAACCAGACAACGAAAATCGATATTCAGCGAGTACATTTTGCCTCTTCTATATTTTCCTATCTATGAAAAATCGCTCTTCTTTGATTCGTAATGTATAAAACTATTAATATTTTGTATTTTTTATACAAAGAATCGAGTCAGGTGTGCATTATGCGAACAATGAACGGTGCATTGGTTTGAAAATTCAGGAAGATGTCGTTTTTCTTGTACAAATATTCTTTTTACAAGAGAATGATTTAATCTTCTCACTAAACTGTTTTACTCTTTTAGTAACAGAACTAGAATTCTGTAGAATTCTCTTGTAGTAGTTTGAACATAAGCAGCTCTAAAAGCAAAGACGTGGAAATGAGAAGTTCGCAATGCTGGGCAGGGAAATGGGGTTGACGACCGTCCCGTCAAGGGGCGGCGTGCGTGCATGAGCAGGGGCCGTCGCCCCGCCCTGTTGCTCTCGCTCGCCCTGTTGCGCCGCGCCGCCCGCCCGCCGAGGGGTGCTCGCTCCCAAGGGCGGCCCGCCCCGCTTAACAGCCCCCGCCCGCACACTCGCCGGCGAGCCACGCCACCCCGGCTAATGGCTGCCATCCTTCGGTCCCGGCCGCCCCCGCCGCCGGCGCATTGTACACACCAAGGGAGAGGCCCGCCGGCGCCGGGCGGTCGAAGTATTGATCTGGGCGGAGGGCGACGCGGCGGGGCGCGAACCCGGCCCCGCTGCGACCGCCGCCGCCGCCGCCCTCCGCCCCCGCAGGGGGCGGGGGGCCCACTGACGGACGGGGGCGGCGGGCGGGGCGGGGCGGGCGGGCGTCGCCAGCGCGGCGGCGTCTTGGCGCCGACCTCGCCCCCGGCCCCGCCCCCGCCCCCGCGCTCCGCTCAGCCCGGCCCGGCCCGGCGGCGCGCCGGCTCCCCGCCCACGCAGCAGCCGTCCGTCCCCATCCGCGCAAGGCAGAGCAATACACTGGCATACATTTGCACGAAAAGGACTTTCCAATGATGTGGAATCTCCATTGCTCCAATCGCAAATTCCATGACTGCAACCTCTGACTCGGGCGATTTCCCGTCGTTAGTACTCACTAAACACTGAGCATTAGGTAGCAGGCATGGGGTATGAATACGCGCATTGCCATTAACCCTTCATTTCCTTAGCTAAATATTTTTCGAGTTTTACCCACTGGGTATATTTTGGGCCCATTATTTTTTCTTCAAAACATACTTATTTTTTAATACTTTTATTAATGTAAGATAATGATAATATGGATTGAAGAGACAGTTGTTTCGATTTGCAGGTAAAGGTAATTTTTATTTTAATTAAAAATAACTTTTTCTTCAGACTCTGAATACTTTGATGGGGAGGGGAATATTTTAAATATTTTGTGGTACATTTTAAAAATAGTTGTAGTTACGATAGGGTTAAAATAGAGCCCAATGCCTTTTGTAAAGATCTTCCGGCACATGCTTTGTAGTCATTTTGAAGTATTTATTATATCGGATGTGTAAAAGACGACCTGGATGACCGAGGTGGCTAAGCGCATGTACGGTCTTCGGTCTGCAGGGTTGCGGGTTCGAGTCCCGCCTTGGAAATGGTTGTTTGTCTCTTGTCTCCCATGTATGTGTTGTGTGGGAGAGCCTCGCGTTCTGATGAACACAGATCACACGAGTCTGCAAGTATATTTGTGTCTAGCGTATGGTCGAATACGCTCCCCTCGGGACGTAATGGGTAACCGGCTGTCGGCTGGTAATAGCCCTAGGGTAAAACACAAACCGCCAAGTGTTAACTACCTGCTACTAAAAACTTAATACGTGAACTCCCAGAATAATATTTCAAAATCATCGATAACCTTCTTTAAAAAATATATGGTATGGGTACGTATAACCACTCAGTAAACTTAGGGTTAATTTATTTTGTACGCTCATTTGTTTTACAACGGTAAAACGTTCATTAATAACGATTCTATAAAATATTGACAGAGAATTTCTCTCAAGTATAACGTCGCGGACAAATCTGTACTAATTTTCCAGCGTAATTACACTATATGGATGTCCTTGATATTCATTAACGATAGGTTGAAAATCAATATTGGAAAACGAATCTTCTTTGAAAAGCATTACGAAAAATAACAATTGTCCATTTATTTCCTGGTAGAAGATTGATCATACCAACGACTTAGAATAATATGGTACTAATATTATATCTTCTTCAATCATACGCATACCTAAAAGTAAAAATTAGGACTGTAGAATTTTATGGTCGAAGTACATTAAGCTTTTAATAATTTGAGTGGGTACAATCTTCAAAACGTTTTAGAACCTCTCGCGTTTGATTAAACGAGAACGCGAATGTTTGAAAATTTAGCTGGTGTCTACTTGCATTGCATGGAGAATACGCATTCAGCGCAGGAATTCATTTCAATGAGTGAATGCGGTGTAAACGTTCTTGAATTTTCGGCGTCCATTACCGTTACACAATTACCTAATCTCATTATTACGATATTATAATTGTACTATTAATTCTCTCGGGAAACGCGCAATTTGCTCGGAAATTATTCTGTGTCTGCGTGGTCTGCTAATACATAATCCCCGGCAATGTTTTTGGTCAGCGCCGTTTTGGTGTGTAGCAACCCAATTGAATTTAATTTGATTGTGTTCAGAATTGAATGGAATTGGGAAGATTTTCTTACTTTTTGAGCTTTTAACTAATCCTTAGATCGTGGTGAAAATGGCCGTGCGCTAAACAGACAACCGAAACGTTGGTTACGAAGTATTTTTACGTTGATGTTCGCGTTAAAATTCCGTTTATTTAAGTTATTCTCTCGATTTATCGTTCTTCATTATTCACTTCTTCATATCATGACTTCAGTTCCATCGTGTAAGATCACGTCCGTGTGTGGCTGTAGTCTTTGTTATTGTTCTAAAATACCCATGTTATTGTTATCTATGGTAAATCTGTCCCCACTTTAATCCACAGTTCAACATTCACAAATTGTGTGAATGCTCAACCCATCTCTCTCGGAATAGATTTAATAAGAGCATTCGTTTCTGACAAATATGGCCGATTAACCCTCCTTCCTTCTTCAATAGACAAAGTCATCACAGAGTCGTTATCTTCCATTAAGCCTCATTCTTCGGAGTGTTTTTAATTCTCCTCACACCGTTCCGCCATTATGCGCGCCTAATGGTGCAACTACAGTCAGCAAAGTCGAAGAATCCTAATTTTACCGTGGAAGGTTTATGGAAGGACGATCGTCCCAGCGCCATTCCACCCGGCGAGAGACAGAGGAGGCAGTTGCGCGGAAAGCCAGACGCCTTTTAGAGTTTGCATAATGGCGCTCGCTTCGGAATGAGAGGAGGAGACGTGCTGCATTTCGAGTGATTGTCTTGCAAATAATGCGCGTTCCTGGTGAGCTGGTTTTGTTGTTTTGTTACGCCTGATAAATTGACCTATGGTGGAGTTTCCCACATTAATCGATCTGATATCTCCTTTTTGACTATTTTGTTTTCCTTTGTGCTACTGTGGCTGGTCACATTACTGTACCTCGCTGTTCGCTTTTGTTATGCTAGTCACAAGTGGAGGGAATATTTACCGGGAATATATAGCGGGTCGTACATCGGATATCTGCTAGGTAGCTGCAGTTTTCGACGTCCTATTTCCCAGTTCATCGCAGCCGTAGTTTTGTTCATCCATACACCAGGCAGGATTTGTGTTGTTCCAACCCTACTAGTCCACCCCAAGGAAATGAACAAAAATATATAACTATTTAAAATTTAAAAAAGTTTGCGTTTAAAAAGTTGTCGATTATGATCCTTGAAAGGCACTTACAACAGTGTGTGCACGGTTCTTTACATCTCCATCTCCTGAGAGTGGCATACCTTCCTGGATCCTGGATGTTTTGAAGGATTAATCTGAACATTTCATTGCATTGATCTTAGAACTAATTGTAATAGGAACACTATCAGTTTTGTAGTCTCCCATAATTATGATTGTCATATATCGACTGATTACCATTATTCAGCTCATCAGATTTAAGATAATCAGGTTCCCTCATAGTACACAGTTATTTCAATGTTAATAAAAGACACGATTTGCCTTATCTCGGATCACAATGTCTGGTTTATTGGCGGGAAACCGTTGATTAGATACGTTTAGAACGGACCAGTACCTAGCTATTGACTCTGGCTGAAGGCTAAATTTGCATCATTTGTGATGTATTATAGATATACCGGCCATTCTACAGACATCAATGCCAATATGAGCAGGATTTGTAGTCTCTAAGTGTATTCATGATCGTCACCAATGAAGAAAGAACGGAACAGACTCACACTATATAATAAAAGGTTTCCGAATAAAATATATTCTTCACTTTTATTTCAATAGAGAAATCAGACAGCAGATTGGCTCAAATGTGGGTTGTTAATAGTGATAGCGTGTAGATATAAAGCAATTTAAAAAGAGTGTTTTTCTATGGTTTTAATGTAAAATTGTTCATATTCGGACTAATATGACACACTCATTCAAATAAGTAATATTTGATGATCTTAAACTTGTTGCGGGATAACGTGGGCACCACCTCAGCCAAAAATCCGTTGATAAAAATGCATTAAATAATATTTATTTGTTATTTTCAAAAAAGTCGCGGAGAAGGGCCAAAAATGGAGTTTCTATTGGGCTTGTGGCACCCCTAAACTCGTTTCAAAAACTGTTTTTTTTTTGGTGCAGATGTTGTTCTTGCATCGAAAGCAAAATTTTTTGGCTACAGCTTTGAATTCTATATTTTCAATAAAACCTCGTAACTATATATAAAATTCATAATATATAATCATTTCCTTCAAGCCAAATTTTTGATAAAGCATGTGCAGATGTGGAATTCTATTATCATCCATTCTTGCCGATAAATTTGTTATTATTATTCATTATTATTATTATTATTATTATTATTATTATTATTATTATTATTATTATTTTCCCCGTTATGAGAAGAAATAAAGTATGCGAGCGTGACATACAAGTGCATGTCCGTCCGTGTCCAATTGTATAGTGTGCTCCTTCGACATCCCCACGGAAGTGTTCATGAAAGTCAGGGAAGCCACAAACAATAGTAATTACTTACATACAATAGTAGACTTACTAATCCAATGATGACAGAAATGACGACAAACGCCCAAAAAAACCTTTTGCCTAAAACCAATCCAAATGTCTGATACATTGACAACGGAATCAAAATAGCGAAGAAATCGTCCCGCTCGATCCTAAGTCATTGCTCTCTCTATACATTCCGCCACGAGCGCGGAATACATAGAGAAATTACTGTAAGAAGGAACCAATTTGACAACTCGCGAAACAAATCAAAGTCACGTTGGTTGATGGCTTTGCAGGAAGTTGTGTCGCATCCTTTGGCAAGAGAGTCAGCTGCACATGAACGCATTGACCAACAGAGCACATGAGCATAACCTACATTGCCAGCAGTGGCTGTCAAAGCGGTTCTCTGGGTAGTAGGTTGGTTGGTTAGTATTCCGGGTGCGTCAAGGTCATTAGTCCCATAAGTGTAGTGCATGTTTTTCATCGGGAGGTGGCGGTGATCATCCCCCGCTGGATGGCGAGATCCGGCGCCGACCAGTCGTGTGTGTAAGGGGAGAGGATAGGACAAGGAAGGGAAGGAAAAATCGCGCGCGGTCCGTGGTCCGTTTGTTAGGGTACTGCTCCGGCTTTCGCCTGGAGGTTAATCGAAGAAACCACGGAAAACTACCGATCAGAGAGCCGGCCGCTAGAATTCTCCTCCAGACAGCGAGTGAATTCGACCTAGCGAAGAGGTAGTGTCGAAAATCCTGCCGCCGTGGGGAGTGTAACCTAGGACCTGCTGGTCAGAGGCGCAGCAGTGCCATCAGTTGATGCACTAAGCTCCGGCGGTTCCTTCTTAGAGTTCCATCTCTCCAGCAATGAAACCTTCCACTGGCCTGTGAGCTCATTGGCCGCGCGTCGCAAGCGCATCTGGTCGCGCGCCGTCGGCGCCCTTCCCAAAGCGCTGCGCCCTTCCGCTCTCTCAAGGGCAAATTGGCCGAGCGCAAAGTTGACGCGGCGACGAGGGAGAGTAGGGTGAATTCGGCGCTATGGGCGCGGGGACAGGGGCGAGGAACCACGGGGATGGGTCGGTGATGGGGTGGCGACGGCGGGGGGTGGGGGAAAGGGCGGAGAGGGCAGCAGGGCGGCGAGGGCGATGGGGGCGGCGAGGCGATGGAGCGGCGAGGGCGATGGGGGCGGCGAGGGCGATGGGGCGGCGAGGGCGATGGGGGGCGGCGAGGGGCGATGGGGGCGGCGAGGGCGATGGAGGCGGCGAGGGCGATGGGGGCGGCGAGGGCGATGGGGGCGGCGAGGGCGATGGGGGCGGCGAGGGCGATGGGGGCGGCGAGGGCGACGGAGCGGCGAGGGCGATGGGGGCGGCGAGGGCAATGGGGGCGGCGAGGGCGATGGGGGCGGCGAGGGCGGCAAGAGCGGCGTGGGCGGCGAGGGCGGCGAGGGCGGCGCTCGAGCGAGGCGAATATCGAAAATTCGCAGCAGCGACTCGACCCTAATTCGATTGTGCGCCTAATGATGGGAAGCGGGGCGCCTTCTGGCCTTGGGCGCGTCGCCCTGGCAACGCGCCGTATTCGATTTCACCGCGACGCCCCCCCCCCAGCCCCGCCCCGCCACGCCCTTCGGGACGCCGGACCTCCGGGGAAGAGACGGCGGACGGCGGCGTTCGGAGGAATCTTTCCGGGCAGCTGCAGATGTGGTCGCGGCGAAGGAACAGATTCACAGCCGCAGAAATTTGCCTGCGATTTTCTCCTAATGTAGCTCGGTTTTAGGGTGATAGAGAACTGCATTCTACTGCAATGTCAGTTGTAAGGAACACATGGTATTTAGCGTTGATGGACATCCCCAACACCCGTGTTAAATGGCTCAGATGCACCAGAATATGGTCATAACGTGACGTTGCACAAAATCGACAAGTTATATCTCCGATACATTCATGATGTAACCTCACATTACACGAAGTTAATCTTTTGGAGAATTTTAGGATCAGTTTCTGACGCACTGGAAGGGCTACACGAACTTGCTAATTTTTTTACCTGTCACGAGTGCTGACTGCCATGGGCTTTGATTCTTCCTCGATTTTTGCAAACCTTTCTATCTATTGCAGTGCTCTAGGTGCTGATCTACGTCTCAAACCATTAATGATAAATGACCCAGTAGCGTCGGTAAGCACATGCCGCAAGCCCCAAAGAACACTTTCGTCCCTGCGAAACACTTCTACTTTTACCCCCTATAACTCAAAATGGATCTTTCTGTGTACTTGTGGATTCAGACAGGACGTAAGGCCATACCTACAGAAACTTGATATTTTCTTACGAGGCTCAGATTTAGACGGTCCGAAAAGTCTGGTAGAAGTGTCTTTGGTTGGATGATCCTGGGGTAGACGTAGTAAAATGCTGTTCTTACGGGTTACAGCGGAAGCTCTGGCGCATATTAATAATATAGACCTGATTTGAATTTTGTCTGATTTTGTATTTCTTCACCTTTCTGTTTATAGTACTTTTCAATCAATATTATTTTCCACTCTCATAAACTGAATGGTTCGATATAACCGTCACAAGCTACATACAAGATACGCTGGAGGCCCCTTGATCGTTGCAATCCACGCTACTTATAGTCAATTGTACACAGAGTGTCCAGATAGACCTAGAGCCCTAATCATTCGCCTTAAAGACACCTATAATCTCCAGGATATTTGGCACGAGAAACTACGGGGTTGAAAACATGTCCGTGTGAATAAATCCTAAAGGGAGCTCCGAATCGATTCTTTAAAACTGAATGAAGCGACGGATCCTTCTCAAATATTCAGCGCTTCCGATAAATGATAGACTGACGGGTAATTTTCTATAAAGTTTCGTAACTTGAAAAGAATTGTTTTCAAATCCTTGGCGCCCCTCCGAAAACAATTATACAAAAATGATTATTAAAAGAGCATAATAATAAGTAAAAATACAAATCCTCAAGAGAAACAGCCTTGAGAAACACAATGTTTTTCAATTTCCCCATGGAAGTTCACTTCTAAAATAGAATACAATACTTATGTCGAAGAATGGAACCAGAGATTGCAACGATTGCCAATTTATTTTGACTCAACTTCAACAAACGTAATCCGTTTATCGGAAAATAGTGGCTAGTATAGTAGGGAACAGGAGAAAGAGGAATATAAAAGGAGAAAAAGAAAAATATCGCGACTGCAAACAATGATTTCTGTTCAGACGCGAATTCTTTGGAAGCCGTGAGTATCAATGCGAATGCATGGATGTGTATCACTTTCAAGTGTCGTTTCGAAAAGAAGAGAACGACACATTAGTAAAATGAACTGAAACATCTTAGTAAAGTAATAGTAGTAACATCTTAGTAAGTAAATAATGTAACTCAAATGGCAATACTTCCCTCCGATAAATCGAGAAATGGAATAAGGATATGCAAGATTTACTTCTACGTTCTGCAATTTTTAAATAACTACGAAAAACAGATGGGAAGAAAATTCTATTCTCTTTACAGCAACGCTTCTTGTTTAATACTTCCAACGTATACAGTCATTCTGACGTACAGTAGGTTACTTAAAATTATTTTCTTAAGACACTCGAGACCTTCAGAATAATGTATGATCCCTTGTTTATTAATAATAATGTAAATATAACAAATATAAATGATATAATAAATAAATTTAATAGTATACAATGTATGAATATAAGAATACAAAGTACAATAACCAATTATTGATATTTAATATTTTTATATTTAAATAAATTTTAAAAACAAGGAATAATACAAAATCACGTCTCATAAACAATAAAACATTTTATATCAATTTATGTGATAAATAGATGAATATTGCTTTACAATTAAATTAAGATTTTTTTAAAGAAAGGATTTTAAGAACTTGTCGCCTAAGAGCAAATGACATTAGAATAATATTATTATAAAAAATAGTAAACTTTTGATAGGATCTGCAATCTTCAAAAAATATTTGACATCCATAATCTTAAATTTTATTCCATATATATATATATATATATATATATATATATATATATATATATATATATGTATATATACATCGCTTCTTCTCACTGAACCAGAAACCTATTTCTGAGAATTAACTCACTTGTATTTTCACTATTTGTAAATGACACACGAAATATCATAACATCATTGTAAGGCCTTTTAATCGCACTAATATTAACTTTTCGGCACGTAACCTACTGCAAAGCTGGCGCGGTGACACAAAGAGCTCCGGGTGGCAGGAAACAATGTAACGCAAAGCGCCAATAGGCAATAGGCAATCAATTTGGATGAAGCGCCCGCAACGCAAGCACAATCACATCACACAGGCGCGGCGGTGGGGCAGAGCAAGCAACATCGCCACAGGCCGCGTCGCGCAGTGTGTTCTGCCCCCACTATCATCAGCGGACTGCCCGCCCCGCCCCGTGGACATTGGCCGCCGCCGCAGTCCGGAATGCTGGCAACCGCTTCGGATATGAGCGGTCGCCACCGCCGCCGCAGCTTCAGTCTCCGCACCTCCCCGCACCTGCCAGCGCCCAACGACTCGCGCCTCACCGTGCCAAACTCGCGCCTCTCTCCCAGCCACACAATCCCCCTTCAACTCGCTCCTTCCCGCCTCACCCAACTCGCGCCTTTCCACCCCGCCCCTCGCTTGCTCCGCCTCGCCTTGCTGCCCTCCTCCCCGCGCCGCTGGACTCATCTCAGTTCTCTCCCTCCCGCGCCCCGCCACGACCCTCCCTGCCTCTCGCCTCGCTTAGCATTCTTCTTCCCCGTCTCGCTTCACCTCGTTCCTTTCCCCGCCTTGCTTGTCTCCTCCCTGTCTCACTTCGTTCACTTCATCTCATCTCGGCCCCTCCCCGCCTCGCCACGCCCCTCCCTGCCTCCCGCCTTGCTTACCATTCTTCTTCCCCGTGTCGATACACCTCGTTCTTCTCCCCGCCTTGCTTCTCTCCTCCCTGCCTCACTTCTCTCATATCTCGGCCTCTCCCCGCCTCGGCACGCCCGTCCCTGCCCCACGCCTCGCTTCGCATCTCTTCTCGCTTCATATCGTTCCCTGTCCTGCCTTGCTTATCTCCTCGCCGCAACACTTCGCCTACCTCACCTCATCTCAACTCAACTCGCTCCCTCCCCGCCTCTTGCATCGCAACTCTTCTCCCCACTCGCTTCGTCTCGCTCCTTGCCCTACCGGATCCTCCCTTGGTTGTTCGTGCACCAGAGAATGTTTGAGCAAAGCATCGCTGCTTCCGCCAGCTCTCACCAGACGGCCAGCGCTTCTCCTCGTGAAGTAGCCTCCTCGTCAGTACTTCCTTTTCAACAGTATGAACTTCGCTGGCGTTCCTAACAATACTTAACGTTTCGATTTAAATCAAGTTCATCAATCTGCTCAATGTTCAAACTAGTTGAAAATGAGCTTCACATAACTCAGTGAGTTTTAGTGACATTCAACGTTTCAACTTCAAGACCTTACCACAGGGCACTTCGAGTTTGGTAAATGGATCATAAACACTTTCGTTTATAAACACATAGGTGCTAACAATATCAGTGTTGATATTCAAACTCAGATGTTCATACAACGCGATACTACGAAAACTATTGTTTGTGGAAAATTATGAACAATTGTAAATTCACATTTCATTCGCTAAGTATAACGATGTGTTTCTTTTCACAATTAGTAGAATCGGTATCGGAAAGGCTAAATATCAAATGTACTACTAGTACTGACTGAGTCTTCCTTCGTAAGAAGTCGAACTCGAAAACAATTTCTAGAAATAGTGGAAAAGTATGCACTAGTGGTCAAACTGCCAGAAGAGGAACCAATCTATTTTTTCGTTTTGTTCATTTACATTATTTTGCACTCGTCAGAGTCATTAAAGTTTACTACGTTTTTGTCACGCTTTTTTTATATCTTGATTCGCTATAGTGCGAGTGCGAGTATTAAACGCTTCTACGAAATATTACATAATACATGAGTGAGTTTTGCGTCCTTGGCTAATGAATCCGGACAGTCAACTCGTAATAGGTATTAGTCTTTTATAGTCAAAGGCAGTTCAGTACTTCATATTGCTTGCAGAAGCAAATAATGGAAATGAAATACATTTTAATCACGTGCTTTGTGAGATCCGGGGACACTTTCATTGGGTCTATAATGGAGAATTTTAATTTGCGGAATATGAGCTATAATCTCAACCTCTGCACAAAAATTTACGGGACTAAGGAGTGTGTAAGGACTGAGAAAGCTTTCTTTCCTACTCAATAACTGAGTAGGAATCGCTAGCAAATGTAACTGCTAGTCGCCAACTGAAAATTCGTAGACAAAATATCCTAGTTTCCAGTCCCGATGGTGGGGGATTTTCGATACCAGATACCAGCGTCCGTAGTAGGGATGTAACATCGATGATTCTAAAAACACAACAATGTTTAAAACATTGATTGATTAAAGCCAATGTTTTTTTGATTTTGTACTCCATGTTTACAAGTCTTCGATGGTTTGTTTGTCAGTGAAAAAATTACATAATCACAATTTTGTAAAAATTAACATATTAAATAATAACTTATTATACCTATGGCAGTTCATGAGCTCGAGCGAAGTGAACCTTGCTAATGCCGCCACCACCGAATAGACATTTCTACTTTGAGGGATGCCCAGGCATTTCCTACGCCTTTGCCCTTATTTTTCACGCGTAATGACGGGCAATGCATGTGCAAAGGGCGCAGGGCCTCCCCCTCGTTCCCGCACCCTTCTTCAAAGAACAGAGGAAGCTCCGACCCTTGAGACGACCTTGAACGATCAGACTTTCAGGCTAGGGGTTGCTAATTATTATTTCTTCCTTCTCGTCCAAACACAAATGTTAAACTGTGGGAATTCTGATTTCGTGTTGTTGACGTTCTTATCAGAAGAAATAAAAGAGGTCATCTTCGTCAACATACTAGCTTTATTAAGATAGCCGGCTTTCGACGGCTTTGCCGTCATCGTCTCGCTGCTTTCGGCAAAAGTCGGTCGACTGTGCCGGCATCCCTAGTCCTTAGCTGGGCCGGGAGCCACCGCTGCCTCAATGTTTCTAATGGGCGGCTGTTCTAATAGGTAATTTTCGAGGATTCCTCCGATTAGTTCCCGGTAGTCGCCAGGGCACAACCTTCCACAAGGGGTACAGACCGCGCGCGATCCTTCCTTCCTGAACCATTCGTTATTCACACCCTGCGAGCTGGACTGATCTGATTTGGAATATCACTTATAATTGAGAATCTCTCAGGCAGTAACGCGACAAGTCCGAAGTTAAGCAAAGCTAAAACGGGAAGGGAGAGAGGGGAAAGTGAGAGAGATGGAGTGGAAGAATGAAAGAAAGAGAGACGGAGGATAATTGATAAACTAAAAGGTCAGCGACGCGGCTCGTGCTTGTCGTGGAAAACAACCTTTACGTCTGGATAGCTGCCTCTCACGACCGTATATCACTGGCTACTCTCGGATGGGCAGTGCATCTAAAACGTTCAATAGTGAATTATGGCAAGAGTTGCATCACACGACGGCATAACCTTTGCATGATATAAGTAAATCGCACAGAACGTCCCCGAAGCTACAAGGAAGATCCAAAGTGCAAGCATCACCAAACAGAAATTATTATTATTATTATTATTATTATTATTATTATTGTTATTATTATTATTATTATTATTATTATTATTATTATTATTAATTTTCGTACCCAGAGATCCTTTCACTAACAATCATTAAAAAACAACTAACACAGTAAAATGAAAATACATAACTAAAACAATAACTATAATAATAATAATAATAATAGAATAAATTATGACTGAGTAAAGCAACTTCAAAATAATTCAAAGAAATTTAAAACGTAGGATTCTTCTTTTCCTTAGCAAATAAAATTAAATCAAACAAAATTGTACAAAGTCTATGAAAGACTTTTGATAACAGAAATTGCCATGTGACGTTAAGTAAATCCAAAACCCACAAGTTGTTTTTAATTATGGAGAAGGATGTGGGAACACCAATGAATTTGAAAACACTTATCATTTTCTGTGATCCACTTCCTTTAATGCAAACCATTTTAATTTCAACGGTCCTCGATGTTACAATTTCAGTTGATGGACATACAAATATGTACTTTCTTCAATGTAATACATTTTTAACATTATGTTCTTCGTTAATTCATACAAAGTATAAGAGACACTATTTCAAAACATTTTATTCCCTGTAGATTAATTTCCAACAAGTCTGATTACAGAGGACTCGTATGTAATTAATAATAGATACTTCACTCTTTACAATTTTGATATAACACTAGTATTTTCTACAATTCTCTACTCATTCAATTTTCTCTAATCATAAGAAATCAAATTAAGTAGCTAATAACCAGGGGAATTTATTCGTCATGGAAACGCACTATTGAGAAGTCTGCACGTTTCGCAGCGAAAAAGAAAGAACGCTCGTGGGACCACACCGACGTCCACCTGTAGTACCTGCTTCCACGCTCCTCCTTGGCCTTGTCCCGGCCGGTTTTTATGCAAGTAATAACGCCAGGGTCCTGACTGGCGGGTATGAGTTGCCCTTACGCATTAATGGTCATTAAAGCCCTCTCCCATCCCACGTAAGGTATTGCAATGTTCCCACACAACTTATCTTGCTGGTTTTGGTGCGTCATCGTCCACTTTTTGCCACGAATTTTGATATATCGAGCACAGAATAATAACTAGTTAACTTGAGTAACTGAATATATATCAAATTTTATTTAAAAAATTACATGGTTTTGGAATTTTATTTTCACGAACTTAATTACTGTGATATTCACAATCAAGAAAAAGGACGCTATTTTTTATAACTTTCGAGTCATTACATAGTAATACATAAAATGGAATTTTTATCCATTAATCTTCGAAATAACTATCCGGCCGCGTGAAGGTAGGCAGGTTATGTCTTATGCCAATGACACGCCCTCTTCGTAAACCAACTGCTTTTGTTGATCGAAGAATCCCTAACACACTTTCGCGTGGAGTGATGCAGACTGTAACAAGTTACTAAACAATCCGTGAATATACGTTAACCCAAAGAATTGAATTGTTTAAGAAAACGTTGTCAAACATACACTTTAAAGAACAAACCGTTCATAATACGAACCATACGAATCAGCTATCATATTCTCCTTGCTCAGTACGAGAATTGCCGCCAATAAATATAATTTACAGTAGTAGTGTTTAGAAAAGTGTGTGTTGTAAAGAAACTGACAGATAATCTGTTAGCTTTTAAAGAAATAAAAATTTATGTTTGCGATTGCGATCACTCAGAAAGAGCACATGTGAGTTTTCAATAAAAACTCTGATAAAATTCAGGCTATTACTAGAGAACATTCCCTGAATGAAATGATTAATATTCCGGGTGGAAAGGACAAGCATCCAGTCTCGTTTCTAAACATTGCAGCTGCGGCTTCAACTTTTTCGCTGAAATTTCATAGACCAAATGACATACATGTAAATTAAAAGAGACCGTGAAGTTCTTACTGGAGTTGCACTTTCCCATGGGCGCTAGTTCTTGGTCTAATTCGCATAGAAAGGTGGCGTTAAAACATAGAAAGTTTATTGAGCACAATAAATCTTGTTTACTGACATTTTCATTGTTCTTTGACATACATTTTGTTTTTCCCATACACGAAATTAAAACAAAAATTGAAACTTCATAAAATATCTTATTTTGTGTCTAATTATTGTCGAGAAATTTGACGTATTTATACATCAAATAAAATACCTAATGAAAAGGTACATTTCATAAATGAAATTAATTGATATCTTACCGTGTCTATTTCTCTTTGAAAGAGGTATTTTCAAATTTCAACGTACTCCAAACAGCAAACCTGTAACATCGGTGGATATCATAAATTCTATCAGAACATTTCACACGTATGCCCTGCTTTACGGTCCTCTGCGCCAAGTTCCAGTGAGTCTACAACTGTTTCTTTTGCAACGTTAACTGTAACATAGGGCCTTACATCAGCAGAATGACTGCTTACGAACACTTGCGTTAGATGTGTAGTCTTTACTTTGGGGGCAAGTGAAGGCATAAATATTGATTTCATGCGCGTCGACTAGTCGTTAGTCTCGAAGTGTAGTGCATATTGCATCCTGGGTATTGACAGTGTTCATCTGCCGTGGAACCAGAGATCCGACGTCGACATACACTTCGGCTTGCGGGTTCATTCCCTCTCCAGGTATCTCCCTCGGCGGAGGAACGCTCCAGCCTCTATGTCCCCTATAGGTGTAGCAGTGTAGGGCAAGTAAATGCAAGGTGTTTGAGGGAGGAGGAAGGGGTAAGAAGACTTAGAACCGAAATATCGTTTTACATACAGACCCGACATTCGTGTGGTTTTGATTAGTGAAACCTTGGAAAACTGATCAGAGCATCCGGCCGCTAGAATTCTCCAGACAGCGGCTGAATTCAACTTTGCTTTATCTTGCTAGTGTCGAAAATCCGCTACCGCCGGGACTCTAACCCGAGGACACCCCTGTCGTCCATGCTGTAGGTACGAGTTATATACGCCAGAATCTATTGGAGATATGTCGGAATCACCACAATTAAACGTTATGACAATGCCAATCTAACTAGATTCTACATTCCGATTTCTATTGGGGCCTTTCGGCCTACCCCGGGATAGTTGGAATGAAAACTTATGACCAGTGTTGATGTGAAATTTCAATAATGGTGTGGGTACGGAAAATGGGACAATTCTGAGGAAACTTGCCGAAAACCCTGTTAGTCCGCCACAAATTCCGCTTGTTTTGGACGGAATTCAACTCCAGCTGAGCGGTGACCGCTTCACTCACGAGGCGCTCACTGGGTCTTACGACATTCACATACACAAGTGAATCAATGAATTCCAACACTCGCGTTACAACACCGGCAATATTCAATGTGTGCGAAGTTCAAAGCCGTTCATAAGCTTTTACCCAAGTCAGACAATAGGAAGATTTACTCACATGACACAGATCAACCACAGAACTGAAACGTTCTCCTACAAATAAACGAAGTGAGTGCTAATTCAAAAGTTCATCCATCTCGAATTAATAAGAATTTCGTCACATCGTACACCGACTAGTTTCTCGCTGGTATTCATTTGACGCCGTTTGTCTTCGACCCTGTTTCGATTTCGCCAGAAATATGCAAATATTAGAATATGTTTTCCGCCATTTCTCGTATCTGATGACACGACTTTATTCCCATTCTCAGTGCGTCACTGCTTACGATGTAACTGACCTCGGCTGCGACGAGGAAGAAAGAAGCCTCAGGATTCACATGCGCCGTTTCAGAACAGCTGCCCCGGGACCCAGTTTTCTACACACTCGACAGCAGCATTGTTGGTGCTACAAGCCACTTATCTTCCCGACCGAGGAGATTTGAGGAAAGCCTCTTCCCAGAATTCGTCGAGTGGGCACGTGTCCCTTGGCTGTGACCCGGGGGCGCGTGACGTCGCGACGTGGCTGTCAGGCGCACCTGGCCGAGGCGTGTCCCGCGTAATGCCTGCATGCATCATTGTCCCGCGCCACAGACCTCCCGATTAACCACCTTCGTTACAGCAAGGACCGCCGGCGCGGGAGGAGATGGGAATCTCAATTAACGGTACGATATTATGTGGGGAGTTCTTAGTACATTTTGTTTCTCTGTACGCGGGTTGTAAGTACTGCTACGTAATATCTAAAGTGTCACCCAACATTGCAACGGCATGGTATTTTAACAGTAAGTGTGAATCTGTTGTAGAAATTGTTGTGGAACTCTGTTAAAATTTAATTTAATTTTCCGACGCGATTTAATAAAGGAACTCGTAGGATGATAAATAGGACTCAGATCTTCAGGAGAGAGTAAGGGCATCAAAAGCATTCTGGACCAAGCCAACATTGTATTTAATGTAACAATATTTTTATGCATTTATTCCTGATTTTGTTATCCAAAAATTGCGGTACAATTCGACCCGAAAATCTATAACGAACTGATAGTTTTCAATCCTTCACATACTGATTCACAAAGACAAGGTTATCAGTCAATGCTCAATTAAAGTCGCATCACATCTACAGCACCTTGAACAGATTCCTTTTTGGGGTTTGTTTACTTTCGTTCAGAGGCCCAATGGTAACAAAAGTCGCCGAAAAAGAAAGGGAGCAACGATCTTAGCCAGTGCCTGAACGCGCACCAATCTAAATCCGAGCTACGTGTAATGGGAGATCCCCGACGCAGCCGTGTGGTTCGAGAGCGGTCGAAAATCGAACTCCCGACCTAGCACTGCACGCAAGGAGACGTGGTGACGCGACAGGTAGGGCAAGACAGGGAGGACAAAGATGCCGCAGAACGGGGTGGGGCGCGAGCAGAGCAAGGCGCGGCGGGACAGGGCAGGGCTGGCAGTGCAAGGGAGGGGCGGGAAGGGCAGGACGAATTGGGAAATGGCAGAGCGGGAAGGAACGGGACAAGACCGGAAGGAACAAGCCAAGGTCGGGAGAAACGGCTCAGGACGGGAAGGAACGAGGGAAGACGAGGAGGAGCGAGGCAAGACCAGGAAGAAAGGGCCAAAACGGGAAAGAACGAAGCAAGACCAGGAAGAACGGGATAAAACGGGACAAGATGGGAGGAACGGGACAAGACGGGAGGAACGGGGCGAGACCAGGATGAACGAAGCAAGACCAGGAAGATCGGACCAAACCGAGGAAGAACGGGACAAGACGGGGAGGAATAGTGCAAGACGGAGCGAGACGGGGATGGAGCAAAGCGGGTCGGGGATGGACAGTAACAAAGCGGGACGGAGTGACGCAAGAGAGAGGGAGTTGGAGTGTGTCGAGGCAGGTCTCGGAGAGCCGACGTGGAAATGACGGGAAGATGACGGCGGGCCGGAGCGGGAAGAAGGAGCTGGGAGAGTGCGCGCGGCCGTGGGTGCGGCGCTGCGGCGGGGCCAATACGCCGTCGCGTCGCTCCATCCGGCCGCCGGCGGCCGCCTGTTTGCCGAGCGTGACGCTGATTAAGATGTATGCGATGTGATGCGACGGGGAGGAGGGATGTCGGCGGCCGCTGACCGGCGACAGAGGAAGCGCGTGGGGCGGAGGCGTAATGGCGAAAATGGAGTCTGGGCCGGCAGAACGTTGTGTGTGTGTGTCGACAGTAGGTGAAGATAATGCCTGCGCAGTCATGTGAGCGAGTTGACACTCATTGACGCCAAACGAAATTGGGGGCGTGGTTAGTGTTTAATACGTAGAAATTATGCACATTTATTTCACAAACGTTGGTTGTCTTGTGATTGAGTCCTTTTACTCCCAATTATTGTGATTTCGCAAACTGGAAAATGTTTGCGCGATACATTGCTGATAACATCTTACACAAAAATATTGCACTCCAGGATCAGTAAGGAGACTACATGATGGAATTTTATAAGGAGGCAGAATGATGGATATCAGTCGGAAGATAAAAGAATAGTGAACATGGGGAATGTTTGTGGAAGTCGTAATTTTTTCTTCAAGGGGAAACTTAACATTAATTAAAATATAAAACTATGTTAAAATACCATTTTCAAAAGACGAAACAACGCAATAAGAGTTCACAAATTGAAGACGCATTTCTTATTTATTCCTGGGTCTAGAAAAAGACTCGATGAGCGCATGCAACAACGACGATCATTGTTCAACAGCAGAGCTCGGGAAACCAAGCTCCACTTACGTACTGAATTTTTGAGTCAACCAAAATCCCATGATTCTTCCAGTCCTTTTCCGAAAGTAGTCTTCCCACAATTTAAGCAAAAGCGAACATTCAGCATTATTCAATCACGCACCTTTTATGTAAGATCTTCCGCGTCGGGTTTAGAGGTGAAATCAACCGAATCGAATTCCAACGAAATCACTCTGAAGCAGATGTAGATCAAACAATGAAATAGGGTAGCAAAATAACGACATTTTGCAGGGTATCGTAAAACGATAATATGTAAGTGACGGGATTTAAGTGATGTGTATCGTTTGAAATGCACGTTTTCGTTCTAAGTCTTCCTTAAAGGAAGGAGTTTCCAACTGTGGCGGAAGAGTATGCCGGTAACGCTAAATTCCCATAATGTCACATTCTCTTGATTCGCGTTTGTTCGATCAGTGCTGTGCAGACACTATCAAGATGATTTTAAATCATAGGACGATAAAGTTACGTACACAGATTGCCACCACAGTTTGGGACCATTATTAGGATAATCAAGCGCCTTCTAACGTGCGCATGTCATTACATCCGCTAATCCCAGTGGAGTACCTTTAAAAGTTGGTGCAAGCGCAGTGTCAAAAGTAGGTTTGTATCCTATAGGATACAGTGGCCTACACTGAGCATGACCTGTAAGTACCAACGGAGCGTATGCGGCGCGGAAAGCGAGAGTGGTGACGCGGCGCGGAGTTCCCCAAGGCTGGTCGCGTTGGCGGTGGCGGTGGGGCGTCGCGGGGGACCTTGGGAGAGTTCTGTAAACCCGCGGAGCGCGCTCTTCAGCAGCGCCCGCGCCTGGGGGGCAGTGGCCGCTGGCGCCCGGCGGCGGACATGGCGACTTTGGCGATGGAGGTGGCGATGGTGACGGCGTTCCAGATCAATGTGGAGGCGTCGGCGGTGGCTGGGTGGATGAATGGAGTGGCGGCGGGGGTTACCGTGGACATGAAGGTGGCGGTTTTGCTGCGGCGTTGGTGTCGGAGTCGGTGGTGGCGATGAAGGCGGAAGTGTCGGCGGTGGAAGAAGTGAAGGAAGATCATAGAGATAACTGACGGTAGCGGAGAACGGAGGAGCGTCGTTGTTAGCCGCTGTGACGATGGCGACAACTAAGGAGATCATGTTGGTTTTGGCGATGCAGATGGGGGTGGCGATGTGCAAGCGTTGAAGATGCATGTGGAGATGGAAGAGTGAATTGGGGAGAGAGAAGGTGAGTTTGGAGATACAAATTGAAACGGAGATGGCTGTGTAGATGGAGATGAAGCGCAAGGAACAGTGGTGGTGATAACATCGGCAACGGTCGTGGTGTTGGTGTTGGTGGTGGAGGCGGCGGTGGCGGTGGCTGTGGTGGGGGTGGTGGTAGTGGTGGCGGTGACTGCGCTGCGTCATGATGGGTGTTAGATCATCTTGTTAGTAACATGATTTATAAGAAGAACATCTGCCTGGCATGTTCCTCTTAAAAAGAAATTAAATGATCTGCAATAGTGTCTTGCAGTGCACGTCAGTACTAATATCGGTTTAAAAGCTTCTACACGAATTTTAAGGCTTGCATATGATTATTTACTAATTAAGGCAGCAACATCACACGTAGGTAGGAACATATGACGTTCATCTGGAATGGCGTTCGAAAATACATTTGCTTTAGCATTACATAACAAAACATTGTCGAAAATAATAAAAATGCCAATGAGGCGAATGTAACGCTCTGAATATTTCCGAAAAGACAAATTGCATTCCATTTTTTTATTTAAAAAATTAATACACATTGTGGCAGGAAATAATTATTCAACACAATACATTACCACACGTACATGTAAGAAATGAAATATCGTTGCAATAATACTTCGTCACAAGACGTACGGAAGATTTAGAACGGTTATTAATCATAATGTGTCCTTAGTTAATATACCGTTCGTTTTTCGTGTTGCTACAGCATTCTGCAGAAATGATGACACTATCAAAAGGCATAGAAAATTACTCGAAAATCAATGAAGAATTATTTTGATCGGGTGCGTTTGCGTATATAGATGTAGGTCTGTTCCATAAAACTTTCTAGAACGAGAGGTTATGAGCTCGAGTCCCGGTCGTTGGCGGGGTTTCGTCACCATACACAGGTCCCATCCTAATACACCTTATCCTCCACGATGCAGAAAGCTTTGGGAAGTAGTCCATAAACGCGGGTACGGCGAAGGCTCGAATTGGGCATTAGGGTCAAAGGAAGACAAAGTAATTATTCCAATAGGAAACTCTCACACATCATGAATCAAGGAGAAAGTAAAGCAAAATACAAAGGCAATGGAGAATCGGCGTCTGATGTATAGTATAAACGATCTCACTTCCCCGTAAATATTGCTTTCCTCCCCCATTATGGACTCGACGCGAACGCTCTGAATTCGAAAATGACGATAAATCAGGTTTTTTGTCCCGCCAAGTAATTCATGAGGTTCCATGGAAGGAAGTGGAATCGGGTCTCGCTTTTTGTGCATCTGCCAATGACCGTGACCTCTGCTCTGGTTCGGGGACTGTTCGGCATTGCGACCTCATAGAAGAAGTGGATATATCCGGGAAAGAAGACTTCCTTTTGGTAGCAGATACCCAATGACCTCTTGAGCCATTGTAGGTATCAGAGAATCTTTACTTCGAGATTGAACATTGGAACAAACCTAAAGCTGATGTATTTGTATAATAGACAGGAATTATTAAACGAATACGTCGCTTCTCTATGAAGGAGTATTTTCTTTTTTCTTGAGTAGCCATCCTGCACCACTGCAATGAGTCAAAGGTACATTTTTTATTATCTTTCTTTCTTTTTGATAGTCTAAATATTATTCCTTAATATTTTAAGGGAAATGGAAACTATACTCTTATGTCTGCATTTCTAAATTGTAATTACCTCTCGCCTCGATATGAGGTTAAAGGCTAAAATTTCGATGTTCTCCGCGTTTCTATTTATTAAGACATTGGGGGAAAAAAATAAATGATTGTCGATTTATGTTAACAGTTACATAGTGCTCTGTAGAAAAGTTTGGAGAAAGACTAAATTATTACCTTCTATTTCTTAAATTTTGCTTTTGTGAAATCATTATTACGAAAATGATGAATAAATATAGGGCGTAGAATGTTAAAATACCGCATGTTCAACCAATATTACTGTTTTGATTACTTTTTGAGATCATTCATGTTCAAATCAAAAGACCAGACCATTTATTTTCCAGCATTTGGTTCCATAAATTGCATTACTTCCGTACCGTAAATTCTTTTCTACGACATAGTACTAAAACATTTGTATCCATTCGATAGCGTGGCTATTTTTCCCCCCCAAGAATAACATTTTGCATTGGAGGCGCCAGGCCAGGGTAGCGGAGAGAATAAACTGAAGAATGCCAGCCTCACGACGCGTGGGAGTGGCGAGGCAAAGGCAAAGGGAAGGCATGAATGGGGCAAGGCCGCCGCGTGGACTCCACAAAGAGACTGGCTGGTGCTTACAAGTGACGCGGTTGCGTAAACGCCGATTCTTCGCTCCGAGCAGCGAGGGTGAGTTGGACAATGTCGTTGGAGGCTGGAATTCAAAGGCACCTTCAAAAGATATATTCTATTCATCTTAAATATTATTACTTTCTCGCGCTTAAGAAGGAACTTCTTGAGAAGATAATGATGTGTAATGCTGCGCGAAAAAAAGGCGAATTTCCGTCCGAAAATCTCTTTTTACACGTCTCTGGCAACGAAAAAGTGGATAAATCTAGTTGCTAAATTTAGAGAAAAAAATCCTCTAACACGCGGTGTAGTCAGAATCCCAGTTTTGTGAGTACTTGATATTGAAAAATCGAGTGACGGTAAAACCTCTCTCTGTCTGTGAACAACGCTAGCAGCTAAACTGTTCAGCCAATTTTCTCCAAAATTGATTTTCCCCAATCGACCTGACTAATGTCGCGGCCCCTTGAGTTTGAAACATTTTAATTTTAGAGGGTACTTTGCATGAAGCCCCATTTTCAAAATAAAAAAAAAAGCTCCATCGATTTTGATTAAATTTTGTTGTTGGATAGTCTGAAGGACGTTTAATGTAATGGTGTAGGTCTCATGATGGATGAAAACCAGATCTTCAAATAAGGCTATATTGAAGTTTTCGAAAATGAGTATGTTTTGAGTAATTAGACGTCAAACTTAGTCGCCCGCTCTGAAACTCCTGCGCTTCGTGATCGTAATTTTGTAGATGTTTTGAGGTAATTGGATGCTACGTGAGTTAGAATATGTATATTATTTCATATTTGTTCGTTTCTTACATTGAAGCTTTTGTTATACGTTTGAAAATTACTTTTAGAAATTATTTAAAACCTATTTGAAATAAATATGAGATGAAGATTGCTAGTCTTCAGCCGCTAACCTTAGTCTTCCAATATGCAGTTAGATCTACTAAAGTCAGAATTTGCATATTATTTCATATTTTATTAATATTTATTATATTTATATAATATTTGTTATTTCATTTGAAATTGAGTTCTTTAATTGTGTTATATGTGAAAACGAATAGATGAGCGGTCATTGTTGTAATGCCGCGCTGATAACAAAAGGCGATAATGACGGCTGCCTTTCTTTTGGGGTAATATAAACTAATACTTTTGTATATTTGTTGAACATTACAATATCATAGTGTTTAATAATTACTATTATATATTTTTCGATCTATTTGCATGTTTGCGAACGCTATCAGTATCGTATTATTTATTAACATTTCATTATTTTATTTTCTCGCATACTGCTGACGAAGAATATTGTATGGGCTAAAATACTCATCCGATATGTTCGTGAATTCAATGCCAGAAATATGTTTTCATTTAAAGTTTTGAATAAAAAATATTTGCTTGAAACTCTTTAATTTCCATTACTAAGGACGAGAAAGTACGTGCCGTTTTAACACCTCCAGTTGAAGAGGAAGGCATTAAAAAATTAAGGAAGCAATTTCTTAATTGACTTTAAATAACGTAGTAACAATAATTTTTCACATTTCCTGCAATTTATAATTCATCTACTTTAATTTATATATAATTTGGAAATATATTAAACGATAATTTTTAAAAACATTTTCTTCTAATACTACCTTCTCTCCTAGAAAACTTCATTAAATTTAAACTCCAAGAAAACTTTAAAAATATATTTATATAAGGTAACTGTTAAAATACATTAAAAAGTCAGAAAGTATATATTATTTTTGAGTAAATTTTCAGTTATTTAAATTTTTTTCCTACATTTTTTCCAGGAGGGCACTGTCCTGGATCAGTTAGTTCATGCTGGGGTGACGGAGAAGAATAAGAGTCGAAGACGATGGCGTGACAGAACTTAGGCAGGAGAACGAGGTTGAGGCAGGTTGGAACGTCCAGAGTACATGGAGGGGCGGCTGCAACGAATATGACCAAGGCCGGATGGTTGGCGCTGTTTTGTGAGGGAACTGGACCAAGAAGAACCGCAGATGGAGAATACGTCAGTGTGAATAGCGCTTGTTATCACGAGGTAAGGGGAGGAAGCTGTTGGCACGTGTAATATTTTGTGGTTTTCTGAACATTCACAATTACACAATTTGTTTTTTCTTCAGCGAAAGATGAATGTGTGTTTTATTGTTCCTGAAGGTATGGTTAACAATAGACAATTTGTAAAATGGCGGCAAAGAAAACGGGTAGACTAAAAACGATCAGTACACTACTCACAAACGTTAGCAGTGAATGAGTGTTCAAATGAATAGCAGTGAGTCCCTGCACGGAGTACATTTTTTCAACCATGGGCGTCTCTGGGATGTAAAATTTTGTAGAAGGGACATTAAAGGCAGTGTGTGTCTCCGTGGACTTTTACTTCAAGTCACAACTATTTTTATTATTTATTTAATGCAACACGATGAATGCAGTAGATTAAAGGATATAATGTATTTTAATGATTGAGTTGTGTACGTTATTAATGAATTCGATAATTTATTCTGATTTTTACAAAATCCAATTACATTCACAAACTTATAAAATGACGCAGCCACGGGAATAGCCATTAGAGCAGAGACGGTGGGAATGTGTGCCGGGGTAAGCCTGCCTCGTTATGTTATTCTGAAAGTGTCTTTAGTGAAGAAAAAAAATTCGAATAAAACTACTGGATTTACTTGAGAATATTTGATAGGGGAGTCCCGTTGTTCCACTTCTTGACACAGAAATATTTAATATAAATTTTGATACAAGAGTTCGTTTCCTTTCATTCGCAGAGTATCATCAGTGAACAATATTTTACCAAAAAACGGTTTTCATACGATTTTTCCTATACTACCGAGTCATGCAATGAAAATGTTTCATGGAAACGAATGCTGTAAATACTGGTTGGTACATGAAAATATTTGAAAAGAACCAGCCCCCGTGACCTTCCCTCCTCGCCAGAGATCCTGTGATAACAGTAATATAATTACGTATAAATGACACGACCGCTCAATTAAAAAGAAATACTAATAAAAGAAAAAAAAATACGTTTGTGCATTTGAGTAAAATTTAAATATCCATATAAAACGACCGCGAATTCGTGTCCTATCACAGTTCATGGCTTCGTCACAAATACTATGTGCACAGTAAGCGCTCCAACCAGTTACTGGTGCAAATGGAGTTTGGCGGTGCAAAGGCGAGCGAACGGGCAGGTCGCATTGCGGGGTTGTCGCGAGAGCGGTACCAGCACTGACAGCGTGCGCAGCAACGGGTCGGGTAGGAAGGGTCGAAGGGACTCTCCCTTTGACGAAACGGAAGGGGGGAGACAAGAGGGAGAGGGTTGGGGGGATGGAGATGACCGAAGTCGCGACGAAGGGCGGTGCCGACATTGAGGATAACGGTGACAATAAGGGCGGTATTGGCAATGCGGGCCGTTGGGCTTAAAGGGTCAAAGGGGGTTCAAGGGAGAGGTAGAGGCGACGGGGAAGTGAGAACCCCGGTGACGGCGAGGGCGATGTTGGCACGCCCGAGAAGGTGAAGGAGGCGAAGAAGGTGAAGAGAAGAGGCGAGCGCAGACGAGGCGGAGTGGAGCGGAGGGCAAAGACGGAGAGGACTGCGTGGACGGCGTAGGTCCTGTAGTGGCGACGGCGGAGGGGACGTCGAGAGCTACTTAGTAGGGGGAACGGAACGGCCTAATCGCAGAGGGCAGCGAGGGGAAGAGGGGGGCGGCGTACATGTCGGCGAGGGCGGGTGCAAGTGGAAGCGAGGGCAGAGGAGGCGAGCAAGGCGGCGCACATGACGGGGCGGGGCGGGGCGGGGCGCGGCGGGGCAGGGCGGGGCGGGGCGGGGCGGGACGGGGCGGGGCGAGGCGAGGCGAGGCGAGGCGAGGCGAGGCGAGGCGGAGCGGGGCGGTGGCGGGGCGGGGTGGGGCGCGGGGCGAGGCGAGGCGAGGCGAGGCGAGGCGAGGCGAGGCGGAGCGGGGCGGTGGCGGGGCGGGGTGGGGCGCGGGGCGACGGCGTGGGCGGAGACGGCGCCAGAGCCGGGCGCGGCGGCGGCGGAGGCGCCGAGCGTCGTCGCGCTCCGCTGGCGCGGGCGCGGGCGCCGAGCTGCACCATGTCGGCGCCGGCCGGGCGGGGCACCGCTCCAACTGCACCCGCCGGCGGGGCGCCGCCGCCGCCGCCACCGCCCACGCGCCTAGACGCCGGCGCCCGTTGTCTAGGACTCGGCTTCCCAGCCTTTACGTCACCCACCACCACTTCAAATTTACAGGGAGTTTGCCGCAACATCATCCTGAAATACCAGCAACTCATCAATTTCCTTTTTGCATTGAAAACACACTTCGGGTGTATAAACATTTGGTATCGTTTCCTAATTCAATATAGCTTTTCCCCTTACTACATCGCATACTACCTCAATGGACTAGTTGTACGCGCATCACCATCCAGAAATCCCTGGCAAATATTTCGCCACACGATGCATCGCGTCAAGAGATTCTCATATTTTCACAGCGTTCTACTCAATCCTGTAAAGAATAAAGCCCAGTGATGTTGCAACAGCACATACTTTCTCTCATTATTTGTAACTTTTTGCAATTTTCGAAAATTCTGAGTTCAATAAAAATCGGGCTTGCACAATTTTTATGTGTTTTTCGCACTGTCCTTTAATAAATTAAAGAAAAAAATTGGAGTAGTTTTTGAGAATAATTTGTTTTTAAAATTGTATTTATTTTACCAAAAAATACGTGAAAACTATGATCATTCGGAAAAAATTGAACACGATCTTATTTAAAATCTAATTTTGAAGAACGGATATCATTCAGATGAAAAAGCTCTACCTTCAATTCGTAGTTGAAAGGAATGTAATTGTATGTTAAGGAATTGACTTACAACTGGAGTTCATGGAGAATAATTATTTGATGGCACTTTTCACGAAATAAATATATTCCCTCAAACACCCCATAGAGCTAAAGAAAACGTGCAAACTTACTGAATCTGTTAAGAAGCAAAACAAGGGGCCATATCTTATTTGCCAATAAATCATGGGACAGTGGAAGAAAAACCTGATCCAGATGGAATATATTGATCCAATAGATTAAATTGTAGCTTAACCTCCAAATGTTTTTATATTAAAATTATTTCAACTTCAATGTACTGGTAATGAATTGTTAAGAATCATAAGATTACAATATTTCTTAACTGAATTTTATATTTAAATAATCGAGTAAATCCTTACATTCTTTCCAACGTGTTTAATTTTATCAAGGCATTTTCACTATCAGAATCACCTTTTCAACTTCAATAATATCAGAAACTTCAACAACCTAAAAAATGTTAATTTTATTTCACTAATAGAAGATTAACCATTGAGAGCGGATGATCTATCAAGAATACCAACAAATTAAATGAAGGACCAAAAAGAAAAGCAAAACTGGTTTCAAATGAAGAAATAATTATTATATCTCTGAGTATCGGTTTCGACAATCATGATGAAGAAAATTTACCAACAACTTGGCAAGACGGAGGCAGTCGATTAAAATGTATGAACCGTAATGGCCGAATTGTAATAGCTGGGCATGTTTCCAGAGGTCATACAGAACGAACAATAACGAGAGCTAAACATATCCTCCTACGCACTTCAAGAAATTACGAGAAAACTGCGTACGTCGTAAGCGTGAGAATATAATTTATCTCTGCCAATTCAGAGTTCACCTTCACGTCTATCCCAAAACATAACTTTACCTACAAAAAGTGATCAAAGGAAATCGAATCATTTCAATTGCTGGTATCCGAATTTACACCGAAATACTCGTAAAAACTACTCGGCACTTGTGTTATAAATTAAATCGTATGTACTTTGAAATTGTCCGCCACTAGCATTGGATTTATTGGCAAGCACAAGTGTAATACTCACATCTTCTATCGCGTTAGAGTACCCGAATTTCAGGTGAACTTTGCTTTAGAGATTTCGTGTGAGGGTTTTATAGAATCATTCTCTCATACATTTTTGCTAAAAAAAATCCATATTTGCATCATAACCAGACCATTGCATATCATGCAATTCAACAAAACAAGGCGGGGAAGGAAACGAAAAAGAATAATAAGACGAAGACGGGGAAGACGAAAAAGAAGAAACAAAGATGAACAACGAAGATGATCAAACAAACAAAGATGAACAAATATGAACAAACAAACATGATCAAACAAACAAACATGATCAAGCAAACAAAGATGGCCAAACAAACAAAGATGATCAAACAGAGATCAAACAAAGATGAACAAACAAACGAACGAAGATTAATAAACAAAGATTAACAAACAAACGAATATTAACAAACAAAAAGAGATCAACAAACAAACGAACGAAGATTAACAAAGATTAACAAACAAACGAAGATTAACAAACAAAGATGAAGAAACGAAGATTAACAAGCTGAAAAAGGCGAAAATGGAAAACACGAAGAAGAAAGATAAATTGAAACAGATAAAGAACAAAAACGATAGAACAGAGAAGATACAGGCTAGGAAGACAAACACGAGTAAAAGTCTAAAGTAGATGCAGACGTCCCTGAGAGTGAGCACCAGCTCTTCCGTTGGGCGCGTGGATCGCAGGAGGAATTTCGCCTGCGTCTGCCTTTTCCTCCGCGCCCGCGGGCCCGTTAGCGCCGCGCCTGCCTGCCTGCCTCCGGAACGAGCGCCGCGCACGACGCAACGAGACACGGCGAGGCGAGGCGCCGGGCTGGGGCTGGGGCTAACAAGTGGCGCGCGCATAACAGGTAACGAGCGCGGCGCGCTGCTCGCGTGGCCCGCTCGCCGGAAGCGCCGACGCCGACGCCTTCCCTGCACTTCCCAGGCGATACTGTCGCGCCGCTGGAGAAGACGAATGGAAGGTGAACAAGCAAACGTGATCGGAGATCAAAAAAGAGGGTGTGACTCGAGGCGTTGCGGACAGATCGTTCACCTTTCACAGGGACCTTTTTTTGTTTCTTAAAAAAATATTGATTACTGATTCTGAGCTCTTCAACTGCTAAGGTGATTAGTCCTGTAAGAGTGGTGCATGTTTTCCTCGGGAGGTGGCAGTGACCTTCCTTCGCTAGATCGATAAGAGAAACCAGAGAAAACTACCGATCAGAGCAGCTAGCCGCTATTCCTCTCCAGACAGCGACTGAACTCGACCTAGCTATCTAGGTGGTGCCGGAAATTCTGCCACCGTCGGGACTCGAATATAGGACCTCCTAATCAGAGGCACTGCAGTGCCATCAACTGATGCCCTGAAGCATCTACCCCGGTCCGCTGGGTCCAGGATTCAAATCAACCACGTGGAATTTTTGATGGACAAAGTGTGATCACTGTAAGTTTTCTGCACTTTCTCATTGCCTTCCTGCATATCACAATCAAGCGAAAATCAATAGTATTTTCAAGAAATAAACATACGATTTAATGTTTTATTATAACGGAATAGTTTGCATTAAGAAAGAAATATCAAGTTTCAATACTGTAGGTGTAAAAAGGGTTCGAAAAAATTGTTACTTTATCAATTTTCGAAATTGAAAAGGTTTTAATGAAAATCGGATTTATGCAACAATGCTACATTATTAAGCAAATTTACTCTATTGGAGGAAAAAAACTGGAGCCATTTTTGAGAGCCGTTGAGGTTTCATGGAAAGCCGCCCCTAAATCAAAATATTCGTTATACATTAAAGGGGCCGCGACATCAGCCAGATCAATCGAGGAATTTTAATCTTTATTAAACGGACAGACCCAGACTCCCAGACACAGACGAACAAACATGCTCACAGACACAGATGGATGGATTAAAAACACTTTTTCGACGCCCATGTCCTAAAAAATGTGGATTCTCACTACACTAGTTTTCTAGAAAGTTTTATACTACGTACAGATACATCCATTTTTCGGTATCCGGTATCCACAAAATTGATTTTCTGTAAAAAAATACTCGCATTTTTTATTTTCCCTTACGTAGCATTCTATATCTGCAAAGTAATGGCGAGAAAGTAAAAAGGAGAGAACGCTGTGCGATCGACAAGCACTGGTCACTGACTGACTGGGCTAATCCACCCTAATTGGCAGGCGTGCGTAACGAGGGCGATGTGCAATCGAATATTTCATTAATACCGAATTAGCGCGATTACCGAGCGATCGTTTTGCCGAGAGCGATCTGTCCCGTTCAGTGGCGCGCGCTGATACTCGTAGGACGCAGCGAAACGCGAGGCCGCCAGGGCTGCCACGGGGATTTATAGACTCCTGCACCGGCTCGCGCGCAGTAATGAACCAAGACATGAATAGAAGAGTGGGGCCGAACAAGGGCACAAGCGTTTAATCGAAGAAAAATGTTATTTTCAGATGAACACTTAGATTCAGACTTCCTCTATAGTGTTGCAACGTAGATTTCATCAACAAGTGACTAAAACACTATTTCGGTGAACAAGTAGTGTTTTGTTTCGAATAATGAGACGTGAGTAATCCACAGACCATTTGTTTTTGTTTCCTGTTCTGACGTTTGTCAGTCATTATATAACTTGCATGGTTAAACATGTATTTTTTCTAATAACACATATCTTTAGTTCATTTTGTTGTGTTATTTGTAATAAAAGAGATAGAAGATTACATTAAGTGGGATGTTTCGATAGTTGTTATTCTGAGAATGAAGGGAACTTTATGGAAAGGCACACGGAGGGGTGAGTGTGTGAAATGTTGATACATTCTAAAAGTATAAGACCATTACCGGAATCAATATAGCCGGCCGCATGAGCATTTGTCTGCAACTGAAGTTTTATAGACTGGGATGTCCGAGCTGCGAGTTCCGACAATTTTTACGATTAGCGACATCGGCTAAGCTGAATCGTAGGTCGTTTCTGCCTGGGTGAGAATTGTAGAGAACAGTGTCTCTACTGTTCAGTAGTTTCCGTGACAGCCGCCCACCAATTGCAAAACGGAGGAATGGCCTCTCCATATTCCGTGATGTCCCCACCCCACCCTTCGGGCAGAACGATGTGTTGATACTTCATCCCCATTTTCTTCGTGAAAAAGTTCCGGTGGTCCAGGGAGTACGCTGGTGACAAGCCAAGGATGGAAGCGGGCTGTAGTAATCGTAACTCCACACAAAGATAAAAATAGGAATAACTAACGTTCAAGAATTGCTGGATATTTCAATTAACTGCAATTAAGTGAATTTACTAAATCATTTGTGACTTACCGTGCTATTGTTTCTCTAAAATATTCGAGTAGCGTTTTTCAACCCACCGCGGCAGCGGCGGTAGGAGTCTACCAGCTCCAATGTTTCTTTCGAGAAGTGAAAGGTCGGAAGGCGAGGTGTTAAACTTGTTAGAGCCACTGACGACAATCCCAATTTTGGAAGAGCAAAACTCCAGAAAATCCGCTCATGTTGTCTCGGCGCGGCACGAAGCGTAAAGTTTTTGTCCAAAGCAGCACGTCAACGACCTTAGTTATCTAGAAATCACCTTCAAAAGGTACCTTGTTTATACTGGCAATTGCTGTAATCTACCAGGAAGAAGGTGTAAAATTTTCAGGAGGATAAATTATATAGTAAACGAACGCCATTTGGATTACTATTAAAAATGAAAGTTATTGACTCTGAATAGTTTTACTATAGAATCAATAGAACGAATTTTATTTCGTTCAGTTATTTAGATCATTAACTTACTACAAAATGCAGGAATGAATTGAGTAAACCTTAAGTAATAAATAGAAATGTTTTTTAGGTACTGCGCTGATCACCATTTAGTCATTTTTCAGATGTAAAAGAAGAATATTTTAAAAATACATTCACAAAACAAAAATAGCAACTAGCAAGAAAAGGAGTTACTGGAAAAGACACAAGGAGAAACAAAAGGCTCTCTCTAATATGGATGAGAGACAACACGCAGCTACTAGAGGGAAATCTCCAAGAGAAAGAGCCCAAATGCAGACTCGGAAGAACGGAGAGGAAATTCATGAAAACACCCTCTCCTCGTCATTCTTTCGGCGAGACCGCCCTCGCCGTCCTCCGAGCGCACAGAGCCCCCTACGTTGGGCGCGGGGCTTCATTCCACGTGAGTCGGCGCGCCACCGCCATCAACGTTCCATCAGGCAGCCGCGCGGAGTAATTCGCGGGCGAGGACCGGCCGCGCACTCAAACGCGCAATTGCGCCGCCCGGGGCGCTTATTACAGGCCGCGGCGGCGGACGTACAAGAAGCCTGGGAAGAGCACGGTGGTGGCGATAACTGATTTGGGGGACGACTGTGAGACGGAGCGGGAGGGCGAAAGCTACGGCCAAATGCAAGCGAAATCGACGGCAATGGCGAAACAAGTTGAAAATGGCAGCGAAAGCTTTTGCAAAGGCTAATGCTAAAGCTAGAGCTAGAGTTAGAGACGGTTAGGATTAGGGCAAGGACGAGGAGAGGCGAGGTCGTGCAGGTAGTGCGGGAGGTCCTGGTGTCTGTATCGGAAGCGCTGTCGGTGACTGTAAAGGAACCGGAGCAGGTGTCGGACGCGGAGTCGGAGTCGGACGCGGAGTCGGTGTCGGAAGCGGAGTCGGATTCGGTGTCGGAAGCGGAGTCGGATTCGGTGTCGGAAGCGGAGTCGGATTCGGTGTCGGAAGCGGAGTCGGATTCGGTGTCGGAAGCGGAGTCGGATTCGGTGTCGGAAGCGGAGTCGGAAGCGGAGTCGGATTCGGTGTCGGAAGCGGAGTCGGAAGCGGAGTCGGAAGCGGAGTCGGAAGCGGAGTCGGAAGCGGAGTCGGATTCGGTGTCGGAAGCGGAGTCGGATTCGGTGTCGGAACCGGAGTCGGATTCGGTGTCGGAACCGGAGTCGGATTCGGTGTCGGAACCGGAGTCGGATTCGGTGTCGGGACCGGAGTCGGATTCGGTGTCGGGACCGGAGTCGGATTCGGTGTCGGGACCGGAGTCGGTGTCGGGACCGGTGTCGGTATCGGTGTCGGTATCGGTGTCGGTATCGGTGTCGGTATCGGTGTCGGTATCGGTGTCGGTATCGGTATCGGTGTCGGTATCGGGACCCGAGTCGGTGTCGGGACCGGAATCGGAGTGGGTGTCCGACGCAGTGTCAATGTTGGGCGCGGTTCGGTGCCGGGTCGGAGCGACGGCGGCGATGGCGACAGCGTGGAGGCAGACGCCAGAGGCGGCCGGGGGCGGGCGGAGGCGGAGGCGGACGAGAGCGGAAGAGTCGCGACGTGCCTGTGCGCAAGCAGAGCGGAACCGCGGCGCTGCGCTGCCCGCTGTGATGGAGGGGGGCCGCGCGACCAACACACGCTGCCCTGCCCAACACAATCTTATAACCAATCCAACAAACTTAAACAAAAAAAGCCTTACTATTAGAGAATTAGGGAAGTACTTTTCTCTACGACCATTTAATAATATACTATTCCTTCTGTACATTTAATCGACCAATGTCATCGATTACACAGCTCGTCGATTCCAGTTAGGAATCCACGGCCTGCCGACCAATCATATTCCTAGAATTTGAGGAATCCACGAGCAGAATTGCCGTCTCTTTGCAATTCGCGCTTCTTTTGAACCTCAGTAGAGAAGTGGGATCGTTGAAGAATATACTACTAATCCTTTCTTCTATACATAATACGAAAAAAATGGTAAGCTGAATAAAATTGATGCCGAGATATTGAGTAAATGAAGGTTTGAGAGACCGTGATTGATAAAATGTTTTCTTTTTTTAATGCTGGCAGTCGTCTGAGAACAACCCTAGCATTTCCCACGATGGTACAGTTCTTGTAACAAAAACGAAAAGTTTGTTAGGATCTCCTACGACCGCTGCATAATTTTTTGATAAGCTGTAAAATAGCAGCAAATGCAAATCCAGAGAAACATTTATGCATACGTTAACCACAAAATAGTCTGAAATGTTGAATGATGTTATCTTGGGAGTAAACCCAGGGTTCCTGAAACGATGTCCATCCAGAAAATTAAAAACAATATAAATTACCTAGTGGATTATAATATTTTTATATAAATTATTGTCTAAAGCAGAAGGGATCTTACAATATAATGTAATGTAAGTCGTTTTTGAAGAGTGGAGTCAACTTTTGGCTGTCATTAACTCCTGACTTTTTTTCAAATATCAACCTATAGTAACGTAAATCAATCCCAAAGTCGATTTGTACTCTTTAGGTATCGATATCGACTACTTTGGGAATGGTTGCTTATAACAAAATAAGCGAACTTTATTTTTCTTTTTAAATCTGCTTGATGCTGGACTGATAAATAATTCCCTATCCAGCATTAGCAAACTTACGTATTTCTTATAAATCGTAGAAAAGCGGAATTTTCTCTTGGTGGATATACAGAAGGGATGATAACAGAAACTGAACTATTTGAAACAACTAGTTGACGTAAAAGGCGCTGCCCGAGAATTCATTTATCATAATGATTTATTAGACAGGAAAATGAACTAATTATATTCGTAGTGTAAAATCGGAGGACTAGTTTCATTGATCATCCCCGCCACGCTATGCCACACCCACAATCTCCCGCCAAGCCTACATGCAAAGTGGGTTGCGTTGTTGCATCAAAATTAAACTGTTTTATCACCGCACATTTGCATCCGACCATAAGTGACGTTATCAGTAGGGTCATAATCGACCCCATGTCTCAAAAGTCATTAAAGTCAGTGGGGTTAACCATCAAATATCGTTATTTTCAGTTATATTTGAACATATAAATAGTTCACAAGACGTCTGAATTAAAATAAATTTCTGGGAGAATAACAACAGCTCCAATTTTTACGCTGCACTTGTAATATTAACAAAAGTTCAACACATATTATGACCGTTAACATTATGTTTACAATTTAATAAGCATACACCAATTATTTATAATTTTGACATAAACGTATTAAAATCACTTGCAAACAACAAATTAACATGTGGATTTTGAAGTGGAAGTTCGCCACCCCCGTCTGAACACGCTTCCGAAGCGCGTGCTCTGTCGCAGGCGTGGGGCCCGAGAGCAAAGGCAGAGCCTCAGCGCCCGGGCGGTCAGCAGATGACAGGCCCGCGCCAATGACGGGGAGCAGAAAGAGAGGACGGTGGAGGTGCGGGGCGGGACGGGGCGGCAAGGCGCCTGCTGCGAATGACACGGGGCCCGAGGGGAGGCCCAGTCCGCTCTTGGAATGCGGCGCGAGGGGAAGGCGAGAGCACGAGAGGGGGTGGCGCTCAAAGAGGGCGGGGACGCGGGGGTCCAGAGAAGGGTCGAGTCTCGAGGAGGTGTGATCAAGGGGATCGAGAGGGGTAGGGATCGAGGCGCGATGACCGAGACAGCAGGAGCGGGGACCGAGACAGGGCCGAGACGGTGGCAGGGGTGAAGGTCGAGACAGGAGAGGAGTCCGAGACTGGGCTGAGACAGTAGCGGGGAACGAGGCAGGGCAGAGGCAGGGCAGAGACAGGGAGATGGTCGGGGACCGGGAAAGGATTGAGTATCCAGAGAGATGCGAGAAGCGGCGGGCACCGGTGGGGGGGGGGGACGGGAAGCATAGCGGTGACCGGAGTCTGATTTTGGAGGCAAGGACAGGGCTAGAGACTGGGCGTGGCCCTCGGAGCTGGGATCGGGCGAACAAGGAGTGGGAGCGCTGTGCGTGAAGCGGGGCGTGTGGTGAAGGAGCACTCTAGGGGGCGAGAGCGGAGGCGTGGGAGGAGACTTTGAGGGTGTCGAAGAGGCACGGGGTGCGAAAGCAGAGCTCAAGGAGTGGTTGCAAAGCTGCCGATAAGACACGTCTTCGCAAAGTACTAACAAGTGCAAAAAGAAAAGATGCTTAGATGAGACATTTATTAGTATTCGTGGCTGGTTCTTGACGCAAGCTTCACTGTGCTTCACTGTGCGGCGCTCAAAGAGGAGCGCAAGAGCAAGAACTCATCCTAACATCCGACGAAAAATATTACAATCCTGTAGATAGAGTAAGTTATAAATGAAATATAAATCTATAAACATCAAATAAGAAACTTATTTACACAGACAAAATCAACCCTGTAAAATTAACTAATTTTATATTCAACGAAGTGCTAGGTTTATAACTTGCAAGTTGCATGTTTTCTATTATTTTGTTAGGTATTGCTATTATAATTGACGCTAATGTAATGTAATATTTTTTGCAATTTAATACAAGGTAAAGTTATGTAGTTGCTAACCAACAGAGGTGTCGACGCGGCTTAAGAAAAATAATTCTTCCTGCATTGTGCATATGAAGCATTAAAAATACTTTCAAATGTCTAGCATTTGAAATAAACATGATCGCTGTTTAATGTACACGCGAGATGATAACCGAACAATGTAAATCAGATATCAATTTTACCTCAAATCACAATAGATTCACATGGATGTACTCACTCGAGTACTTACACTCGTAGCGCGTAAATATATACTATAATCATGTTAAGATAATGTATTTAACTATTGATCAATATCAACTATAAATGCAGAGCAGATGTACGTAGTACTCGGTACATGTACTCTGTATTAACGTTTCGTAATTCATTCGTAATTATGTTTTGTAACTCGTTCTCAATCGTCAATCAATAAAATAGTTCGCTTTCTTCATTGTAACACACATGTTTCCATTTGCTCTTTTGGAGCGCCGTTGCCACCGGCTTCTCGCTGGAACGTTCGTGACAGTCTTTGCAGGTGCTACGGTTGCTATAAGTAAAATATCAAACTCACACTTATTTTAAATGAACAAGAGCAGCGGAAGGAAAACCTCTAATAATTTTGCACCCTTTCCCTCTTTGAAGAGAGACTCTCATTGACAACAAATTTCCATGTCTTGTTGCAAAAATTACTTCAGTTAACAGACAGTATCCAGTACTTGTTTTCATCACTTAATACCACGTTGCACCTCCATTTACTCCCAAATTGAGTACGTCATGCCTCTTATTGTAGGGACCAAAAGCACATACCGACTGCAATTAACGTGAGATCGGTCCAAGGGTCCGAGTGCCTTCGTTAACTGCCTCCCAAACTTATTTGTCCCCGCATTTCGAAGTCTCGCACGCGCAATTCATCATCGCCGAAGACGAGTGGCGCCTCGGGATTAAACCCGCGCCTTGCGAACAACACCCGCATCGCGGCTTCCCTTTTATATTCCGGCCGCACGGCCCACGCTTCGGCCGTGTTTCACAGCCCTCGCTCGGCCCGCAGGCGCAGCGTCTCCGCCCGCGACCCCTCCCTCTAGCGACTGCCCCGCGCAGCCTCCGTCTCGACCCACCTCGCAGCTACGCGCCACCTCCTCTACCCTACCCCGCCCCGCCCCGCCCCGCCCCAAGCCAGCCCGCTCTGCGCTTTCACTATCCTCCACGACGAGGCGACTCGTTTTCCCCGCCGTTTTCCGCCGTCCTCGTTCCGCTCCAATCCATCCGATCCACTCTCCTCGCTTCGCCTCACCCCATGCCATTCGCTCGCTTCATCCCCCCCCCGCACCGCCTCACCCGGTTCCTCTCCACCCCACATGCTCCGTTCCATCCTCCGCGCCATCTCGCTCTTCCCACCCCGCTTCAGTCCGCTCCACTCCATCCCTCCCCGCCCCGCCCCGTGCTCCTTGGCGCGCCCCTTGCGCCTCGCCCCGGCACCGCGTCTATTGATCACCGGCAGGCGCTTAGGCCGCGAGGCGCAGCAGCAGCAGCGCTAGCGGGGAGCGCCCTCCGCCGCCGCCGCCAAACTTCCTGCTTCCCCGCCCGCGCCGCGCGGCCCTGCCTTGTTTGCACCGCCGCCGCGCCCCGCACTCACACATTGATTAGTCGCATTAACGGCGCCGCCGCCACCGCCGCCGCTCGGCATAAAACGGGCGCGAGCCTCCCGAACCCCTCCGCCCCGCCCATCCCCCCACTCGCCCCAGTTTCCTCCCGCCCCGCCCCGCCCTGCCAGTCCCGCTTCCTGCCCAAGAGCGCTCCGTCTGCCCTCCCCGCCCCAACGCGTCCTCGGTCGCTCTCCTCCGCTCTTCGCACGTCCGCGCCCCGCCCCGCCCCGACCACGAGGTCGCTCGCAGCGCCGGCGAACGGCGGCGGCGGGCGGCGGAAGCGCCGATTTTAAGAGCCACAATGCCAGGGGTGGCTAGGATTTAAGAGCTCTCCAGTAATAAATTATGATGAGCTCTCTAATATTAATCTCCCGCGCTTAAAACTGGTTTGTTACTTGGCTGGCGAAATCTTGGGAAGATGCCATCTGAATATTTGAGATGACAATCTTAAGACTAGAGGTGTTCCATAAATGAACACTTCCGCAAATATTCAGCAAGTTTTAAACGTGAACGTATAAATGAACAACCTCGGTAGGATTTGCTCTGAAGGGTGAAAGTAATTTTAATTCAAAAAAAACTTTAACAACTAACGCAAAACACACAAATTCAAAATAAGCACATGCAAAAAAGGCAATTTTCCGCTTCTTGCACTTTGGCCATGACGCTACCTTGATTTCTATTTGACAAAAACAAGAATGAATTACAGAGCACTACTCATCTGTCATAGTTTTACTGCGATATGAATTTCAATTTTTATAGGCCTGGTCTTCTAAGAACAAAAATCGCAAATAATACAATAATTTACATCCTTTATTTCAGTGCAATTCATTTATCACTGATTTATTTCAGTAAAATAATCCATTACGGAAAACAACACACAGCTCACGCACAATATATATTTTGGAATATTGGCGATGTTACGGCAGTGGTTTCACAAGGAATTTTAAGAGAATCTTTTTTCATAGCTCTGACAAATGATCTTGCGCAAAACATATGATTGAAAGTAAGAATGTTCCCAGCCTTTTATACCAAGTGCTTCAATGTAAGGAAAATGAAAAAGAAAATGTTTAGAATACAGACCACTTGCGAGGTTATGCCAAAATAAATGGCAAGGGAATTAACACAAATGGCACGACAAGTATAGAAGTAACATTTAGTTGGGTCAAAATTACATAGAGACACAACTCATCTGTAACCTGGTTTCAGGAATAATTTTATTCCGTAAGAAACGTCGTATAAACTATCTAGCTATTCTGTTCGATTGTAAATTAAGTTGATAGGTTAATTGTAAGTGTGTAAATCAAGTGGTGAGGAAAATGACGTCATACCATGTTGTAATATGAATACTAAAGAAATGAGCGTTAAACGAGAAAAATACGCTTGTATACTTCTTGTCGGAGCAAGAAGTATTTTGAAGCATCCATATATTTTTTTCCTATAACAATTATATACTTTTTACTCTTCACTGTCAGGATCACTGTCAATTCATTTTGTATGCTTTGAGGGCCAAATTTGTTTATCTGCACGCTGAATCATGATTTGTATATTCGATTTATCATGCATATTATAATAAACGAAGTTAAAATCCAAAGGAATGATTGAAGTTACTGCGAAAAGAAATAAATTTGCTAAACCATTTGCCTTCTGACTTATTCCTTACTTGTACGTATTGAGGAGGATTATAACTTCGACGAGGACAGTAATTATAAAAATGCGAGGCCGGAAACTTCGGGATGTTTGAAGGGCCGCGAGTTGGAAAGTTTAAGGAGACTTGAAGCTCTGCTCAAACACACCATTTGTAAGACCCGCGCAGGAGGTGGAGCCCTTTTTTCTGAAACTCCTTTTCCAGAATTTAGCGACAATGGATCGGAATCTTTGAGCACCGTTCAATCGTATCAGTGCCGAATTCACCACACTTAATGTATAAGTTAGGCTAAAGTTCTAAATAAGTCTAATGATAGGAGTAACGAACAATAGAAGCACTTTCGCTTCACGATGTGGATTATCTGCATGAATGACGAACACATCATTTTTATCTTCATCCGACTAATGTTGACATTAATCACAGGGCGCTGACTAAACTAAGGTGATTGTCTGAATGTACGGGTTCGCGGACAATATTTTGGCAAAAAATGCATTGGAAATTTTGAGTTGGAAAGACTCAAGGTTATTTATTTAAATTTCTTATTAAGCCTTTTAGTCACGCTTACTTGACAATCTCTCAATTAATAAGAAATACAACGGCAAGCGAGAACTTCAAAAACTCTTTCTCATAAGCTAATATTTCAAGTTGAGTCAACATTCGAGCCCTAGAACAGCGATCCATAGAAGGAAACGGAACCACATACCAACGAATCTTTTTGGTTAACTTTGCAGTTTTTTATGGAAGTATCACGAGTTGTATTGATTTGACCACATTTAACACGCGCTGACTAGTTATTCACTGAAATTAAAAAAGAACAATTTATTTGCATTCAACGAGCAGAGTATTCAATGTGGTATTTATTATAGCAAGCTACGAAGAAATTTTGGTAAAATATATTATCATTTATATATAACTGTCTTCAATTGATTTTATAGCCCCAATTCGTAATGACAAATTAATTGCAATATACAGGAACAGCGTTTTCATAAATTCGCTGATCGTAGGCGTTAATTGCGACTTCCTATGTAATGTCAGAGATACTAAATGATTTGAGTCTCTATCTTTTTTCCAATAATGCCGGAAGGTAAGGAACACCTAAGCCTACTTAGGCAGAGGACGGAAACGGAAAGAGGCTTTGCACAGACTAAGGGGGCCAGGTGGGGCGGGCAGTCGGTAGGCGCGCAGACGGAATAAAGTTCGAGTGAACTCGGCGCGTCTTAAATCAGTTGTTAATTTATTCTTCTCTTTCTTTTTTCCTTCACGGAACAGCCACGAGAGTGTGCAGCGATCTGCTTGCGACGAACGGAGCTGAGCGTAGTTCGACGGGGACGAATGCTCGGGTGAAGCGGGGGGAGCGGGGAGGGGAAGGGGAGGGGTGGAGAAGGGAAGGGGTTGAGATGGAAAGGAAAGGGGAGGAAGCGGGGGCGAGTCGGGGGCGAAGCGAGAGCGAGTCAGGGGCGAGTCGCGGACGAGTCAGGGACCAGTCGGTGACGAGTTGGAGGCGAGTTGGGTGTGTGTATGTGAGGGGGGGGGGATAAGCTGCGGGACGAGTGAGGGACGAGTGTCGGACAAGTGGGGGATGTGTGAAGAAAGACAAAGGGAAGTTAATGCTACCTCTGCGGCGTGAAGCGGGGTGTATCGATGGAAGAGCTGAGGGCGGCGATTTCAGGGAAGGAAGCGAAGTGGGGTAAGGCGGAATCGAAGCAAATCGGGAGAGATGTAGGGTCGAGTGACTGAGTGAGAATTTGTTTCTGGGCGCGTCCACCGCTGAGATCATTAGTCCCGTAAGTGTAGTGAATGTTATAACCCGGGAGGCGGCTGTATTCCTCCCCAGCTAGAACGTGATCTATAAACTCGATCAACATCAGTTTAGGGGGTCCCAGCAGGGCACCGAACCATCCATGCCCCGACATGTGTGGTAGCGTACTGGGTGTATGAGAAAGCATAGTTGTGTAAGAGGAAAGGAGAGGGCAAGGAAGAAGAAGGAAGCGTGGGCCATAGACTGCTTGTTAAGGAACTGCTCCAGCACTGGTCTTAGATACAATGTGGAAAGCCAATCGGGTCGGTGCTGTGTCGCGCCGGAGGGCTGCGGGACGGATCGAGTCGTGGTGTCCCATGGGTTAAAGAGCGTATTACAGTCTGGTCGAGTCAAGGCGCGTCGTGTCGGGTCGGGTCGGGTCGAGGCGGGTCGGGTCGGGTCGAGGCAGGTTGGGTTGTGGCGAGTGGGGTCGAGGCGGGTCGGGTCGAGGCAGGACGGGTTGTGGCGGGTGGGGTCGGGTCGAGGCGGGGCGGGTCGGGGCGGGTCGGGTCGGGTCGAGTCGTGGCGGATCGGGTAGGGTAGAATCGGGTCGGGTCGTGTCGGGTCGCGGTGTGGCAAAGTCAAAGCGAGGGGGAATCGTAGCGGGCGGAGGGCGTGCGGGCGTCGCAGGGGCGGGCGCGTGGGCGCTCGGGCTGAGAGCTCTCTCAGCGACGTCACGGGCAGCGGAAATGGGCGGGTGGGTGGGCGTGCGCCGCGGCGGCGCCACTGCTGGCCGGCGATCGGCCCAGGGGCGCGGGGCGAAAATGCCCGTCAGGCGGTAAGACAACAGCGTACAATGGCGGCCACTCACAATCCAGCCAGAAGAGGTTTTCAGTCCTCAAAATCACTTGACATAAAACACTATGTTCTCCCTCCTCCGTGAAAAAAAAAGTCTGGATTTAATCACAATTTTAATCAGAAATATTGGTTATTAGCAGGGGCGGCACGAGCCAGTTAAAGAATCTCTGTGCAACAACAGCACCGCGTATGTTCACTATTTAAATACGTTTCGTTATTCCTACATTCAATATGCGTATTATTTCGTTAAGTAGAACTATCTCTTGTGAGTCACAACTTCATTACAATTATCTTGAATTCACTGCAAAACAGATTCGAGGAATTGATGCGCGCGAGTACGAGTAAAGGGAATTGAGCGCCGAGATGCTATCTATGCGCCGCAATGATGAAGCTAGACTAAGCTGTGAGCGGAGAGGGGTTGAGCGTATCCCGACATGCTGTTCGTCACCCCTTAGGAGGGAATCAGCTGTCGGACGCAGATGACCTAATAGCTTTCGCGCACATGGGGGTGCTCCGCAGGTCGATGACAATTCCAGCGAGAGTAAGGACCAAAGGTAGCTGGAGTGTGCGAACTTTCTGAGAAAGCTCTGGATTGGGCGCAGCAAACGCGTTCATATTTCATAATAAGAAATTTATTTCAAGTTATAAAACGTCTTAAAATCAATTTACGTTTGAAGATTGTCTCTTTCATATTTCGACAGTCATGTATGGTTCACCGCGCAAAAATTAAAGAAAACAGATACCCCTTCATGTTCTCCGTGACGGGGTGGCGTCTGCCAACCCGTTAAATGGGGGGGGGGGGGGGGGGGGTTCTATGCTGCCTGCATCGGGAAGAGGGGGTTCTACTGAAGGAGGAAAGCGGGTTAGCCCACATTCTTTGTGAACCGCCTTCGCTTAATTTGGTGATCCAATAACTTTCTAAGTAGCCACTAGTTTCACAAAATAATATATACACTAACTAGTGGTCCGATAATAGGACATACTTTCTCGCATTATTTCTAACTCTTGCAAGTTTTTAAAGTTCAGAGAGTTCAACGAAAAACGAACCTGCGCCATTATAAGCGAACATTTATCTATTCGAAAAAAAAAATGCCTTCACTTTAAGCCAAAGCTACTCATATTCTCAAAAATTAATTTTGTTTAAAAATTAAAATTTTTAAAACAAATTTAGTTTCGGGGAAAATCTCTATCATCAATACTACAGTTTTGCAATGTTAATGAAAACTACCGATCAGAGTAGCCGGCCGTTAGAATTCTCTTCCAGACAGCAACTGAATTCAATGTGACAAGCTAATCCTGCCACCGTCAGGACTCGAACCTAGGACCTCCCGGTCAGAGGCACTGCAGTGACATCAGTTGATGCACAGAGTTATCTCCCCCAGTGGTACGGCCACGGAGGCAGGAACATCAGAAGTGTACATCCGAACAGGTAAAACTCGGCGCCTTCTGGGCACGATCAAATATGACAAAGGCAAACGCAAACGGATAAAGCGGCCCATTATTTCCCATAGGACTCTGGAACAGTAGAGCCGGAGTTTTAAGTGGAAAAAAAAGTTCAAGAGTTCAACAAGAGGCTCCCAAATCTTTGGGACATTTTCGCGAAAATTGTGAAAACGTTAAGGCTTCATGTAAATTACCCCCAAAAATCAAATTATTCGTTCGCAGGTCCCCCAATTCAGTCAGTTTGATCGGGGAATATTAATTTGGGAGAACATCGACTGAATGGTTTAGGTGCTAGTGTTGACCTCTGACGGAGTGACACATGTTTTGCCGTAGACCAATTTCTTTCGAATACCTACAAAACGTGGATTCTGACTACACAACGTAGTTGAAGTTTTTTATTTCGTACGATGTTACTTACTATGACAACGCTGAAAAACGGATGTTTCGGTGGAGTACAACCCGGCGGCCGCCGAGGTAGGAACATCGGAACAGCGTACACCCGTAGGGGTAAAACACCCGTAGGGGTAGGGGTAAAACGCGCGTGCGGACGCTGTTGAGTCCCGATTAAATATGCGACGCGCCAACTCACATGGATCAAGCGGCCCATTATTCCCCGTAGGAGCGTGGAACGTTAGAAGTGGAGTGTGGGGCAAGGCGGGGCAGGGCAGGGCTTCCCGCCCCGGGCCGAAGCCGTCCCCCGCGCACGTGCCCCGACGCCCACGTGAGCGCAATCACAAAGACACCAGCACACGCGTGTCTCAACAATTCAAGCGGTGGGGTTAGGTGGGTTTCGCTTATTGTAGTTTTTGCGCAGCGTTACGTCGTTAAATTTTTTTCTTCGCGTGTACCAAACGATCGCAAGTCTCATTTTCGGCAAACTCTCTATTTTCTAAAATTGGAAAAAGTAAACATTTCAAAACTACAAAATTGAAGATAAAGATTTTTGGCTTAAACAAAATATTCAAAAAGTCGTCTCTGTAAAAAAGGTACAATGTTTTGAAAACACGTGTAGTTTTTTGCGTAATTTGTGTCTGAAGTGAATGCAATTTATAAAAAAAAATTCTAAAAAACTCCAAATTTTTTCTTAAATTTTTTCCACGGACAAAACAAGAAACGTAAAAAAGAATGGCGCACGTCTAATTTTCGTTGATATCTTTGAATTTTCAAAAAATGCAAATTTATAGTGCAATAAAGTGTGTGCTGTTGTAACACCACTAGTTTCTTAAGAGTGTAATAAAATTGGGGTAACATATTCGTAAACTCCCTCAGCAGTTTGTTTTCTCAGCTGCTCAATAGTGCTCCGCCAAAATGTACTAGCAATCGTTCCAATGGTTCAAACATTTTTGTCTCATCCACATAATACGTAGATTTAGTAATTTTAAATAAATTATTAATGATTCTATGTATTTCGTCATCTTGAACAATTGAAACGTTTGAATAGCAGATAAAATTGATAAATAGCGGATAAGAAACTGTACACATCACGCTTCAGCCTTCAACATGCACCGCTGAGTGGAGACTCGCATCAAAATTAGGGGCACCAACATGCACACGTTTTACGCACAAAGACACAAGCAAATGTAGGAAGTGCGGCCAATCGAAACAATCATTGCCGGTAGCTAGGTATAAAATATTAAATTCGAATTCTGAAAATGATTACAGAGTCAATAGCATGAAATTTCGTCATTGAATACGTCAAATTCTAAAGAATGCTTGAAGTTATACTTTTAAGACATATTTATTCAGTACATCCTACTAGATTTGAAGCGTTTTAAATCTCAGTAGACAAAGAAATCTAAGGGAAAAAGATAAATTCTGAATATGATTTCAAAATAGAAATTATTTTACATTAATTTGCGCTAGGAAAAACAAGAACAAACAATCGCAACTGATCCATTCAAATAGAAATAAAATCATTTCGCTACCGAGTTTGAAAGTTTTCAGAAATAATTCCCGCGATATTTAGAAAATTTCCTAAAAATATACTAATCACAGAGCGAATTTCTCCAGGAAATTTAGAAGCACAAATGACATTTATTAAAACTATTCTACGAGTGAAAGCAACAGAGGAAGTAAAAATATTTTATATTATTAATATCAACTTGAATATTAATTGCACAAAATATTAATGTTAAAGGGGAAGCTATAAAGAGAAATTGCTAAACTTCGAGCAACAAAAGCACGCGCAGAATAATTCGTCTCTGATATGATGACATAGGAGAGTTTCTTCAAACATAATGGTTCCTCTTTCAACGCGGAACAGTCAGCGTAATTTATCGCTCGAACGACCGGTGCTATCGACCTTGGTGCTTCACATTATCCATAGTCTCGACTGGATTTCTCCATAGCTTCTGGTCTGCTTGGTCTCCTGGGAAAGATATTTCTACATGTACTGGGCAAGAATTGAGTGACAGATCGTATAGTGGGACTAGATCTTTTACGAAATATCGCATCGCAAGTATATATGAATACCAGTGCCTTTAGACCCTTATGATAAGACACTCGTATTTGGAAAAATTACACATTTATAAATAAAATGTACCGCTGAATTGAAATTGTTGAAATAAGTGTTTGTGAATATTCATGAACATGTTGCATAAGTAAGATCATAATGTAACTTCAGTAATAGGATTCAAAGAACGAAAATTCAAAATTCGTAAAGCTGGTAAAAGTCATCAGAAGTACTATTCAAATCCCAATAACAGTGACAGATGTTTAGTTAGTTCATTATTATGAAGAAAGAATGGCATAAAAATAAATTTTATTTTTTATATCAAATATTTACGGGAAGCATTTCACCGGAGTAAATATATTTAAAAAGTATTGTTTCAGGTAATTGTTACGAAGCGTTTAACCGGTTAGAACCCTAATATTCATTTTGTGCCATATCGGTTAAACGATTGACCTAGAATCATGGACGCATTGATTTCTATGCGTCTTTGCTATGCTCACTTTTCTTCACGTGAAAGCCTATCGTGGTACAATACGTTTTCCCGCCAACAGTTTTCGAAGGTACGAAGAATAGTGAAGGGTTGAATACTTCCCATACACACTACAATACTTCGGCGTCGGATTCAACACGAGGAAATCTCTCGAGAATTCTCGGGATTCCCGATACCTACGATATGAGTCTCGAGAGTCTTGAGCGTGACCACTTCCTTTCGCAACAACAGGGGATCCAAACGTGCCATTGCTGTTCAAGCGCAAGTGCGCGAGGAGCCTCGGTCACGCGAAATGCAGCAGACGCGGAATCAGATCAGGCACGCGTTGGGAGGGCGTAACTTCCGTGCTCAAAATAATCTCCCTCTTGGTTGGATAACGACGAGTATAACCGAGAAGAGGTGAATACACGTAGAGAATCGTTGCAAAGTTAATGAAAGTATGATCTTCAAACTAAGTTGAGAAGAGGAATATAATTGTAGAAACAACATATTGGCTAGGGCATGGGAGGGGCGAGGAGGAGAGCTGAGGGTGAGTCTGATTGCGAGTCGGGGAGGGGCGGGGGAGTAGCGGGGCGGGTCAGGCGGAGGCATGAAAGTCGGGCGAGAGGGAATGGGTGGGTCGGACGGATATGATTGGGGGTGGGTGTAGGGGATACGTCAGGATGTTGAGTCGGGGGTTAAGTCGGTTGCACAAGTACAAAGATAATTCGAGATGGCGAGTTGAGAGAGGATAAGCGGTGAATTGAGAAGAGGCTGCGAGAGAGCAATGAGGCTTGAAATGGGGAGTCGGGAGAGGGGAATCGGGGAGTGGGTAGTTGTGAGCTGTGAGGGGGAGAGAGGAAAGTCAGGGGCGGCGAGAGGGAAACGGCGAGACAGGAAACGGAGAGAGAGGGAAGCGGCGAGAGGGAAGCGGCGGGAGAGAAGCGGCGAAAGGGAAGCGGCGAGAGGGAAGCGGCGAGAGGGAAGCGGCGAGAGGGAAGCGGCGAGAGGGAAGCGGCGAGAGGGAAGCGCGAGAGAGAAGCGACGAGAGGTTCATGATGAAGCCGACGAGGAAGCGGCGTGAGAGGTGCTGCATGAGAAAGACTTTAAAGCAAGAATGAAGCATGAGGCTGACGGTGCTGAAAGGAAGAGGCGAGAGGGAAGACGAGAGGGCGGAGAAGGAAGTGGCGAGAGGGAAGAAGCGAGAAGGACTGGAAGCTATGGAGAAGGAAGCGGCAAGAGGGAAGTGGCGAGAGGGAAGTGGCTTATAGCGATCAGCAGCACAGAGGAAGGAGCTGAAGAGAGGGAAGCCGACATGAGGTAGGGAAGGATCAGATAAGGAAGTGTGGTGAGGGAAGCTATGATAGCTGGACTGAGAGAAGAGGTTGCTGATAAAGGAAAGCAGCGAGAGGGAAGCGGCGAGAAGGACGCAGCGAGAAGGAAGCGGCAAGAGGGAAGCGGCGAGAGGGAAGCGGCGAGAAGGACGCAGCGAGAAGGAAGCGGCGAGAGGGAAGCGGCGAGAAGGACGCAGAGATAAGGAAGCGGCGAGAGGGAAGCGGCGAGAAGGACGCAGCGAGAAGGAAGCGGCAAGAGAAAAGCAGCGAGAGGGAAGCGACGAGAGGGACGCGGCGAGAGGGAAGCGGGGAGCGAAGAGGCAGGGACGATGAAGCGCGAGCCGGCCAGTGAGGCGCTGGCGGTGGTGCGGGTGGAGGTGGAGGAGGATGCCTGCGGGGAGCTCGTATTGACCCGTGCGCCGCGCCGGCAGCTCGCCTTTCGAAGGGTGGCGCCTCCTTCAGAAGATAAGTACAAGCGCACACGTTGGGCGCGAGCTTCGAAGGCGCTGCACACAGAATGTAGACGAGTTGCCAATGTCCCAGTTTTTAAAGAAACATTTCTTAATACGACGCCACGTACGAACTTAGGGAGATTCAGCCCCTGGTGATCGATCTTCGTCCCGAGTGTGTGGGTATTTAGTACACACACTATATCTAAATATTCGGAAAGAAATAATATATTCGTTTACGCTATGTTTATTAACATAGAGAAATGAAATACTGTAATAGCATTAAGCAAATTATAACCAATCTTATGTTTTATCCTGCCTAAAACAGGAGGCTTTCGCCTTCAACGGAATCTGTTCGGGCTCCAGTAACAGCAATAATAATAATAATAATAATAATAATAATAATAATAATAATAATAATAATAATAATAATAATAATAATAATAATAATAATAATCTTCTACAAAGTCATTCTGAAGGATTTTGAACAATTTGATTCACTACCTCTGCTATTTGTAAAGAGAAGGCTCCCGCTGCCACAGTACAAATTTGGTTAACGAATATTGATGATTTATTGCAATATAAGAACAATAAAAAATAAGGTACATTAACATGAATTTCCATATTTTCTCCAATTACAAAAGAACGCAGCTGGATCTGGCACTTTTATCAAATTCTGTTTGGCATTGCAACTCGCAGACATCGTGTCTCACCGATAAACTGCACCTCTTTTCATTTTCAAGCCAAAATTACAGACAATCAAAAAACCATTAAGCGAGTTCTCCTTCATCTCTCACGCAGATTGTATTACGGAAAGGGTAATGATCGTAACTTAATAGTTGATGGGCTACCTATCTGAGGTTCGCATTTTTCTTATGTCAATTTCACAGCTGTCTAAAATATTTTTCTGAACAGAGGTTTTAAAAAAGTGAAGTGGATGTTCGCCGTTGCTTACGAACTTAATCGTTTTTCTTTTAATTTCTCTCTTTTAAATAAAATTTTGCCTTACTCTTGAATTAATTTTGGTACCAAAATCTTAGCTTAATGTCCTAATAATTTTTATCATTATCTCGAAATAGTTTCAGAAGCTTTTTATCTTATTTCTATAACTTCTCAGAAATCGAAAAATAAAATTGTACGATGAGCGATCCTTGTCATTGATTTTGCAACTAATTTGTATATTACTGTGTGGGAACTACATACTAGTTGCTTTACCCAGTCCCATCCACTTTTCCCACTTTAATCATGCGGTCTAAATCACTATAGGACATGCCTTCCTACAACTAGATATCTGATTTCGCATAACCCGAAGATATCTACATTATTATCATTATGTTGCATTCGATTTTTACTTTCCCGCTAGCGCCTACGCAGTAGTGAGAAAGTTATATAATGCGGAAAAACGGCCAATTTGCGGCAGAAAATCTCTTTATTACAGGGTCTTGGAAACGAAAAAGTGAAAAAATCCGGTTGCTAAATTTAGAAAAAAAATCATTTGACAGGTGGTGTAGTCAGAATCAATTTTTTGAGGTTTCTTGATACCGAAAAATCGAATGATGGCAAACGATTTTGAAATCATGAAAACGAAGAATCCACCCATCCCTTATGAAAACGAAGAATCCGCCAATCCCTCATGAAAATGAATCCGCCTATCCCTCGTTAATTGGGAAAATCTATAAGAAGCAAGTGAGATTCGAGATGCAATTGAGAAACTGCAAGACCAGCGCGATACTGTGTATTGTACTACTATAACCATTAAAAAACAAACAAAACACAACAACAACTTACTTGTAGCTACTACAGATTTTGGGTTCACAAGGAGGACTCATTTACGCCGAAACGTCGATATCATTAATATCGAGTAGTATATTTATTAGAAAATCGACCTAAACTCACGAATCTTCCCACGATGTAATCACTGTACTCTACGTGTCCTGCCAAAAATTGCCGAAATTCGTTCCAACTGCCCTCTAACACGCCAAGCCAGGAGCTCTCATTTCGACTTCCAGTTTGCGAAACAGCTCCCTCCAGGAACCAGCATCTATGCCATTATCCGCGTTGTCCTCTCCACCGCACTAGGATATTCATAGTACGGCACCGCAGCGCCCAGAGTTTAAGTTGAGCTCTTGAGCTAGCGAACTTTGGAAAGTGAAATTGCACGTCGTCGCTCGCATCGGACCGCTAGGGGGGGGGAGGGGGAGAAGGAAGCAACGCCATTTCCAGAACAGCAGACACACAACAAAAATAGCACAGTATTTTGCCGTCGTAATGCGATCTGGAAGATTTAAAATATTTCTGAAAATCAACTTTACAACACTGCGTACGAAATGCGTACTGTATAAGAGTTGCGAAAACTGGCGTGGGCGTTAGAGAATATTATGTCTAATGGAATACTGAAGGGCAATAATTGATAAATAATTAAAAACCAATAAACATTTAAAATTTGTTTCTCACTACAAACCCATCCGCTACATTTTTTTTTAGGAATTATATGCTACATTTTTTTGTTCAGTGAAGTCTAGCGTTGGATACAAGGTCTGGCTTGTCAATGCGATCAACACGAGTCATTCGAGACGATTTCAGGGTTTGAATTCGATTAGGGGAAAATGTACAATTTCCGCATCGGTTTTCGCAGCTTTAGTTTCAGATTTGTTTCGTTAGCACACGCGCATTCACGTTAATTTTTTGTGGTAGGGTTGATTAGCGCGACCTCGACGCATATCTGAGTACAACACGAATCCTTCACAGTATTTTACGTTCAAATTCGAGAAAACGTGAAATAAGTCTCACCTCTACCCCAACCGCGACATTTTTCTTGGCATCATTGTTTCTCTCAGCCTTTCAGATATTGGACTGGAATTCAAAAAAATTTAGAACGACATATCTCTACCCTTAGCCAATGTTTCAACTTTGTTTCATCCTGCAAATGGCCATTTTCTCGGCCCAGCATTGTTTCATGAGGGGTGGCGCCTCGTCTTTGCATACAAAACGAAACAGAACACCCACAGTGACAGCTCTCTGGGGCAAGGAAGCTGCCTGGGCGGCCCGGCGCACTGCGCCGGAGGGGATAGCACAGGCAGGCAAGCAGGCAGGCAGGCAGGCAGGCAGGCAGGCAGGCAGGCAGGCAGGCAGGCAGGCAGGCAGGCAGGCAGGCAGGCAGGCAGGCAGGCAGCCGGCACAAACTTACAGCACAAGCCTGACAGCGGCGAGGAGGCGCGGCGCCGCGAGAAACTCACCGTCTGCAAAGAAGAAAAAAGGGCTCTGTGAGGCGTCAGAGAGAAAAAAAGGAAAGAATAAAACAAAACAAAAAAAAAATCGCCGAGCGGGCGAGACGTGGCGGCGTCTGAGGCGCGGCCGCCGCCGTCGTCGGCTCATTAGGGCACGCGACGCGCCGCGGGCGCTCCCGCCAAATGGCAGGGCAGCGGCGGATGCCAGGGGACCATAGGGGGAGATCACCCCTCCCCACGACGAGTTGTCTGAATCTCCTGACAAGTCTTTTTCCTCCTGCATTTTCAGATGCTGGTAGAGACAGACTCGTTTTCTACGTGCGGGCAGCACGATACCAACCGAATTCCCGGGCCCCTTTACTCAGTACGTTTGTGCTGGACCTTACTCGCATGGACATCTACCGGCTGGGCCTGGGTTTAGCAACACAAAGGAACACATGAGCGTATCTAGGGAGCGCCCGCTGTGGTCCGGAGATCGGTACTGAGCGCAACCTGGCGACACCGACACGAGTGAGGGCGGACAGCTGATACAGGATGGTTGGGAGTGCTGAGCACGTCGTTTCTCAAGGGTAAACATCCAAGCCCAAGCGGGATGCTAAACTGCAGACCTTCTACCCGAAAGTGCCACCGCCGTATCGCTTTAGCGATTTCGGGTGTCAGGACTAGAAATTTCGGGCATCAGATTTATTTTTTAAATGCAAAACCATGAGTAAAAATGAGAAGTGGTGTAAATGATAAGCAAAAATGCATGACGTACAAAACGTATGAACTCCAAAACAAAATTTACCTAATGCGTTTTCAAGTGGTCGTAACACTGATTTTAACATTTTTCTAATTAATCATTAAAAGTCATAATTATAGTTTTTCTCTCTAAATGATCTTCGTTTTCTCTGACTAGGGAGCTTTGGAGTAGGTTCATAAAGTTTGAAATACATTAGCAATTCGCTTCTAATTAAAGTGAAGTAAAATGTAGTTTCTTTTGATCTGACGCTCCAGTGCATAACACATTACCCACATTTTCCTTTCACATTATTTTGCATAGCAGATATGTAAATAATCCTTAATATAGGTTTTCCTTGTAATCCAAACAGACTTTTTTCCTTTTGAATTAAATTAGTAACTTACTACTTGTAAGAGTTATTTCATTACCGATACAATTTCTGTTAAAATCAATTTGTTTATATTTGACCAAAATTCCATTAAGACAATGAAAAATTGATTAGTTTGGGCATACATGCGGTATTTAGAGGTTCCATTTAGAGGGTTCTCACATTTACTTAGTGTTAGTGAGCAAAATAAGATAAGGGATCATTATGATTACCAACAAAAGGCCAAGGCGTCATCAGAGTACATACCTTCCAAAATGGTGTGATTGCAGGGAAAATATTTTAGATGAAGACATTAAACATATCGCACTCAGCACTTTGGAACCAAACATTTTCACTAAGAGATAAAATGCTTTATCACAAACAGCTATTAAGGTTATTACTTTTAATTAATTTTGCATCATTAATAAAATAATGTGTATACTAAAAAAGCAGTTCGTTACTTTCTTATTCCTTCTTTGGAGTCGCATGTATAAAAAAAAGTTCTTTTGAACAAATGTGCCACTGCCCGACTTCAAGCACTAGTATACATTGGTCTATGCGACACCTCTGTGATGTTTATCTAGACAAACTAACTCCTAAATATTAAACGTGTTATTTTTTAAACTAGGAACTCGACTAGCATTCTTCTGGATTTCAGGTTCTGTGAATTTGGAGTTGAATCGCTTTGCCCAATTGGATATGACAAAATATTTAGCACAATAAATTACAATAATGTTTGATTTTCATAAAATTATATCAAGAACTTGGGTTTCAGGTGTTGAGAGGAAAGCTTTTTGTACCGTTGAATGTTATTATTCCCGCAGAGAAGGAAGACAGGAAAATAGCAGGCACTAAATCATGTAGCGTACATGAAACGGTGTTTATGCGATCGACACAAAATTCACTGCGTGTGGTAAAATCACAGGTACGAACCATTATTAGGCTATCCGATGTAGGGCATTCATCAACTTGAAACTTGTTCATAAACTTCGGCGCACGAAAGCTGGCGCACCGATCCCTGAAGTTCACCTCTCGAAATTTATGAGCAAACCAAACAGAAGCGAAGCATCCCAGAAAGGAATAAACTTCTGCCTTGCAACACAGAGGCCGTAAACTCCGGCGCCCGCGCCACCCGCACCCCTCGGCCCCGGCCGCCACCGCTGCTCTTCGGGTCCGCATGCATATGGAAGCGAGGGTGGGCACAGGCGGAGGCCGAATGGGGAATGGGCGGGGGGCCGTGTACTGTGTTTGTCGGAGGGGCGAGGCGAGATGCTGAGAGGAGAGAGGGGTGTGGGACTGGCAAAACGCTGCGGGGTGGAGCAAGGCGGGGCAAAGCTGGGCGAAGCAGGGGAGGGGGCGTAGCGGGACGGGAGGGTGGAGCGGGGGGGAGGGACGGGGGACAGCAGGGACCGGAGAAGACTGGGCGAACTGGGACTAGGAGGAGTGATACAGGACGATGTGGGAAACGGACGACGCTTTTCGGAACAGGACGGGACGGGACGGGACAAAAGGGGACGAGAGGGGACGACAGGGAACGAGACGGGACGAGAGGGAACGAAACGGGATGGGACGAGACGAGACAGGTCGGGACGGATCGGATCGGATCGGATCGAGTCGGGTCGGGTCGGGTCGGGTCGGGTCGGGTCGGGTCGGGTCGGGTCGGGTCGGGTCGGGTCGGATCGGATCGGTCCGGGTTGGGTCGGGTCGGGCCAGGAATAGACTGAGGGGGCGGAAAGGGTGTGGCACGGCGGGTCAGAACAGAATAGAGCGCGGCTGGAAGGAGCGGGATAGGATAGGATTGTGCAAGGGGGTGCGGGCGGAGAAGTGCCGGGAGGCGCAGCCGTGGTCAAAACGCCATTAGCATAAATAACACGCCAGCAACGCAGCGCGCGTGCAGCTGCGTCTTGGCAGGCCCAGAGTGCCCGCAGCTTCCGCTTCAAGCACGGCAAACTGCGTCCCAAGCAGGCACACTACGGTGCCGGACGGCCTGGCAGCACACATACTACACCCGGCAAAGGCAGGATTCCCTCCCCTGCACACTAATAGAAGTTGCTACGTGTTTTGCTAATGTTGTTCACTGATATTTGTTAAAAATGTTCTACGTAATTTATTCTGTAAATACACAGGTTTCCGAAACACGTATGGTGGTCCATTATTACCGTACACCTTCGGGTCTTCGCTTCTCCGGCAAAATCGCTCGTCTCTCAACTGCGGAGGGACGGCTGGATGGCGGGCTCGCTTCGTCGGATCTGAGCGGAGCGATGTGCAGATCGCCGTTAATTAGCGTGCCTTCGTTAGGGCGGTCCGGCTGAGCGGATTGGAGTGGATTTGGACGCAGTGTGCGCTCTGCTTTAATCCGAGAGATCGACGGCCGGAGAGGTGGCGTGAGGTTTTGAATACGAAAGATCGCGACGTCTGCAGTCCTGTCGATGTAAAAATCTCGCACCACCTTGGCGCGTGGTTTTTATTTTTTTTTTTAAAAATCGTCTATTAGCATTTTTCTTATTATTCCCTACGAACTGTATTAACCTAAAAATCGTAAACTAACAGGACTTTCCACATTTACGAGACGGTGGCCATACAGCTGGTGGCTTTTAAAACGAAGGTACAGTGTAACATTTAAAAAAAAACGCCTACGAGCCCGTAAAGGGTCACAAATCGACGCGACGAGCTAAGGAACAATTAATGTTTCTGCTTAATACTACATCAATAAAAACACAGAAATTTATTTTCATGATCACGCGGCCCATCCGTTTGAAACCTCCGGCCCAGAGTGAGTGCGAAGCCAAATCCCCAAGCGCAGGGGCGAGGGCAACCCCAGCTGGGGAAAGCATTCACCGCCGCGCGAAGCGTGGCGAGGGGCGGCGGGGGGAGGGGCAGGCGATCGCGGCGTTTTAAGCCGCGCTCTGTCTCTGTCGCGGCGCGCGCGCGTCTGGCGCAGGGCGAGCGCTGGCGACGGCGGGCGGCGGCGGAGGCTGCCGCCCTCGAAGCAACAGGTGGCAGGGCGACGCCCTGTTCTCTCAACCCCCGCGCCCCGCCCACGCCGCGCCGCGGAGAGCAGGTCTCGGCCGCGTCGGCGCCGCGGCGGCTGGGCGCCGGCGCCGCGGGAGACGGCGCGGCGCGCGCGCGGCTCGGCGCCGTGCGAAAGGGGCGGGGCGGCGGCGGCGGCGGCTGGGGAAGACGCGGTGTACAAGGGACGGGAGCGGGGGCTTGGCGCCTCGTTGCGTGGTGTGAAAAGGGGCGGGATCAGGGGCGACGCCCAACTCCGTGTGGTGCAGAAGGGACGGAGCGGGGGTTTGGCGCTACTCGGCCTGGTGCGAAAGAGACGGAGCGCAGGCTGGGCAAGACGTGCTGTATAAGGGACGGCAGCGGGGCGGAAGGGGGGCTTGGCGGTACGTCGTGAAAGGGACGGGAGCGGAGCGCCATGCTACTCCGTGTGGAGCAAAAGGGAGAGAGCAGAGTTTTAGCGCTACTCTGCGTGGTGCAAAAGAGACGGAGCGGGGGCTAGGCACGGGGCTCCGCACAACCGGGGGTGGTGGGGTGGGATGCGAAATGGGCAACGGGCAGGGCGAGTGGGGTCAGCGGGAGCGGAGGCCGGGCGCGGCCCCGAGGTGCTCCGGGGTAAGGCGGGATGCGCAGTGGAGCGGGTGCCACGGCTGATAGAGGCAGGATGCGGTGGAGTAGAATGCGGGGCGAAGTTGCGGGAAGCGCGGCAGGGCAAGGGCGGGCGACGGAGTGGCTGTGCGGAGCTGGTAGGGCGGCGTTGTACAGAGGGGTTTGCGCATTGCAAGATAACAGGGGTATGGGTAGGGACGGCTGGGAGGATGAGGCGGGACAGAGCCCGCAAGGGCGGAATAGGATGCAGAGGGAATAGAACTGCTTCGGGGTAGAGACGGAACAGGGTTGGAATTGAGCGATGTGGGTTGCATAGGAGCGGGGGGGGGGGCGGATTGAGGCGGGAAGGAGCAGGGGGGGTTGAGGCGGGTTGGGTTGGGTTGGGGTATTACGAAGTATAGTAGAGTGGGGTGGGACGGGAGGATGGATTGATTGATTAGTGATTCCGGGCGGTAGGGCCATTAGCTCCGTACGTGTAGAGCATGTTTTCAGAGCGGGAGATGGCGGTGGTCTTCACTTGAGGGTGGAGAAATCCGCCCCCAACCTACCGCCGTCTTACGGGGGTTTACTGCCAACCAGTTATCTCGCACCAGCGGGGCCCCGTCCCATCCGGGACCAGTTCTATCTTCCGACATGCGTGGCAGTGTAGTTCATGTAAGTGTGTGTGTAGATAAGGGGTGAGGATAGGGCAAGGAACAGGAAGGAAAGATCGCGCGCGGTCCGTGGCCCATTTGCTAGGGTACTGCTCCCGCATTCGCCTGCTGTTAGACGGAGAAGGGACGGGCGAAGCAGAACGAAAGTGGCGCGGTGGGATGCAGGGAGGGCGCTGTGGGAAGGGGAGGAATGGGGCATGGTTAGGGAGGAGGGGGTGGAATACGACGGGTGGGGTGGAATGAGGTGGGACGGGTTGGAGTGTTGCGGAGTGGGGTGGGGAGAGCCGGAGTCGGGGTGCGATGCTGTGGGTGAGGGCGGATGACGCGGCACTTGTTAGCGCGGAGGGGGGCGGCTGCAATTGGGGACACAGCCGGAAGAGGAATGTATAATGCGGGCGTCGCGAACTCGAGCCGGAGTCTGGAGAGCCAACTCTGCTCCAAGTCAATTGGGAAGCTAAGCATTTTGGCTGGCTTTCTGAATGCAAGCGTTTACGTCACTTTAATAGTCGTGACGTCCTCATTACCGGCGCCGTACTTCCGCCTCCGCAAGCACTGTATTGTTCGCTCACATAGTGAGATTGTGTCGTTGCATAATTTTACAGGTGACCGGCTTTTGAAAGTTTAGTGAAGGTTGTGGTCGACTACATTTATGTTTCTTAAAAATTTTCTTCGTCCAGTGGCTGAGATGACTCGCAACTGTGTGTTTCGCCGTGAAATCGGATATCAGGAAAGAGAATTGTTTAATACTTGAAAATGACATTGATTTGTTAACAAAGGGAAACCGTCGGCGTATCTTGTGATACAACTCGACAGGCGTTTCTTAATCTGTGTTTCAGGCGGCAAGGAAAGAAAGGAAAGTGAAGCCCTGGGGTTTTACCATTTTGAACTCTTTGAAGAGAAAGCGGGGAATAACCAAGATTGTAAATCATGTCATTAACATTGAGTTTTAAAAAACATTATATAAACTAGCTGATATAAAAGCAAATGACTCAGTCTTTGCGATAGTCGAATCTACGCTCATCATTCATTTCCGTATCGCCCGAACGCGGACGACCGAATCCTCATTCAGTTGTGGGTAAATGAGGATTCGGTCGTCCTACAACCGAATGCAATGGGTCTCGTACAATTGAAAATGGTGTACAATATAACCAATAATCATGTGTATTTACATTCATACAAAACCCAACAATTCCAGCAATAGTTGGCACTTCTTTCCTAGTTTAAAAAAGTGAATAAGAGAATCTAAAAAAAAGCATGACACTGTGATGTAACTATAACCATCACACGGACAACGCTGGACAACGTCAAGTCCCTAGAGAAGAGAGATAAGACAAGAGAGAGGAAGGGGAGAGAGAAGAGAGAGAAGGGAGAGAGGAGAGAGAAGGGAGAGAGGAGAGCGGAGAGAGAAGGGAGAGAGGAGAGAGGAGAGAGAGATGAGAGAGAAGGGAGAGAGGAGAGAGAAGGGAGAGAGGAGAGAGAAGGAAGAGAGGAGAGAGAAGGAAGAGAGGAGAGAGAAGGAAGAGAGGAGAGAGAAGGAAGAGAGGAGAGAGAAGGGAGAGGAGAGAGAAGGGAGAGATGAGAGGGATGGGAGAGAGGAGAGAGAAGGGAGAGAGGAGAGAGAAGGAAGAGAGAAGAGAGAAGGAAGAGAGGAGAGAGAAGGAAGAGAGGAGAGAGAAGGGAGAGAGGAGAGAGAAGGGAGAGGAGAGAGAAGGGAGAGGAGAGAGAAGGGAGAGATGAGAGAGAAGGGAGAGATGAGAGAGAAGGGAGAGATGAGAGAGAAGGCAGAGATGAGAGAGAGAAGACAGCGTAAAGTGAGAAGAGAGAGAAAGAGATAGAGAGACAAAGAGAAAAAAGAGAACGAACCGTTTCACGGCCGGACGGAAATCACCTGACGTCGCCACGAGCGCTAACATTTCACACGCAGCCTCTCCGCGCCGGAAATACGAGTCCATTCAGCGCGCCAGGAAATAACGCTGCGTCCGCGCGAAACGTATGACGCCGCCCCACTCCCTGCGCTCGCACGCCTGCCGCACGCCGCGCCGCGCCGCTCCGCGCCGCCATTCACGCTCCCGCGTTCCCGTCCACGCCGCGCCTCCGGGCCGGAGCCAAGACGGAAAAGGTTCCCAGTGAAGGAAGAACGGAGTAAAACGGAGTCAAGACTCTTCGGATTAGTGCTAGCCAGTGGCAGCTGGGGCAGTGGCAGCTGGGGCCCCAACAACTGCAGGTTGAAGCTTCATCGAATGGCGGAAATATTTCCAAAATTCAGACAACGTAAGCAAATCATGTAAAATATTAAAACTAAGTTTAATAAAAGCATATATTTAATCATTACTTACATTATTTTATACATGGTATAAGTGGCAGGTTCGTTCACCTCCCTCGCTCGTGGTTCTGTCTTTGATTTCCACTCGAGTTATTGTATTAGTTATGCTTTGAGACAGTTGACGAAATAGAATTCATAAAAACAAAAAAGAACTTGGTTTCGAAAATATGGTTATCGCCCTTCAGTGCTTTGCAATAAGCACTATTGTTTGGTCACGTTTTACTCAAAAAAAAAAATATTTTATTTCCAAAAATGCACTACCCTGTTATATATTGCAATAGTGATAGATCTAACGATCTTACACGCGCACACCCGCGCGCACCCGCGCGCGCACCCACCCACCCACCCACATACACACACACACCCCTACACCCCCCCACAGGTTTTCAAAGCTATAATCGCTGATTCAGTAGTGCCCCAACGGTTGGAAATGTACGCACTGTGAGGGAAAGAAAGGGACTTCCTTCCAAACACCGAATTGCAGCAAAGGTCTAATCAAATGTACATTTTGAATCATCAAACCTAACATCAACTGAAAATACATTCTCTAAACATCATAAATATGCATTTAATAGTGTCAGGTGGCACTGCTTGATGCTGTGAATCTCGCAGCCTTCAAGAACTCGAATGGCCAGCATTTTAGCGCATGCGTACAACACGAATTCTGGTGCTCTGTATGAAGACGTCAGGCTTTCTCACTAACAACAGCACCTTGCAGCACATTTCAGATCTCGGGCGAAGGCAATCGTATTAGAAAAATCAAAGCCGATCTCCGCAAATGTTAAGACCTTCACCAGCGTTGTAATCCGAGAATTAAATAAAAATCTATACTTGCAAACAAAAGTGTTTTTTTATTTATTCTAGAGAATGTCTAGTGTACCGCAGTACTTACGGACCAGCTCTCACTGCAGACAGCATAGAGGCTACGCAAAATTGTGACTGATCGCGTATTTCATCTCAAGTTAAATATTCAGTTCAACGGTCGCAAATTCCGTGAAACTCCCCACATTGGAGAATCTACTAGACTATAAAACAATCACACGACTATTGCTTACCTATGCTCAATTTGGGGATAAGCTGCTGAAATGCACAGTTTATATAACTTATGTATCTCAAAATCAAGTTTTTTCAAATTAGCACAAAAGCTTCATGGTTTATACTCTATGACCTACTGCACATAGAACACGGAATAAGCAGTAAAATTCTATTTGCTAAAAAAAATATTACAATATTCCGTCCATTCCTCGCTTGATCCTTTTTTTTTGTCTATAGTCTGTAAATAAAATGTCACCTAAAATCTCTAAATTCCTTACTGAAGGTGTGTTCAGCAAATGCGAAGTAAATGAAAAGAACGACCTATCATAGAGTTTACGCGCATGTAAAACATGGGCACCGGGGGAGTGATTTGGCGTGTCTCATGAGGAAATCAGCCCACCTCCTGTAGGGGCGGGTGCAGAGCGGCCGCGGCAGGCCAGAGTATGTCATGCGCGGCGGCCAGTGGCCGGCCACCTGTCTGGGGCAGGCCCGGCCGGTCTCTCTCGCCCGCCCGGTGCCTACCTGTCCCGGCCGCGGCCCCGCCAGGCCTTCCGTGGGGCCCCGCGCGGTATGTGGCCTTGAACTTGGCGCGCTCTCGAGGTCAAGGACCGCCGACCGGGCCGGGCCGCGCCGCGCCGCGCCGCAGCCCGTTCGTTCGTTGCTTCGTTCATTCGCCGCTGACGGCAGCGAGGAGGGGGCCTCGCAAGGAAGGAGGGGCACCGCGCGGCGGCGAGGCGCGTAGACTCTCCGCCAGGAGGCGCTTCCGCAGCAGACGACCCGATTCACTCCTCCACACCCTGCGCCCCGGAATCACACGGTGCCTCCTTTCATTTCATTGTCATTTTATACTCCCATTTAAACGTACACATTCAGAGCTGCGTCTGACAGGTCATCAGCTGTTGCGGTGCCATACAATCGGGAGCTTGCACGTCACTACGGTGGCGTTCAACATTCCGATGGGAAGACACCGTAACAGCTGATCTGTCAGCTCTGAATAAATCGCAGTGTAGTAGCACTTCAAAGTCACGACCTGCACGGACATGGAGGACACTATCATCCAATCGGGAGTTTCGTTACGACTTCAATTTTTGGCATTGGAGTTCCGGATTTTATGAAATATCTCCTCTCTTACCAGCTCATGGCCTTGAAGTGGCACTATGTTTAAATTGGAGTATAGGGCGCTTCCGCGCTTGGTATTTTATGCTCACGATGGAACGCTCAATGGAACGCACGATGGAACGATGGATATGCTCAATGGAACACGATGGGAAACCATGAGAACGTATGGGGGCAAATTTAGGCAGTTCATCTACGAAATCGATTCCGGCAGGCGCCACAAACACAAAAGCTGAACACATTAAAGAAACTTCCGCCAAAGAGCTGCGATAGAACCATATATCTTTAGTTTTTGGACGAAGTACTATTAATATCGATGTTTTAATTTTGGACTTCGATATTCGGCAGCGTTGATGTCTACCAGGAGATGTTGTTGTTGTTGTTGTTGTTGTTGTTCTTGTTGTTGTTGTTTTTGTTCGAAACCCCACGGAGACGCATTTTCGATCGCACTCAAATGGCTAAGTCAAGACCGACCACTGCCTACAATGATAATTCTCGTGGCCGGCTGCTTTATTGGTCCTGTCCGTTTTTATGCAACACGCACAGGGATGAAAATAAAAATAAAAACAACAACAAAAGATTAGATACTAAGGTCTCAAAAATGGAAACTGTGATAAATCGTTACCAAAAAAATTGTGGCAATGGATTGTTTAATTTTTCTTTGGCTAACTGAATTGTAGATTCGATTGCAATTATTCGAAGCATCTCGAATCGAAAATCCCCAGTGTCGGTGCTTCGCAAGCAGGATGTGCGAATTCATTTCGCTGCGGTTGCTGCCACGTGCGATACGATTAAATACAAATGCAATGGACATCATACAGGAAATGCGTTACGTGTAGTCATGTTAGCTATGCAGGGGTGTCCGAGGATAGGGCAGCTGGGGCGTTGTCCCAGCCCCCACTTAAGTGGAGCCCCGAAAATTTATACACAATTTCCTTCAGTACACTTAAAATTGTAACTGTATTTGAAATACACTTCACTTAAAAAATAAATACTAATAATGATAATAATAATAATAATAATAATAATAATAATAATAATAATAATAATAACAAAAACAAGGGGAACTTTTTTTGAAATAAGGGGCCCTGGATCAACTGCCCCAGCTCCCTTGTTTTCTCTGGATGCCCCTATAGCTACGTACCTACGTTGCATACACATTGACGTACTCATTAGAGTTTAACCTGACTAGAAGGGACGCAGCTCGGCAGGGCCAGCAAGCGGCAGCCGCAACGAGTTGTTTTGACCTACGTTTCGTAGACCGGGGTACTCTACACCACACTACCGCCTCACCTGCTGCTTGGAATGAGTCTCACAGAACCGTGCTGCAATTGTCTCTCGATTTCGTGCTACTCAAGAAGGCTCGTATATAAATTTGTCTCCTTCCCTCTTCTGCTAAGAATGGTCTGAGACACCCTGGACATTTCGTTAAGAATTCGCTTCCTTTTATGATGCAGTAATTTTACATATATTAAAAATAGATTTAAAAAAGAGTGACAGAATTTTTTAAGATTCCTGAAGAAGAAGAAAAGTGCTCCTCGAAATGTTGAGAGATGTAAAAAGCTTCAAAATTAACAGAACATTTTTAATAACATTTCTTTCTTAATTATTGCTTTTACTACTACAGTCTATAGGAAAGTGCTCAAGAGTAAGGAACATAAAATAAAAGCTTTGGATTTGCGATATTATACGAAAGAGATATATTGGTACCAGATAGAACAAAAAAGTTTTGAATGAAATTTTAAAAAAATAAAAGGTTTTTCCATTGATATGACGAATTCTGTGGCACAAACTGTAGAAGAAAGAATAGAAATTGATTATACTCTTAATTACCACATAGAATATGAAATATTGCTAAACTAAAAGGGATAAAAAAATCCTGCCAGCATGAGATATAAATGGAAATGAAAAATGATAATTAATGAACAGAGACGAGGAGAAAGAGCTCACAACTCACCACCGAACGTCACGCTAATACGTGTCTGTCATGTGATGCTCTAAATATTTGCCATGGGTATCGAGACGTATTTTATGCTGCTATTGGTCATTGAACCGGGTGAATATGGTGCTATTTTCTACGAGACAAACCCTCCGACAAAATCTGCTGCGAACACGTAGCCGACTCGATGGTTGAGGTCGCTAGAACGAGTCGCGGGTTCGAGTCCCGCGTAGGCTTGGTGATTTACCTGCGCGTTGTGGCATTTTGGGCCATCCCAACAACTGCACATCAACCACCATTCCCAAAACATTTCTTCATTTCAGGCCCTCTCACATGGATTAGGAGCATGCACTAGAGGCATGTACGCGTTTACCCTGCACGGTCCCATTCTTAACTACCGATGTGTCCCCGGAAATATTGTGGAGCTGGCCACACCAGGCGGCGTTCTGTATAGTCTTTCGGGACACAGCGAAGCGCTACCTGGCTTCACCTTGTGGCACGTAGGAGCTCACGGGGGACGCAAATTTAGATTTGGTAAGTACACACCGAAACACGGCTTCGGTGTCAGAGTGGGGGAACAATGGCAGGCGCCAAGGTGGGCGCGCCAGGAGGTTAGCCGTCTCAGCCGGCCGGAAGTAGTGGCACAATCATCTTATGGTTGTGCACAACTATCTTGTGGTTCCTCGAACGACACGTAAGAGTCGAAGAAACGGAAATTGAGGTAGAGATGGTGGGAAAGGAAGCGGTGGCACTGGTGGTGGTGACGAGGGCGATGATAGTGGTGATGGTGGTAGTAGTGGAAGGGATAGTAGTGGTGATGGTGGTAGTGGAAGTGATAGTGGTGGTGGTGGTGGTAGTGGAAGTGATTGTGGTAATGGTGGTGGTAGTGGAAGTGATGGTAGTGGTCGTGGCAGTAGAAGTGACGGAGGCGGCGGGAGTACAGCGGCCGCCCCACCGGAGGCGCCGTCGCGGCTGCAGCGGAACCGCTGGCTGGCGCGTCCCGTTCTTTCCGCGAAGCTGGCGGCGCCGCAGCACCGGCCGCCTGCAGCTGCAGCAGCCGCCGCCACCGCCCGGCCAGCGGTTTCCGGGAACCTCCAACGCCGCCGCTGTAGCGGAGCCAGGAAATCTTCCCAAAAGCCTTTACCCGCGACGACAAATTGTTTTATGAATTTTTATAACACGATCATAACTTACCGTAAACGAGAGACGAAATATCTTCCCCTTTCCCCTGAGCAAGTGGCCTTAACACTATATGAAGGATAGGGAAGGAAAGGTGAATGGGAGTTTCGTAGCGAAGTGAAAAGCTAAAGACGCCACAACCACGTGGTGAAAATACTAATATCTCATACGAGAACGTCGCTCACGGCATCAACTAATGTATTTCCAGTGCCTCTGATCGAAAGGTCTTAAGGTTCCACTACGACCTTCGACACTCCGATTTTCGCTAGATAACTAGGTCGAGTTCAGGCGCTGTCTGGAGGAGAATTCTAGTGACTGGCTGTTCTGATTAGTAGCGGTATTTTTTCGTAGTTTCATCGATCAACACCAGGTGAATGTCGGAGCAGAATACTAACAAACGGGCCACGGACCACCTGCGGTCTTTTCTTCCTCTCTCTTGTCCTATCCTCACCCCTTACTTACACTTAAACTTACATGCACTATATGAACATGTCAGAGGTTTAGAGCTTGTCCTGGCTGGGGGCGGGGGCCGTTGTAGGGAGATACCCGATTGCGAAAGACCCGCAAACAGACGTGTAGATCTGCGCCGAATCTCACCATTCAGCGCGATAAAATCACTGCCACCTCTAGCGATAAAGATGCACTACACTTAGGGGACTAAAACCTTAGCACTTGACCCACCTGGAAACTCTAAATAATCAGCCACAACAGATCATACAACTTCCGGCACCCCGTACGAATTCCCTTCGTAGCGAGTAGCAAGCGCAGATGTGTGAAGCTCATTTTCATTATCTGACAATGATTCAACGTACGCGTTCGAAGCAATGAGATTACACTTCTACCTGAAAGCTTTTCAAATGACTTACGTATTTTACTTCCACGTTTCTCTAAAGAAATCAAATAATTTCTTTTGCAATTTGTTATTCGAGGTAGAGGCCTTACGCGACACTTCTCACATACTACAATCGTCTTCGCACGGACGAGAAATACATTTCTTGCAAACAGAAACTCAATCTTAAACTATGGAAAGGAATTAATTGTATCTTCCAATCTATTTGGCGTCGTATATTTTATATTTTTCTCAAACAACTGTGGAATGACGGACAGATTGCAACACGCGTAGTCAATCACATGCAAAATAATGACTCGACGGAAATATCAATACGAAGAAAATGATTAACGCAGCTTCGAATGAATCTTCACCGGTAAACATTTCTTTTTGAGTCATCACAACGATCGAGGTATCCAAAAAACATCTTTTCATCTCACAGTGCAACCCCGAACAGTAGAATTTTTCCGTTCCGAACGAAAGCTGGAACGGACAGTCTTCTTACAATCTCAATTTCTGACCAGCGGCGGAACAAAAGGGTCTGGAGTAAAAGGTTTAACCTCGGCCGAGAGCAATTTCTGGCGAAACCATCGCGAATCCGACAATGCGGAACCAATGGTGGAGCTCCTCAATACAAAGTCCGGCGCCCGAGGCCACCAGGGCCAAAGGGACATCGACTTGTTGAAGATAAGGATGAGTTACGGCAACTGTATTTCCTCAAGTTTCGAGGGGCCACCCCAGAAATACTGTGGGAATCCCCATTGGAGAAGGAGAAAAGGAAGATTTCTTTTGTGGAAGACTACCTCTTTTTCTTCCTCGCTTCAAGTATTGTTTCTTGAGCTGTTAAGTTAAATCCAATGAGTGCACCAATGGACATTTCTTTATTGATTGATATACATTTGCCTCCGAAAGGCAACATACATTTCATTATATTAATTAATTAATTTCTTGTTCGACTCCGCGTGCCAGAATACACTTATAATTATATTCCATAAATGTGTACATTAACATCAAAATTAGAATTAAAAATGAAGTCACATATACTCTATAAGTGTAAGAATTTTTTAATGAAGTAAAGGCCTAGCCTTTGTGTGTCTGACAAGTCACCGTCCCTAAGGCGACACTTAACTAAACTTTCCATCATTTGCACATCCCCATATTCACAAATTGGACTCAGAGAGTAATCCCTCTTATTCAAGAAGCGACCACATCTAAGGTCCAGCAATTTGCACAGCAAATTGTGCAGTTGGCATGACAAGTGCAGAAGGGAGATGATAATCTTTTACGAATACCAGCTTTCATGCAGTGATATCGCAACGCTTTGCTGATGTGAAAACATAGTTTAAAGGGTTCCCAAGTTTATAATGGATTGGTAAAGTGATGTAGATCTTTATTCACTAACAGGAATGCGGATGAAGTTTGGAATTTTTCCTTTTCTTTGAATAGTTCCTTTGCGTCATAATTTCGGTGGTTCTGTGATAGCGAGTAGACAAGTAGGAGTTTGTCATTAAATTATTTTTTAAATTACTATACGTTGCGAAATGATTTTAATGTGGTGGATGTATTGAGTTTATTCACCTTCACTTAATTACTCCTTTTCTGAATCAAATTAGTGCGTAGTCTAAAGCCTGCAGCGGCCGCACGGGGCAGCTTGTTCGCAGGCAGCATGTGGCAGCGCTGGAACCAAAGGCGGAACTTGCACCATCCGGTCACAGTCCATAAAACGCGGCTTTACACACTCTTGCGTCTCGCGCCGAGCGGAGCGGCGCCCGGAGCGGCGCCTGGGGCGGCGCGGGCGACAGTGGTGGAAGAGGGAGGCATGGAGGGAAGGTGGGGTGGTCGAGGCGAGGAGGGAACGCGCACGGCGGAGAAGGTGGAGGTGGCACTGTGGGGAGGGCAGGCGGAGGGGTAGGCGGTAGGGAAGGCGTAGTCTTGACAGTCTCCGCTTCCATTTCGATCTTCCAAGGCGAAAAGCATTTCAGGAAGCGTCACCTCAAATTACAGTTGAAATGTATCTTTTGATAACACGAAATAAGCGTAAGCGTACGCATGAAATTTGCAGTGCTTCTCTGATATAATAATAATAATAATAATAATAATAATAATAATAATAGATGAGGTATTGACGGTGATGACTGTCCGGTGAGTTGTAGCAAAAGTAGTGAAAAAAGCGGACCACTAACTACCGATAATTAATTTTCATTATAAGTAAATTCTAAACTACCCCACAATATTTAAATAAAGTGGAACTATTTTTCCTCTCTTAGTTTCTATTTTTTTAAATAAAATATATATTTCGCAATGTATAGGTCTTTTTGCCTTGCTGCTCCGAAATTAACGGTTGCACTCCAACACAGTTGGCAAGCAGTTCACACAGGAAGCTCAACCCAACTCTTCCTAATTATTTGAGTAGGAGATGTACGGTAAGGGTTCAATGATTTATATGAGATATTTCGAGATGTGTGGGAAAGTAGTAGAGAGGGTACCTCTTATTCTTGGAGTTGAAACTACGAGGCCTTTCCCGAGAGCCCTGGGCAGTGCCGGCGCTAGGAATGGGCAAACCGGGCGATCGCCCGGGGCACCGCAAGTCGAGAGACCCGATGACGGAACTGATGGGTAAAAATTAGTAAAAATTTTAAAAGGAAATTAGAACTTGAGAAAAGCGTTATCGTAATTTTATAAGTCGCGGTTCAGTAGTCCGATATTTTAAAAAAATTGAATTATTTTTTTACTTTAAATAGCTAATTATAGTTATTTTTATGAGGTAGATTCTATGATATGAATGAAATGATCCTAACGACCCTGAGGTTCTACTGACATTTATTTGTATTATTTCATGTAGTACAACAAATGATTTTATTAAACACCAACGAAACACAACGATTTTTTTAGCGTTTTAAGCTCACCGTGAAATTTGTATTATTTGATCACTAAATACTTTTACTTAAAACTATTATTTAATATAGATTTTTCAAAACTTTTCTATCTTAAAAGTTATAATGTTTGTTATTTGTTGAAATAAAATACAGTTTAAGATAACTTTCACATTTTTAATTTTTATCGGGGGCTACGTTTCAGCATTGCCCTGGACCCAAAATTGTCTAGCTCCGGCACTGGCCCTGGGCGCTGAGCAAGCGTTTTCTCCGGAGGCGGAGGCGGTGGCGGCGATGGCCACCTTCCCTCCCGCGTCGCCAAAGCCAGCCAGCGTCATGCTCCGCCGCGCTATCGCCTCCGGCACCACCCGACATCTGTTCACGTGTCCTCGCCGCCACGACGTCCGTATGTCACCTGCACAGCGACACCCGCTCCCATTCTCGACGCGTATCAACGAGGGCCGTCCAGCTACTATTTAGATGCATGGCTAACTGCCTCCCTCCGGCTCGAAACAGGGGCTTCGAGCAACTCATGTACGTGGGGACGAGGGAGGGATAAGGGTTGGTGCTCAGGGAGAGGTAATGATCGTTTCGCTAATAGGTTGTAACGTAGTTAATTTTTCATTCAATCCGTTCATTTCATTTGAACATATTCCCCTTTCTAATGATTTCCCGTTATGATGACTATATGGAGTATTTAATAACCTAACGTATTGACAGCTTACTTAGAACACATATTCCTTTTTTTTGTACCACGCGTAACTTGAACACTGATCTATGATAGAGTTCTTAACCATTGAACATTATCCCTTCGTAAGCTACATTACTAATCTGAAAAATTGTTTATAGAGGAAGAAATAGGATTTAAAAAAACGCTTCCTTCGTTTATTTTCCATTTTTATCAACACTAATTCCATCATGAGTAATCACAAGGTATTTCGTTCATGAACGTTTTTGTTACTAAAATATTACAGTACAATTTAGTAGTTCAAAATTCATTCCATCTAAAAACCAAAAATTCCCTTTTACATCTTTCCAAAAGCTAAGCAATCATATTTTACCCATATTATCAAGAACTAATCCTTTTAGAAAACACTCCCAAGACTTGAGTTTAATCTATTATCCCCCTAATTAGGGATAACGTTTAAACCAATTAACACATTTTCTCGTTTAATACATTATTATATTAATACATTGTGGACATTAATTCTTATATCAAAGAGGCTTGCTGCGCGTCTTCCGTTCAGTACCTGCCGGCAGCAACGACAGGGACAAAGCTTCAGCTACGACTTCAAGAAGGTTTAGAGGCTACATGGTTCTTCAGCCCTGCCGACTATATTGCCATACGTATAAAAATAGGAAAAATAAATCAACCTGGCTAAATAAATACATATTGAAAAGTGACTATTCAATAACGCTTTAATTCGTTATTACTGTATTTCTTCAATATTTAAACTCGCAGAACGTCCGTCAGAGAAAGCACAAGCATTGTGTGTCTGATAATATAAATGTTTTGTCGAATTCACGTTATGAATAGTGTGGAAAACCGCAAATATTTACAATGATTTCCGGTTCCTTTACATAGTATATCTTTATTGACATCGGCATTATCGACATGCATTTTCATCGAATTTTGCTTAGTGATAAAGGCCGTGGAGTCAAACATAATATGTTTTGTTTTTCAATACATACAGTACACATTGTAGAATGATTGCAACAGTAACGCTAAAGCATTTCAAATATTTAATTTGATTCGAGCAATCAACTGCTGCCATGTAAATCATAGGACGTCATTTGTATTACAGTGGGCGAGCATTTAGTATAAGGCTACGAACAAATTTGACACATTTTTATAAACAACTCACTTCGAACAAATCCTCAAGCGGAGACTAGCAATTGACATTGAACAGATTTTTTCATGTACCACATACGAAAGAAAGAAAAAATCTCGAAAAAGTGTACTCTCCAATCGATTTGGCTCAACATGAGGTCTTGCGAATTTCAAAAGTAATAGCAGACAGGACATTTTCAAAATTTTCCCAGAAAGAGCACCAAACGCCACGATGACGTCTAGTTGAATTACAATTCTGGAGGCGGTTAACTCACGATTTAATCAACTACTGTTCGATATCGGCGAATTTCGATAAGGGGTGGCGAATCGCCCCAAAACGTTTCGCGAAGGCCCGTTTCCTTTTCCACACCATAATTGCCCGAGTGGAATTCAGGGGCAATTGGCGGGCGGTGGACGGGGCCGGTTTCCCGGCGAAGGGAAGCGGCGGGAGCAACGCACTGGGTGCCCGCGCCCGCCCCACACAATCCCTCGGCTCCAAGCGGCGGCGGAGACGATATACCGACAAACGCCGCCGGCCACGAACAAACCCACCTTCATGGTTGATTGATTGATTTTTCCGTGTTTCCGGGCGCGTCAACTGCTCTAGTCATTAGTCTCGTTAGTGTAGTGCATGTTTGTTTCTCGGGAGATGGCGGTGATCTTCCCCCGCTGGATGGCGAGATTCGGCGACGACCTACCGTCGGCTAGTGGGGTTTCCCCCTAACCAGGACTCTCCCACCAGCAGGGCACCGCCCCAGCCGGGACAATCTCTAAGCTCCCGACCGGTCTCCCGGAATACGTGGTAGTGTAGTGCATGTTAGTGTGTGTGTGTGTGAGTGAGGATAGGACAAGGAAGGGGAAGAAAAGATTACGCGCGGTCAGTGGCACGTTTGCTAGGGTACTGCTCCGGCATTCGCCTGGTGTTGATCGGAGAAACCAAGGAAAACTACCGATCACAGCAGCCGGCAGCTAGAAATCTCCTCCAGACAGCGACTGAATTCCACCTAGCTGAAAAGCTAGTGTCGAAAATCCTGCCGCCGTCAGGACTCGAGCGTAGGACCTCCCTGTCAGAAGCGCTGCAGTCACATCAGTTGATGCACTGAGCTACCGCTCCGAGTACCTTCATGGTAAATGATACGTTGCGTAGAGCAAATATCGCATGACAACGCGTATCTAGCAATAAATGGTTAACTAATACTGAAGAAATATTCGGATCTCCTTCGCAAAAGAACGAATTTATGTTGACAACGGGGACTTTGCGTAATTCTTCTCGACATACGTCTTTTGACTAATTAACGCATTTAAATGTTAGAATTGCCATACGTATTTAGCATGACGTGACCTCAGCTGTATGAAGTTATTCAAAAATCAATAAGGTGGACTCTAATAACGTAATAATAGCTTTATTTTACGTCGCTCCAACCTCATTAAGTTATTAGTGACCTCAAATGTAGTAACCGTTTCAACGATTAATGGTAGTAAGAAATAACATTACACATACATATGTCAATTACAGTTACAACACATTTCGTATTTAAAACTCAGATACCCTTAACGCTCATTGATATTCTACTTAGATTTTTTTTATTATGTATACAATCAATTTTTGTTTTGTTCAACTGAAGTAAAGTTGGCAAAGGTGTCTTGCCTTTGCGAGAGAGAGATTGCAGTGAATAAGTGAATGTGACTTCAATACGAAGAGTCCTAACAAGAGGAGATGCCACAATACGCTTAGACATACTCCAACAAAGAGGACTTGTCAAAATAACTATTTGAACCTCAACGGGAAAAAAATTGTATAAGTTGGATCAAAATGTCAAGTTTTCAACTGTTCCAAAACACAAAATAATACAATTTTATAATTTTAACAAACTACCGAAAATAAATTATCAATTGAAATGTATAAACAATATAATACAATTTAGTGAATTTGCAAGTCTAACTTGTAAGTCAAGTAAAAAGATCTAAATTGTATCTCACCGAAACCATTATGTGAATTTCTCAAATATTTCTTGATTTTGTCCATCAGCAAAAATATTTATTTTTTACTGAACTAGTTTTTCGAACTGCAATTTCTTGCTCAATCAAAATAATGTTTCAATGCCTGAAACATTCATGAATAAGAAAATTGTGAAATAAAATATACAACTTTCATGAGGAAAACACCAGTTTCAGCAGCAACTGTTGTGACGAGTAGAATGTGTCCCGGAATTCCGTTAACGAAAGCAATGGATTTCACCTTGCGGTTGTTGCGAGGAATGTAAAGCCGAAGCACGATCTACGGCAATCGTCAACAATAAAATTTACATTTCATAATAGTTGAAACAAAACAAGGATCAGCCCCTAGCTTTTGCTCTCATGTGGGTAGAAATTAGGTCCTGGTTGATTTCCCCAAAACTCTCAGAACTCTCAATAGAGGTTGGGGTAAGAATTCAGCGGACGTCATCAGCGTTTTCATATCTCAAATTGTGGTGCAATTATGGTGAAGGGCAATCGGCACAGAGTAGGCTCTCATGTCGGGCATTTTCCTTGTGTTCGCAGTGGTGGTTTGCCGTAGCCTTCAACTGTATGAATGATGATAAACGTGATCCCGGTAAGTAAAAAACGATGAGAGATGATAATGCAGATGTGTTATAGAAAGACGCCAACTAAGCCACACTCTTGATGAAAACATTCTTGATATACACGGAATTCGATTTACCGGTGAATATGAGATCACTGATTGACTCTCCCCCCCCCCCGTAGTTAATTTTTTAAAAATATAAGCGAACTTCGCTGACCATAACCCATTAATATATTTAAAGGGATGAGGATGACTCGCTACTTTATATGTCAATCATTTGCATATTTAAAAACTCCAGTCGAAAGGAAGTGAATAAATAAAAATATCGTGTCTGTCTCGTTCTCAATAGTCGTTATCCTTAGTTACACTTCCCAAGTTACCGGTCAGGCAACTTATAACTACAAACAATTTGAAGTTCTTTGAAGTTGGTCGCCCTCATCCCGGTAAGAGCATGACATAAGACGGTGACTTCAAAGCGATTGGCGTGGCCGTCTGCGCTGGAAATAGTTCCCTGCCCTCCCGGAAGGAGCTCTCCGCCCGCATACCCGCTTCTCCGAACGGCACGGGACACAGTGTTTTGACGTCACAGGCAGTGGACAAAATTACGTTTTACAATTAATTTCTTCCAGATTTACTGATAGTACATGATGGTATAAATTCGAAATTGTGAATTTTTATTCAACAAACATGCTACTGATCAACCACATCGATTTGATAATAAAACTAAATTTCACAATTGTTCGCATAGTGCTGTGCTCAAAAAGACGCTCATCGGACAGCCCGTTTGGGAAACAAGCGGTTTTAGTTGCGTGGAGCGCATTGATGAATCCACTGTCTAATTTATAGCATTCAAGCACAAATGACTGATGCTTCATGGTTCACACTATCATTTCACACCTTTCATCCATTATTTTGAAGTAATGACGTTTTAGATGTAGAGAAGGTACGCTTAGTTTTGAGAAGGAAAGGAAAGGCCCTCTGGTCTATACTTCGATTATGACACTAAGTCTGTTGACACTTGATCAGCTGTGACGCTGTCATCCAATCGAAACCTTGAACGTCACTACATCCAATCGAAACCTAATGGTGACTTTCAAGCTCTTGGTTGGATGATGGCGCCACAGCTGATCAAGTGCCAACAGACTGTAATGTCTGAATCAAAGCATAAGTCGGATTCCCCTCCTCCAATCGCGCCCACAGTGCGGCGGTGCGCGCGCCTCCGCTTCCGGCCTGGCGCCTCCCCTCCCCCTCTCCCCCTCCGCGGCCGGCGGACCGCCCGCCGAGCGCCCGGGCTCGAACCCGCACCGCGCCGGAGGGAAGTCCCGTTGGCGTGTCATTGCAAGGGCACGGACCGCTTCCCGGCCGCGTCCGGTGCGCCGCTCGGCGCCTCGCCGCGCCGCGTCGAGCTGTAGGGGCGCCCGCGGACGGCTCGTTTCATTGATTGATTTTTTCGTGTTTCTGGGCGCGTCAACTGCTTTCGTCATTAGTCCCATTCGTGTAGTGCATGTTTTTTTCTCGGGAGATGGCGGTGATCTTCCCCCGCTGGATGGCGAGATCCGGCGCCGACCTACCGTCGGTTAGTGGGGTTTCCCCCTAACCAGGACTCTCCCACCAGCGGGGCACCGCCCCAGCCGGGACTATCTCTAAGCTCCCGGCCGGTCTCCCGGAATATGTGGTAGTGTAGTGCTTGTTAGTGTATGTGTAAGGGGAGAGAATATGAGAAGGAAAAGGAAGGAACGATCGCGCGCGGTCCGTGGCCCGTTTGTTCAGATACTGCTCCGGCATTCGCCAGGTGTTGATCGGAGAAACCACAGAAAACTACCGGCCGCTACAATTCTCCTCCAGAGAGCGGCTGAATTCGACCTAGCTGAAAAGGTCGTGTCGAAAATCCTGCCGCCGTGGGGAGTGTAACCTAGGACCTCCCGGTCAGAGGCGCTGCAGTGACAGCAGTTGGTGCCCTGAGCCACCGCTCCCGGACGGACGGCTCGTGCGCGTCTGCGCTCGCGCGGTCACCACCGGACTGTCCGATCGCCATTTGACCAGAGCGGTGCCTCGGGGGCGCTGGGGATGAGAACAGCGACAAAGTTTACGGTACAGACGGAGGCTAGGAGTACACATGCGAGATTTTTTTTTTTTGACAAATATGTACATGATACGGCTAAATGGAACGCTTGACGAATGGGTGATATTAATGAAGTCGAAATACTCGTACTGTAAAAGTTACGCGCGAAGTAAAGATAAAATGTATATGTTTTGATGTGAAATACGTCTTTGATGATGAAATACGTCTTAGATGTGAAAATCGTAGGTTGGACTGAAGAATGTTTTGTGTTGGCGCATGCGCTGAAGGCCGAAGCCTTGCCGTCGACTTGGAAATGTGAGAGCCAAGTCAAATTGGTTGTACTAAACTTGTATTTATTTTGATAAGTTAGGACGTTTCGTACGTTCACCTTAACACCTACAACTTTATGAATCGCCGCCTATTACATAGCACATTCTACACTTGTTCCATTTTGTCCATTTGCTTTAGCTGTTTGTCAATAAAAAAAGACAGGGATTTTTTACAATGCGAGAGTGGCGAGAATGCTTTTTCATAGCACTATATTTTCCCCTAGCCCCAGCCATATAATAATTGTCAATCGTAATAATCATATCATTCACCCCTGCCATTATCCATGAAGTGGAATGGTGGCACCCGTGTAAACATCTGCCTAGGAAAGGGGAGAGCTTCAATGAAGTCTCCTCGCTGGCCGCTCTTGCCGATCAACCTTGGCCCTCATCAATATCATCAAAATGATTTTTGCGAAGCGCTGGCGGAATTTTTCGAACTCATAGAAAACGGATATTGTGCACACACAGAATCTTACTGTTTCCCGAACGGAAAGGAAGGAGACGTGAAAGGATGAGAAACGAAGTACCACGCGAACTTTGTAGTTCGTTGTTCAAAATACTCGCCCAGCAATTTGGCATGGAATGATCGGAGGACACCAAAAGAACGGTTTCTGTGCTGTAAATTGGAACGACCAGTTCAGTGGCTTCTAGAATTCTACTCCAAGCACTGGCCGACCTCGATTCACTTACACGAGTGATGCCCAAAATCCGCTATCGGCGATATACGGAGACAATAATATAAAGTGCTGTAAATTATCAAAACCAACGTGGTTTCGTAACTAAAATGTTAATCCTTAATCTATTACGCCCATGGCGATACCTATAGACCGCATTAGTACGGTTATCTTGTTCCACACCACGCCAACTTTTGTTAGAAAAATATTCGGCGTGGCGCCGGTCGCTACCTCTGTCCCTCTGTCGTGTGCCCTCTCTCTCTCTCTCTCTCTCTCTCTCTCTCTCTCCCTCTCTTTCTCTCTCTGTCGTGTGCTCTCTCTCTCCCTCTCCCCCACTGTCGTGCTCTCCCCCCCCCACTGTCGTGCTCTCTCTCCCACTGTCGTGCTCTCTCTCCCACTGTCGTGCTCTCCCCCCCCACTGTGGTGCTCTCTCTCCCACTGTCGTGCTCTCTTTTTCCTATAATCGTGCTCCCTCTGCCGTGCTCTCTCCCACTGTCGTGCACTCTCTGCCGCGCTCTTTCCCTCTGTGTGTGTCTCTCTCCCCCTCTCGTGTAGTGTCTTGGAAGGCTCCTGCTTCCGCGCCGGAGTCCACTCCGCGAAGAGAGGCCGCCCGGCGCGTCGTCGCCGTCGTCGCCGTCGCCGTCGCTGTCGCCAGCGCGTCCGCGTCCGCGTCCGCGTCCGCAACGGTACTTCCCCCGGCGCGCGGAGCTTCTTCCGCCGGCGCGGCGAGCGGAGGGTGCGTTCATTCACCTCGCGGGCCGCCCGTGGCTATGGGGATGGCGCTGGCGGCGCGGCGCGGCGCGGCGCGGCAAGGAGAAAGCGAACGGTACAATGGCCACTGCATTGCGGGCAGCGGGGCGAAAGAGGAACGCCACTGCATTCCGAACCACTCAATGTGGGACGTGGGACGACATTTTTCGAAAGCGAATTCGAATCCTCAGAGGTTCCCAAAACTTTCGAAGCTCGGCTCTTTCGAAATCTTCGTTCATGAACTGGGTAAATAATCTAAGAAGGCGGTCTTTCTGTGAAGAAATTAAACGAAATCCAACATATCACCACTAAATAAGTGATATTTGTATTTCTGAACCCAATCCCCCAGCCCTCCAGCAGGTCGTAGAGGGCGACGGACACCAATTAAAAATTGCCCGCACCTAAACTTTCGAATGATCGCTGAACCACCTCTGTAGGTGATGAGAAGACTTCAGAATCGGTACAAAAAGTCATGAGTTTACAGCGGTGTAAAAAAGAGATCCGGAGAGCTTGAAAGGGTTTTTGCATTAACTGGTATCGAAAAATCCTCCCACCGTTCGGATTCGAAGCTAGGACTTCCTGGCCTGACGATTCTTCACTTGTGTTCTCGCAACAACTACGTACGCTATCGCACGCAATTGGAATCCTGCCAGGAGAATATGATTTTAAAAAATCTGTAGAATTCCGAATACCTTCTTTGGAATAGAAAACGTTAATAAATCATTTTATTAGCAAAAATACAAATCAGTTAAAGGTTTTAGCATTAGAAATGTTTTTGAGAAGTTGTAGAAGAACAGCAACAATAACGAAGGTTTAGTAGAACTGAGTTCGTTGCTGAGCGTTTGAGTTTACAAATGTCCAACATTTTTCATGAATTTAGGGATTTCACGCTCCATCTCGAGCACTGACTTGAAAATAATGTTCAATTGAAGATAAATTGCCTATCACATATATTATTAAAATGGAGACTTCATATGAATAAATCATGAGCAGATCCTCAAAAAATTCTTCTTTATTAGTGCCTTCACATTCTCAGCGAAAGAACCTCTTATTCCAACCTCTGGATTGCTTTCACGCCTATAGGGAGCCACATGTATAAAATATACATTTTTAAATCATTCAGAAATAATCTTCAAAAAAGTCATAAATATTTAAATGAAAGAGCACACTGCAGCTCACGTGTGTAGCGCCTCGTAACGAGTTCCACTAGTAGCCACTTTTTATCTAGAAAAACAGATGTTAAAACATTTATAAGCAGCGTTCATGTAGGTAGACAACAACTGTCTCTAGTTGCAGTGAATACTGTGTCGGCAGCTGGCACAGACAGGCATGTGAAATTGGTGACGAGTCATCAACTAAAAGACGCTGACTTGTGGCTTCGCATCCAGAGTCAACATCATGTTCCATTCACATGCTGTACAAGGTTAAATGGAAATATAAAATGATAATAATATTATCTTTATCTAATTTGATTATTAAATATTTAACATTAACTGTTAACCATTATATTGAATAAAACAGTACGAGAAATGCGTATTCAATCTACACCCTTCAAACTTATTTTCGCTGTTACCATCCTCTTGACTCCTCTCGGGTCGGATACTTCCAGGTATTTGATTCGAACATCACAAATAGTAGCTTCCACCTTAAAATTTATTTCTCTATTAAATGAAACTTACATACGACTGCTGGCAAAATAACGTTAGCTTCTACGGTTAATCTGATCATTCCAGTGTCATGCTGACCGGCTGGAAACCGGAAGAGTGAGTACTCGTCGAGGCACTACCGTTAGTGTGTCTTACGAGGAACACCTGTAAGTCACGTCGGCACTCAATGTTCCTTGGGATACATAATGATTCAAATTAAAAGACATTTTTCAGTACATTGGGTTATTGGTTAACGAAAAGTTCGAACTGCTAACAAATGGGACAAGACAATTTTCGGGAAAGATGATTATGGCTGGATAACTAAAACCTCAGCACAACTCTAGAAGCAAGCACTCAATATGAGTCGCTTCCCAAAATCCTGAAGAAGTGAGAAGAACAACTGGTTTCGAACACGTTCTTAAATGTCCTCCAAACCAAAAAACACGACCAATGAGAATGCCCGACACTACATGTATATAGTATTTTTATTACAAGTATACAAATCTAAATTATTTAAATCTATATATTAATATGTGAAGAGAAAATGTTGTACCCTTTTTAAGCATATTGCCCGCACGGAGAATGGTAAGATTTGGCATAAAATTAAAGCACCTGCACGATCTTATTTTTACAAAAGTTCGTAGTGATGTTATTTTTTCACTTAACGTAATATTACACATTAAGAACTGGAAACAGTCTATTTGACTTCTGAAGGACTTTGTTCAGTTGGCAGTTGGGGTCATGACACCACTTTCCGTTTTATTTCTCAGCCATGCGACAGGGGCGAGAGGCCCAGTGATCTCCTAATTTTCGTAGGTAATAGGTATCAATCGGTTTTCATATTTCTTAGATACTGCAGGGAATTAAGGAAAACAACATATGCTAATGACGTATTTGTACACGATCGCAGATGTAATAGAACTTTTTTTAAAAAATGCAATGATTATTTAGGAATAATTATCAATGATCAGTAGATGGACGTCTTCAAACATATATTTTTCGTTAATGAATCACACATTCTAAAATATGTTTACCATAATGATCAATGTTATAATCGTTAGAATTGGGAGAAGAATTTGGAAAATTTCGCCACACAAATTTTACAGAAACAATCAAGAATTGTGATCCCAACTAACCTAGAGCAATTTGTTTTAAGTCAATTGAATTATATAAAATGATTTTATTATTTTCGAAATTCCTAAGAAGTTTGTATTTTTGACAGCACTTACGATTCCAATGAAACGATCACACGAAAAGTACTAAAGGCAGTTCAACAATGTGAGTGAAAGGGTTAAGTCAAGAGAAAAACGAAAAAGGATTTCAACTGAAATAAAACAATTTCTCCTTTTCTCAATAGTATTCCCTTCGCAAAACGTGTAATCACATTACCTTCACAATTTTTACTTGTCGAACAAAAATCCTCCCCCTTAACGTCTGAGTACGTTTTCGGAATTATTCCGTCGTATTCTCAACTTAAAAGGATAACGGTGAAACTATAAAACAAAACTATGCCGTTTGACAATATACAAGAAAATGTAGAAATAATAAGTATAGTTTCGTTTAATTCGGTTACAAACTTTGATATCGAGTTGTAAACTGAAAATTAAATAATGTACTCTGGGGAACTGAAGCTCGGCAGAGTCACATTGAACACAAGTTTTAACTATTTCCTACTGAAAAACATTAGAATCCAATGTGAATCTCGCCGTTGTTGCATCTTTTAATGACGCTTTTTAATCACTAATCATTAACACAACTCCAGGGAGCGAAAAATACGCCTGTGTAAAAAACTAAAGACCCTGTTCCGCGTTATTATCCACAACTTTTCAAGCATTGAAGTCGTATTAACACTCAAATCTCAATGAAAAAGAGAAGCAATCATAGACGTAAAACTTTTGATAAAAGAATGACAGCATGACTCATGACTATCTATGTGGATTCCCAATGTCTGTGAACTGTAGCATATACATGTCGAAAATTATTTGGTGTTTTGCGTAGTCGTATCTTTCACATAGGTGTTGAGACAGTCGAAATTTCTAAACATTTGTAGTTTTTCTTTACTATTTGGGTTCAATTATGATCATCATAAAACGGATATGATTTGATTGAGAAGTGACAGCATACGCACGTATGGGTTATTGTATATCATGACAGTTGTATGTGGTGTAATGTGGTGCTTATTTTTGGTTGTCTTCCAATAATATGTCATCCTATAGTCTAAATAGAGGTCCGAGAGAGCTGAAATAAACACCAGAACTTCGGCATAAACGAGTAATTCCCTCATATTCTCCCATCCAAATGACCTTTCGTCAAGAAAGTAACATTTTTTTAAGAAACAAGTTCAGAACTGCAGAATTTCTGGAAGGAAATTGTCCGTTTACACAGAATAAACTAGCATTGAAAACGACAGAAGGTAGCAGCGAAGCGAAGGAAGGAAGGATCGCATAATTGAGCTCACTCCTCTCCTCGGCTTCCACGGCTCCAACGGCGGCACCTACAAAGGAATTCAGCAGAAGCAAGCCTTCGTCGTAGTCCATAAAGACGCCATCAGAAGCTGCTGCTGTTGCTGCAGCAGCAGGGGCGGCGGCGGCAGACTATAGACCGCGTAGCGTCGTCACCGCCGCCGCCGCGCCGTCAGCATCTTCTCCAGAGTAGAAGTTAAGCTTCCTCTCGCCGCTGCCACAACGGAATGCTTGCGGGACTACACAACGGCTTCGTTATTCTGCGACTCCGACAATGCATTTCACGCCGGACACTATGCGTGCACACCCTGGGCGATGGAAGCGCAGGCGGGCGATGGACTGCGCAAGGGATGCTCACTATTATAATGGTAATTAAAATAAATAATACACAAGCTGATGTAAAGAAACACATTTTCTATTAAAAACTAATCCCCCGCCTGCTCTAATTGTTATTTACATCATAATTATCGTAAAGACATTGTTTTACCAAAGGATGTTGGAGAATATAGTCAAATGAGAAATTTGATAACCAATTGAGTCATATAATATAATACACTATACGAATATCTTACGTTTTATTTACAGTTTCATTGGAACACTTCTATCGTAATCACTCTTATTTCGGCACTGATCTGACAATGTTAAGTTTGACTTTTGACAAAGTGGGGGAAAGACATTTATCAACTCGAATGGACCAACTTTAATTTATGATACACATGTGGGTTTTTTTCTTAACATTGTGGAACATAAGGCCTTAAAGATTTCTTTACAATATTCCTATTCTTAGACACAAAAAAACCTTTACGAACGTTGTAACGTCGTTTTTTGTAATCTAATCAATGCGTTACGTATCTGACTAAATTCATTGGCGTTGGTTCCTTGAACACTTCCGCTTATTAAATATCAGTCGCATTGTCTGTGTTTTACACGACCTACATCAATCTCACGCTGAAAATTGGTGGTTTACTGCTTAAATCATCAAAATCAAATATTATAACAAACCTCAAATATTTTAATATTTTATGTTTAGAGAGAAATATTATAATATTTCAAAAATGAAGAGACGACAAAAATCAAAATGAAAAGATATTTTGATTTTCAGAGCTAATGGTAATTGTCTTTTTAGTTCAGTTAATTAATTAAAGTTTTTATTCTTTTTAATTCTACTTGTAATGTCGCATGTTATTTTTTTGCTGTTTCTTGCTAAATATTTTTTTATACAACTTAAACGAAATATTTTAAATGCATTTTCTTTTATAACTTCCGTAAAATAAGTGATATTGAGAAGTTTTATCATCAACTGATATGTTAAAATTACAATATCTTTTAGACTTATTTGTTAATTAAATAGTTTTATTTTAATCGAAAAGTCGCTTCACGACTTGCAGATTTATCAAGACTTCCTAATGGAAGTGTGGTTTTACTTTTGATAATTTCATAATGACTGAAAATCGATTCGAAACGAAAAACGATTAAAAATCTACATTTTTTCAAACTTTGTGTGTACAGAAATAGCTTCATTACAGACAACAAAAACCCAATGTCCTCGACCCTAAGACAATTTTTACTCCTCTGTACCCGTACGTAAAGACATCCAACCAACTATCCATCTTTTCTTCGCCCGTCAACGAATTGGTGACTTGGTGGGCGGATGTTGAAACGATTGGGACAACGCAAATGTCAACTGATGCCATGCAATTGGCGCCTGATGAACGAGATCCAAACGTTCTGGATGATTATCGATTGTTACTGATACCGAACTCTTGGAGACACAGCGCTGACCCAAGGAAGGGGAGTTAAATCTGGCAACCTGATGGCAGCCGATTGTTATGGAGGGAGCCCACTCTCCATTGAAAATTTACTGAAATTTGGAATGAAAGGTTTTTATTTTACGCGATTCAACTATAACATGATATGCATGAATATTGCATAAAATGCTTCGCGAAATATTGCATAATTCGCTGACTGCCACTTGTGACTTTCCCGAACTAAAGGGAGTACTCACCTGCATGTTAGTTAAACTGATTTCTCACCAGGTCAATTTGGGATGGTGTATTTTATATTATCGTATATATGTGAAAAATATTTCCAAAGGTATGTTTTCATATATGTACATGGTTGCTATATTTGAAAACGATACCAACTCAGCGAAAATAAATATGGAACCTTAATCTTATCAACTACCGAATGTTCTTGGAAGGCTGACCGAGTCACAGGTTTACCCGATAAAACTTGAATCTCAAGGGAAACGTTATCACCGATTACAGCTACTCGCCGGTCACCTGTTTATTGCTCTATATAATCTTGAAATATGGCTAACAACTCCAAGAATATTCTGTTTTATTACCTCTGCACTTCAAATCACAAGGATCTACATCTTACATATATCTTATTAGAACCTATTATTACACTTGTTTCTTTGCTATCGTGAAATAATCTTACTTTACCAGAAACATGCAGAATTAAGGAAATCTATTGTTCAAATAAAACATTTACAGAATTCTATTCTGTATGTATTTTCTATACTATATTTAACTTCTGAAAACAGGTTTACAGCCTGGAACTTGAAGTAGCTCTAGTAGTAGTTTTAGCAGTTGTTCTTGTTGTTGTGGACGATAATAACAATCATGATTCTAAAGTACCAAATGGGAGAGAGAATACGGCAGCATGATTATTGTCGCTAACAAGTTTCAACCGTGTAATTATAGGTAATGCAGTTTGAGTGCTTTTCATAGCGTAAACATAATGATAATAATATCACTATTATTATTATTATTATTATTATTATTATTATTATTATTATTATTATTATATACTGTCTGATTATACTTCGATATAAACATAACTTGTTGACGTAAATCAGCTGTTACAGTGTCCTCCAATCGGGAGGTTGAACGTCACCGTAGTGTTGTTTAAGCTCCCAATTGGATTCCATCGCAACAGCTGATGAACTGTCAAAGGACACTACAAATAAATCGACGTGTACTCGCCGTAGCTAGTTATTTATCCCCATTCGGAAGCCCAATAAGCGCCGCGCTCTTTGGCACTTAAAATGTTCTTCGTTATTTTAAAAAATATATTGTTCTTGTACGATTTACCCACAGCAGAAGTCTTCCTTAAGACTCCAGGATCAAAACCTGTGTTAATCTAACGGTCAGGTACAAAACCCGGCGTTCCACAAAATAATGAAGCAGCGACAAGAGAGTTGATAATAAAATGCCTCCACTGACGACGTCACTCTCTTCCCCCTCCCGCTAGCTGCCAGACCGCGCGCTTTCGTCAAAGAGAACAGCACCGAGTGGCAGCGTCTCTTTCCGTCTTGACGTCAGCGCCACCGCACATCACCCCACCCCTCCCCTCCCCTCCTCGCTCGGTCCATCCTCATACGTCCCTGTCTCGTCCCTCCTCCGCGCACTTCCCTTCTCTCCGTCCCGCGCCTGCATCGCCGTTCCGACGTCGCCCCCCCCCCCCCCCCGCCCCGCCCCGCCTCGCCCCGCCTCCTGCCCTGCCCCTGCCCGCCCGCCCCGCCCTGCCCTGCCCCGCCCCGCCCTGCCCCTGCCCGCCCTGCCCGCCACCCTGCCCTGCCCCCGCCCTGCCCGTCCTGTCCTGTCCTGTCCCGCCCTGTCCTGCCCAGCCCGCCCAGCCCCGCCCAGCCCCGCCCAGCCCGCCCAGCCCCGCCCAGCCCCGCCCAGCCCCTGCCCAGCCCTGCCCCCTGCCCTGCCGCCGCCCATGCCCCGCTCCAGCCCCGCCTGCCCCGCCCAGCCCCCGCCCAGCCCCGCCCAGCCCAGCCCTGCCCCGCCCTGCCCCGCCCTGCCCCGCCCCGCCCCTGCGCGGCGCGACTGGCATGTGTCGATACACAGCAAGGGCTTAATTTCAATTTCCCCTCAAAAAGGCGGCCGCGTCGTCGACAGTCGAGCGAGTGCGCGCAGAGCCACGGTCTCAGCTCGGCTCGCGCTCCACCATTCTACACGCCATTCTCAACTCGCACAGCGCACAGATGAGGGGAAATTTGCATTTGTTTATCGTGCGATGCCGAATTTCGACAGCATGGCTGCAGCACTGTTTCAAAATATTTATTTCCAATTATTTGTCTAAAAACTTAGATAAAACAGTACTTTTTTAATAAAAATAAGTTTAAAAGTAAACATCAGATGTAGGTAATATTATTCATTGCTCTCTCAAAATTTGTAAAAAACTTTTCTCTTGTGAAGAACTTTACAGTGCTTTAATAACCAATATTTCTAATCAGCTTTTCCCTGTATATTTTGTTAAAGATTACCGTTCCCTTAGTATCATTCATAGCAGTCATAGATTTTTATGTTTATTTTATATGCGGATTTAACGACTTTGAATATAGTGTATTATACTGAATTATATTATTTTAAATAAAAGTAAATTTCCAATGTACTTGTAACAGCCCGTTTTGCTTGGTTTTCTAATAATTATTACATTGATTAGATTAGATTAGATTAATTATAATTGATGCATAGTAATTATTACTACTCCGCACTCAAAGCTCACATTGTTTTTGTTACAATTTTCACTTATCGATGTAATGTTTTAAAAATTCATCTTTTTCTTTAGTTTACTAACCTGAATTGTATATTTCTGTTTCGAGGACTTTCACTTATAATTCTTAAGTTTCAAACTGAAATTTATGGTCCGAATAATTGAGTCGAACATTAATCTTGGTGGTGAATCTGGCAGCACCAATCATGATTTTCAAATAGACTATTGGAATTTTATCATCATCTACAACAGCGCTTCTTCCCTACAAAATATGCACTAAGGTATGATGACAGGGAATGCTGCAAAATTGGAAAATGACAAAAAAGCAACTGTGAGAATCTACGCTTTTGAGGCCAAAAATGTACATTATTTGTACAACGAGGAACATACTTATTTTTTACCTCCTCAAATGACACAACCGGTATATGCAATTGTCACCATCTTCACTCGATTCCCGGTTTTTCGACCTTGGAACAAAATTTGTCCGGTACGATTTGAAAATCCTAGCGATGGCATTGTAATGAAAGCCATTTCATTTCCACATTACAAAACTAATTTTCTATACACTTACACATTTCTGAGGACAAGCGGATCTCGCGTTTTTCACTAAGTAGTTTTCTAACCAGTTTCTCATTGCCGCGCAAAAGCGAATCTCACGTTTTTTCCGCAGATATTTTCTCCGGCAGAGCTGCGAACACGTCGAAGGCCGAAGTTCACACCTCAGTGATTACGCGAAATTCCGCCGGAGTGCAGCACGTCCATCGCCAACGACGTGCGCATCTCTCGCCGCGATCCGCGCGCAAACACTGCATTCTCTGAGCAGGTTCCCTCGCGCGAATGCATCATAAATACAGCGCCACCTGGCGGATCCGGTTAGTGACCTATGGGAGAGTGGGCGAGTGCCGGCCGCAGATGTATCGTTCCGGGTTCTGGAGTGGCTCTCCGCGGTGAGGTTCCGTATGCGCTGTTCAGCACGGGCCGCGAACGGTTCTTCAAGTGAGTCATGTTCATGACACTCGCAAATGATTGGGGGGAGAAGGAAAAGAAGTACGGATACGCGGAAGAAATGTGATCGGATATTTTGCAAATATTTAACTTCGTAATTATGTCTTGACGTGACGAACTTGAGATTCCAATTCAAGCACAAAAAGTTCTCCGCATGAAAATGTATGCACGAATGTATGTTCCCGCATAACTCTGGAAGGTCTGGAGTAACTTAAGAAAACTTGTGAAACATGACTCATGATCTCTGGAGGCAAGACTCCCTAGGGATAGAGTGAGCAGAGGGTGGCGTCTAAACTTGAAATAAGTGTGCGAGTCGCAATAGAGCGCGCTGAGTGGGCGAAGCGAGTGCGGCGGTCGGGGCGGGTGAAATGATAAATCACCACGCATCAGCTGGTTACAAAAAAAATAATCATATTCATATTTTATTAGTTCTTTTTCGCCCTTTTAGCACCAAGACACTTTTCTGATTGTTGTATACTACCTCACAGATGTCTGAAATGTAAATGATGGTTACTGTTTACCAACCATGCACGTCCGCAGAATGCTGTCTCACCACTAACCACCGCTTCTGATTTCAAAATAATATCAATTTTATGATTCAGTAATAACGTGAAAAATTACTCAACGGAATTCTTATTAAAACAAAATAAAAATTAAGCGTGTTATTTAATTCCTGTAATACTGGAAAATAAACAGAGACGTGTTTTTGAATTAAAGTCTATTCTTTAACTCCACGGTATTGAAAAATTATACAACTTTGTAAACATGATAATATAATTATATCTTTGTTAAGTTGGTTCCGAAATAACAAATTAATAGTAAACGAAAAGAAAACGGTTTTAATGCAGTTTTCCATTTCAAATAAACAATTCTGTGCTCCATTGAAAATGAACAGTGAACCATTGACTCATGTTAATGCAACAAAATTTTTAGGTCTCTCAATTCAGTCAAACCTTAAATGGAACGTCCATTTAAATGAATTGAACACAAAATTAAGTTCATTATGCTACGCGTTCAGAATTCTTGCAAATTCAGTCAGCCTTCATACTGCTCGTTGTGTATACTTCGCGAATGTTCATTCCCGCCTGAGATATGGCATAATATTCTGGGGAAATACATCTTATAGCTCCCAGACTTTTAGATTACAAAAACGAATTGTACGAATAATAACCAAATCCCACCCACGTGATTCATGTAAGCCTCTCTTCATTAATCTAGGAATTCTACCATTACCGTGTCTTTTTATTTACGAATCAGTGGTTTTTGTAAAAAATGACTTGCTTAAGGGCGGGAATATATTTTCAGAAAATGCCGAAGTCTATTACTATAACACTCGACGTAGAAATCATATTCATCAGGTGACAGTATCAACAGCTCATTACAAAAAATTCACATACAATACATGTACATTATTTTACAACACTTTGCCAGATGACATTAAACGATTAAATTCAATAGAAAAGTTTAAATCACAAGTGAAATCGTTTCTGCTGCATAACTGTTTCTATACAATTAGAGACTATACTGAGCATCACAAGAAAAGTAACATTAATTTTAACAATGATACATAATGCATTATTTACCATTTGGACTGTATAAATGAGTATAAACAACCTGTAACAACTATTGTACTACAGCTTCCGGGTCAATGACCCCCATCTCGATCAGGTTTTTCGTCCAGTTTCCCTGATCCATTGAGCAAATGCTGAGATGGCCCCTTGTTTTGCTGGACATAAATGTAACTTCATTTTCTGTGCACGTCTTCTAGAATTCAGTGGGAAATACAATTATTCAAATTATCGTTTCCACGTTGTCGCGGCAGGAAGTAATAAGAGCCAAAATTTATTGCTTATTTATCCTTGAAAATAGATTTTATTACATGGGAGTTTTTTTGTTTTTTTTCTCCCTTTCAAAATTCAAAATTTATTGCTTATTTATCCTTGAAAATCGATTTTATTACATGGGAGTTTTTTTGTTTTTTTTTTTCTCCCTTTCAAAATTCAAAACTTAAGTAGTATATGATTTAGTGTAGGGATCACAGAATTTTGAAAATGTGCACACAATTCACTTTTCCCCATAGCCCGTCATACGCAGTTTTTAACTGTTTTTTGACGTAAATAAATAAATAAATAAATAAATAAGTATTTTAAATAAATTCAAAAGTTATTTAAGACATTAGAAAAGTGTCTAGATACACCTGAAGTAAGGGAAATACATTACATTCATCTGGCGACTATTGGATTGTAGCTGTTAGCACCAGCATCAAACTGAGTTCGTGTACAGGTACTAACAGCAGCGGCACCAGAAGACGTGTTAACAATACAGTTTATTATATTCAAAAGAATCACAGAAGTACAGTTTGAATAGTTAATACACTTCACAAGATATACCAGACTTTACGCATTAACTAACGATAAACAATGCGTTTAATATTATTAACTGTGTAAGATTGTTAATAATAATAATAATAATAATAATAATAATAATAATAATAATAATAATAATAATAATAATTTGCCATTATTAAAGAAAATGCGCAGGAGACCTAGCTACAACATTAAATGAATTTACTTTAAGCCGATTAACTCTTAAAAATATGGCTTTCAGCATAGCTTTTCCAACAACGGCTGCCAAAGTGTGGAAACATTCAATGATACGATCGAACTGACGGGGACGTATAGATTTAGAAACTCTTTTGGAGCACAGCGTATAGCCCACGACTTCTCCCAGCCAGCAAGTGTTTGTATCTTTTCCGTGAGATATTAAAATGTTACCGATGAATGTTAATCCTTCGGCCGATGACATTCAGGATGTCAACTCAAGAATTCACATACTTCTTTTCATTTATCATTGTACTTCAATTCAATCGACTCAATAATTATTACTCGATGGCGTCACAATGTTCCACACGAGAAGTAACAAAAGCCACATAAAGAAACAATGCGAGAACGGTGAGATTGCAGAGTGCGCGACACATGTCTGACAACTTTGGCATAATTGCAAGTAATAAAAGGGTGGGCGGCGGAGGAGCATGTGAAAAACGACGCAGGCTCACCGCAAATGCCGCGGGCGCAGTCGGCCACAACCGGCGGGTCTGCGCGGGGCTGCGCGGGGCTGCCGGGGAGAACGCACTCCCACGCGTCGCACAGCGCGCACAGCGGGCGCTCCACGAATCTGCGCTGCCGATTAGACGCTCCGTGAACAGGGCGGTCCATGGGCTGGATAGTTCGCTCACGTTTCGGACGGGACATCAATTGATGATGGCGCTGCGGTGCCTATGAGGTTCGAGTCACCACGGGGCAGGATTTTTGACACTAGCTAGACAGCTGGATCGAGTTCAGTCGCTGTCTGGAGGAGAATTCTAGCGGGCAGCTGCTCTGTTCGGGTGTTTTCCATGGACAACACCAGTCGAATGCTAGAGCAGTACCCTAACAAGCGGGTCATGGACCGCGCGATCTTTCCTTCCTCTCCCTTGTCCTACCCTCACCCCTTACTTTCACACGCACAAGCACTACACTACCACACATGTCGGGAGACCAGTCGGCTGCATAGAGCTCGACCCCGCTGGTTGGGAGTTACCTGATTGGGGGAAATCCTCGCAAACAGACGTAGGTCAGCGCCGGATCCCGTCATCCAACGGGGAAGACCACCGCCATCTCCCGCGATTAAAACATGCCTTACACTCACGGAACTAATGACCTTAGTAGTTAACGCGCTCAGAATCACTAAGCAATAAATCTCACCATACGGCGCTGGGACATCGGTTCACTTCCCGATCGAACCAGGCGGAGTTGGTGGTGCGACAGCGCAGTAGGGTTTGCGGCAGGTTTCCTCGCGTCGCTCTCGCTTCCCCTACCTCTCCTTCCACCGCTACTCCACTTCATTAACAATCGCTCCATTAACGCAGCACGATGTGCGTTTCAGAGCTCATTCAGAATTTAAAAAAAATTAATACAGGTTAGAAAGACCTTGGGATTAAGGTTATTGTAATTAACCGCATGTTTATGCGCACAAAAGTTGAAAAGGGTACCATCGCCTTGCACAGTAAGAGGCTTAATTTATTTTTGTTTATACAAAAATGATAAAGAGCTGCAAATAAAATATTGTTTAACTTTATTTCCTACTTGTATGTTTCAATAGACTGATAATAGTGGCAGGTGAAGTGGGTTTTTTTTTTTTCGACTTTGTAACACGACCCGATGCAGCGTTCGCTTGAACAGCCATACCCATCAAGTTTTGTGTGAAGTTTGAAAAGAATGCAACTGAAACATTCCAGATGCTTCAAGAGGCCTTCAAAGACAATTGAATTTCAAGGTGTCAGTCCGGGCGATGGCACAAGGCGTTGAAGAAGGGCTGGGAGGAGGTCGCCGACGAATCCCGTTCTGGATGCCCAACAAGGGCCACAACCGCCGGAAAGGTGGATCGTGTGCGCCAAGTTTCGTGTTCCGACCAGCGGCGACTGAGCATCCAGCAATTGCTGAGACTCGACACATGTCCACATTTGCGGTTGATGGGATAGTGACCGAGGATCTGCAAATGCGCAAGGTGTGCCCAAAGTGTTGACGGAAGATCAGAACGAACTTCGAGTTTTGCTCGGTCAAGAACTGTCGGATTTGATTCAAAATGAGTCGGACGTCCTTAACACCGTAGCAACACCCCGGTGGTTCCCAATCCCCCTTACAGTCCCGACGTGGGTCCGCGAGACTTCTTTTATTTTCCCGACTGACGAATGAGCAGAAAGGAAAGCATAGAGAGACCGTGTTACAACGTTCCTGAGAGACATTCCGTCGAGGATTTTCAGGGTGTCTTCCAGGCGTGGCAGACATCTCCGCAAGTGTATTGATGCAAGGGGAGAGTATTTTGAAGAATTTTAAGCATTTGTACAGGTGCAATCAATAAATCTTTTCCCCCAGAAAATGCGCATTAATTTTATAATCGTATAATATATAATACATACAAACAACTGTACAGTCAGAAAACAACACTTACATCGATAGCGCCGAGCATGAAGGTGACATCCTACTACTAGACGACAGCATTATTTAAAAGGTCGTGGTTTGAACCAGGCGAAGACTTTTGCTGTGTTTAACGTGGGTGAGTTTGAGGCACCGGTTGGAAGCGAATTCGTATGTCGACCGCTTTGATGAATGGTTTCGGTGGATTCCCTGATCACTGCAAAGCGAATGCCGGAGCAGGACTCTATACAATGTGTCACAGTCAATACAAGGATCTCTTCTACCCACCACTTTATCATCTTAACCATCACTCGACCTCATCTCCCCAAATCCGGAAGGGGGCACTATGAGTGCGTCCGTACTAACCCGCCCAGTCGTAGCGGACATACACCAGCGAGGAAGAGACCTCGCCTATACCGCATCTGAGCGGGACTAACGATGACATAGAAACCTGGGAACAACATGGCCACCGGAAAAATTAACATCGGTAAATTACGACAAGCAACTCACAAAGAAACATTCTTTAAAGTCGCAACATACAAGGTTACGAAGAAAACGTGAATGCTGAAGTATGTTAATCCGGCACATCAAGTACCCCCACCCATACTCTCCCATATTTCAAGTAGTCATAAACCCACGCCTCGAGCAACTAGCAGTTGGGGCGGAGGGTAGAGTTTGCGCGAGATACGTGCACTCGACGGCCGTTAAAGCGCGAGCGAGACACACAAGAAGAGGCACAGCGCATGCGTAGTTCAGCCATCCATGCATACTATCGTTGATCAGAAAACATCTGATAGACAAATGCGAGCAACGAATTATAATTATACAGAAATTTGTTTTGGCTACGTTAGAATTTTTTTTACACTCGTTTTCTTGTGTGCTTCCTTTTTCTACGCAGAGGCTGCCTGTCAAAAACCTTGAAGTCAATGTTTCTGAGACGGCATTCAGTGCCTGTGACTACCAGGGGCCCAAATTCCTCGTGCGAAGTCTACGGGGGTGACTTCACGGTGGCGGTAAAGGCGGCGCAGCGCCAAGGAGCAAGGAAAGAAGCTCGAGCAGCAGCGAAGAGGTTGTCAACAGAGGGCTCCTTCACGCTCGCAAAAACACAGTTGGGCAATATCAAGTGTGAAATAAATGTATTACGTACGTAAGTAAACGAATAACAGTACTCATTGATTAACAGTGTTGCCAACAACACATTTTCACTCTGCGTTTTGAGTAAATTCTGTGATGGCAGCGGAGATTTTGTGGTACTCCATGATAAACTATCTGGGGTCAGTGAAGTATCTATCACAAAAGTAGGCTATATAATTTTAATATGTATCACATTTATCCAAATGGCTACATGGCTAAATGTGATAAATATTAAAATTATATAGCCTACTATTGTGATAGATATCTCACTGACCCCAGATAGTTTAACATTTTCACTCCATTGGCAGGGGACGCAACTAGTTTAATTTACACTCAGGACAAGAATTCTGTAAGAGAGGGGAGAGGTAAATGCTTGACTTCGAAATAAAGTTAAATTACAGTAATTTCAATTTTAGTATCAGAATAAATAAATTAATTCTAAGATACTTCATTTGACTAGCATAATCTGAGACTAGCATATTTGGTATTTCCTTTCACACGTACCATAATCGTTGCAAATGAAATGAAAATGTTTATCGAAACGATACTGGAATGTGTATATGTATTGGGTGAGTCAACAGAATGCGGTTTTAGAAGATGTTTTATTATGATAAACAGTACTAATATTAGTAATCTCAGATTTCCTCAAGTTATTTATCTACCGTACTATGCATAAATACTTACTAGAATTTATTTACAAAACGTGAAAAATAATTTAAAAACAAAAATTTTAAACTAAAAGAGAACTTAACGCGCGTTTTTTATTGCAAAACTATTTAAAATGTCCTCAAAAGATATTTTTGAAGCTAACTTGTGTTCCTTGAATATAATGCTCAGGTTAGCTAGTCTTTGTAATAGTTTACTGACAACGTTGTCGCTGCTTAATTTATTATACCTCAAGCAGGAGACAAGAATGGACTCAAAGGTATTGTTTTCATATTTCGTAGATGAAAAGTTGCTTCCATTTTGGTTTCGGAAGTTTTTATTGGTCTAATACTACGATCATTAGACCATTATTATTTTTCCTAAATCTTACATATTACTGTTACAGCATCTAACTTAATGAACCATCTGCTAATACCTACGGTAAAAAAATATTCTCCGATTAACAATTCTCTATCCGGAACTTCAACTTTTGAAATTGAAACTCCCGAATGCACAACAAACCCCCCTTTCTAACTCACCAAGTTAAAAAAAGTAATTGGAGAATAGTCCTGCTTATCAACCTCTCCCAAACCGGCATGATCCCCCTGGTTACTCAAACACATTTTAGGAAACAGTATATATTTTTTTTAAGTTTTCAAGGATGTAATCTGTTCAACAGATTATAAAAGCTTTAATTTAATTCAAAATGTAAAAACAGTAAATGATACGAAATACATTGCACCCTCATTGCCGCCATTTGTTCAAACATCCTTAAAACAAGAAATAATGACAAAGATAGGCATATTAAAATATTCACCCCTTTACTGGCAAACAATTTTTAAAATATATAATTGAGAATTGAGCTACTGTAAATAAATAAATAATTAATTCTTGAAAAAATGCGTTAATTAAATACTTATCACAACAGACGATTTCAATGCAAATTTGAACACAATAGTTTCAATAGAAAGATAATGAAGTCAATTTTATCAGATTTTTTTCGCAATAAACTGTTATTGATCATCTTTTCAAAATAACAGTAAAGTTCAATGCACGTAAAGCTCTTATGATTGAACTGTTAACAAACCGTGGTTATTTGGGAAGTCTTGGATAATCTGAACTGAAGTGTAAGTGCACCGATCGGGGCGGCGTGCCACGGGGTGGGCGAGTGCAGTGAGGGTGGCGCGTGGAGGGACCGTGCGGGGCAGGAACGGAAGGAGAGGACAGGGCGGAGCGGAGCAAACCGCTGCCGAGAGGCGACGGGGTGGGGAGGGGGCGGGGCGGGGCAGGGCGGGGGAGTGGCGAGGCTGGGCGAGTGAGGTCTGGCGGGGCGGGGGAGAGCAGAGGGTGGGGCAAGGCGAGGCAGGATTCAGAGGCAAAGCGGGGGGTGCGGAGTAGTGCTGGAAGGGCGATGAAGTGCGGGGCAGGGCCGGCTTGCGGAGGGGCAGGGAGCGGTGCGAGGCGAGGCAGAGCGGGGAGTTAGTGCTGGAAGGGAGGTGAAGCGGAGGGGAGGGGAGGGGAGGGGCAATGCTGGGCGTGTGGCGGAAGCGGCAACCGCGTCCGCGCAGCGTCGCTCCCCCAGCGCCTCCCGCCGGCGACACAATGCAACTTTCGCAATTAAAAGACAAAACAGGGCCGGGGGCGCGCTCATAAATTACCCGGCACAAAAGATGACCGCGTGCGCCCCGCGCTCGCCGCCCGCCCGCCGCCGTCGACGCCCTCGCGCGCTCCCTCGCCCTTCCCCTGCACCATCCCACTCCCCACTCCCCTCGCTCCCCAAGCCCGCGTCGCGCGGACGAAACTCGCACCCCACCGACACACACACACACACACACACACACACACACACGCACACACACGCACACACACACACACACGCGCGCGCACACGCATACACACACGCATGGACGGCAAGTGTTAGGCCGTCACACCGAAAACCCGCACACTCCCAAGAACGAAATGTTCCGTGACGAATACGAAAATTTCTCCAAAAAGAAATCGTAAAAGCATCCCGAATTTCCCGGGCATTTCAAAGTCTTTAGTAATAATAAATTAATCTTAAAAAATGATGGGTGCGCGGAAACAACACGACGCAACTCGGGGGAGGCAGCGTTGGGCAGTGGAGACGGAGCGAGACAAGTCGGGGTGGTAAAACGCGGGGAATGAAAATGCAGGAAGTAGGGTGGGAGGGAATAGGTGGACATGGACGAGGCGTGGGTGGTGGGGGCAGCCAAGGGAAGGGCTCCAGATAGCGGGGTACGGGTGTGCTTCAGCTCCCGCAGCTGACATGATTTGTGCTATGAGCTGTACAACCCTGGATGCGCGCTGTTGTGAAACCTGACGGCATTTTTGGGGTATGTACCAAGGGAATGGAAGTAATATCTGTGTGTTAATGGCGCCTGTAAAAATCAGTTACGTAGGCGCGGTGTTAACGTGATACAGGTATCGAATTAGCTTCCTATCTCTGGGTGAAACCCCTTCGTATATAAAATGCATGTGACTTCTTCTGTGAACCTACTTCAATGGATATAACTTGATCCAAATTTCATCCACACATGATTCTGCTTTCATCCGTACACTACGGGCAATGGCAACAAGACAAAAATGTCTAAAAGGTTTATGTTTCTATGTTGACACAAAAGAGATTTTTCCCATAGTACCACTTCCTAAACGTCTTCAAAAGTTCGACTGACGAAGTTGATTTCGTCATAGTAATAAACAATTGTTAGATAAATTAACTGAAGGGAATGAGGTCAATAAGAATATGACGCAACATAATACTGTCGTGAATGGAAAACAATCATCAGCAAAACTTGCACAGACTTTATACTATTGTAATCCCATCAACACAAAATTTAAAACTTGCTCAGAGAGAACAGAACAGAAGTCCACACGCGAACACAAATCCATACAGTGCCGGTTTCCATTCCAAGAACCGTCCCCATCCGTTCTCCCGCCTACAATCTAAATTCATGAAGGCGTGCGATGATTTTCCCTTTTAGATCGCATTCATCCGAAAGCGATCGCGCGGTGCCTCGTAACTGTCGCCGCGATGTGCAGGCGCGTCAGCGAACGCGACGCGGCACACGCGGGCGGGGGCGGAGGGGGCGGGGCGCGGGCGAAAGAGAATCGCAGCGTAAACCGGCGGCGCGGCGCGGGGCGATCGTCAGCGGCGGAAATCGGATTCCGATGCGCTCGATGGCGGCGTGATGCGGTGTTGGGCCGCGTGGTGTGGCGTTGTTCGTCTGCTGGCTGATGTTCCTGCGAGCACCGCCGCGCTGCCGGCCGTCCCCCGGCGCGCCGCGACCCGCACCGCCCTCTTCCATTGCGGCCCGGCCCGGCTCGGCTCGTGTCGTCCTGCCGCTTTTCTAACCGCATCCTCGCGCACCGGACCGCTCCTTCGCAATCCGTTTGGCCACGCCCCATCCTCATTTGCTCTGTACTGCCTCGCCCCGCCCCGTCCCGACCCACCCCGCCTCGATCCATCCTAACCCGCCACCACCCGAACCGTGAAGTCTAGCCCCGTCTCGGCCCGTCCTATCTCGTCCTGTCCCATCCTGCCACGTCTCGTCACATTCCGTCTGCTCCTACCCTGCCTCGTCTCCTCTCGTGCCGTCCCGCCCCGTTCCGTCCCGTCCCGCCTCGGGACCTTGACCCGCTTGCTCTATTCTACAATATTCTGTCTCCGCCATGCCCTTTCCCGTTTTCCCAGCACGTGCAACTGCGGTTAATTCGACTCAGTAAGTGTAATTAATATTACTTATGTGCAACAAACATGTATTCAAACACGTAAACTTTAATTTGGAACAAATTCTTTGGCTATCGATTTATAATTCAACATACAATGGGAATATGTAACATGGGTATGTATTTTTAGAACTCCATGCAACATACTAGGGTCGTCATGCATGGCTAATGACAACGCGAAATTCCCTTTTTCTGTTAAATTCTAAACCCAAGTGATTTCTTTCTTTCAGTGATAATTTGAATCGTAAAGAATGTGTTCGGTAGTTCGTCGTTCCTGAGACACTATGGCAGTGGCTATGGTAGATGTCTGCGGGCCCCTGTTGTGTAGCACGACGATTAGCGCATAGAATAAGAAGGCACTGGGCATAGGAACACAGAAATAAGCACAACACAAAAAAATAAAATCAATAACGTTTCCAAATATTTTTTTCCGATGTCTATTATTTATCGAAATACTTATGTGATACCAGTAGAAAAATGTTTACGTTCTGCTGTCGTCCTCGCAAATTAGCGAAACTATTTCCGTCGAGCGGAAGGCAATGTACCGAGGTACCGTTCCAGTGCACAAATGCTGCAGCGTCATCGCTGGTTGGACGAGGGCTCGCCTGCAAAGAAAACCGAGCACGACTTGGCCCGCAACATGCCTCGCTCCACTGCACATCACCCACACCACAGACGTTTTTTCCCAGCTCGGACCGGCAAAATCCGACGTACACCGACTCAGGATTGCTTTGCAGTCAACATGATTGGACCTCCGTTTTGATTATTTAACATAAAAGCATTTACTTTTAGTTTCACGTCATTTGATTCCAAGAAGTAGGCAATCTGACATATGAAATAGTTGTGATTTTTCACACATTATTTTCTACAAAATAATCGGAAAATTAATTATGATCAATTATCGATGAAATTTAGTAACTAAGCTGAAATAGAACAGAAAACTAGCACGTAAAATATGAGATGCATACGACTAAACGTCTACTTCGTCATACTTCAGTGGCTGAGTTTACATTTGGAGTCAACGGACCAAATTTTCTTAATGGCTCGGCCAAAGGTTGTTGAAAACGAGCGAATTAGCAGACACGTTTTTCAAATAAGCAAATGGTTACCAATAAAATAGATCGCAAATATTTCCCAAATAAGTGTTTCAAATCAATATACATCGAATTAAATGTATATTTCTTTCATAAATACATATATTTCGTCACAACTGCATATCAACTTATTTTCATACACGAACTTTTATGCTAACGAAGAATGAAAACGAAATTTTTTTTTATTTTTTCAAAAGTTTGTTTTATGAATATTCATTTACTAATGATGGATGGTTATTGACCCATTTGTGTACGATAGCTTTAAAAATGGTCATTTCATTCTGGCAAATGGAAGGTTCAATGGAAGGTTTTCATGGGGTTATTCGCCTGACACTGATTTCTTTGACACCCTCAAGCGCCCGTTTAGCATCTAATGTGTACACAATCATCCTGCGCCATAATGCTAGAGCTGGTAGTCAGTCTGCTCCGTTGCAATTCCATGACCTTTAGACTGAGACTAAATGTCACACATGTCAGAGATTTGTCCTTTGATCGAGCCAAGGAAAGTTCATTTACACAAGAAAGAACTGCAGCGCATTCCATCGTTAGTAATCTTATTAAATTCCATATTTCCAAAAACACCTTACTTTGCGACAAAACATTAACATAAGAAATGGAAACAGGTTTACGTTAACAGTTAACATTGTCCAATAACAAACAGCTGTATAAATACTTTTGAGTGGTGCAGGAACTACGAGTTAGCAGCATAGAGTTGACACATTCCGTCTGAAATTCGAGAGAGTACTTCATGTGAGGAGACTTTAGTGAGGTCGTTATCCTGTACCAACACAACTCAGTTTTAGACTTAGCCCGACATTCGCGTGATCGAAGTACAGGGATAGTCTTTCGAGATCGTCGGGACCAGATGCGGCGGATCAGCCACTCTTCCGCACCTATGAAGGTTGGGAGTGGAACAGAATGAGCAAAGGAGGATTGCACGTCGTCTGTCACGCGGTTTAAAAATACTTCTCCACTCTCTGCTAGAAAACCATCCGAGGAAACAAGAAAAACCTATTGGGAGGAGCAGATCCTCATTCCCATTGAGGCAGTGGTCACAACCGGTGACAAAAAATCCACTACAGTGTAGGAACCTGGGTCCTCTCGGACAACAAAGTCATTAAGATCCTTCACGACATGCGGCTATTAGAACTGGCGTTTCGTTCCATTATTGTTTGCATTGCGTGAGCAAAACACAATATTTGGACTAACCAAAATTAACAAAAAGCATGATTTGGAACAAAATTGTATAAAATAAGAAACTATGGGAAGAAAAGTATTTAGAAAGCATGAGATAGAAAATAGGTATAAGAGAGATGCGGTATAAACTGATCGGATGGAAAGATTGATTGACATTTTGTTGTTTCGGGGCACGTCAAATGTTGTGATCATTGATCCCGAAAGTGTAGTGAAAGCATTAGTCCCGAAAGTGTAGTGAAAGTAGTACTGGCGATTCTTTCGCTGGATGGCGAAATCCGCTGCGGACCTACGCGACGGCTTGCGAGGGAGTTCCCCTTCCAGGTATCTCCATTTAGCAGGGCACCGCCCCAGCAGGGGCAAACTCTAAGCTCCCTACTTGAAAGGTAGTGTACTCGTACTGCGTAATAAGTCAAGGAAAAGGAAGGAAAGATCGCGCGCGATCTGTTACTAGTGGGTGGTAGAGTACTGCTCCTACATAGGTCTGTTAACCAAGGATAACTTCCAATCAGAGTAACCAGCCGCTAGAATTCTCCTCTAAACAACGTCCGAATTCAACAAAGCTATGTATATGACCCTAGATCCAAAGCCGGCCTCAGAAAGAAGAATACAGAGGCCAAAAGGACTAAGAGAAATATGCCCAAAATGACGAAGCAAAAAGGAAATCGAAGTCTAAGTCAAAGACGAAGAAAACTCAGCAACAAAGCCGTCGAAGAACAAGAAGACGAGGTTCCTGCATGAAAGCCGTTTCGGGTCCGTGCAGGCGCGGGCGGGCGTGCGTTCGGCGCGCCTGCAATCCCCGCCGCGCCGCGCCGGGGCGTGAGCGCGCGGACGCTGCCCCTGGAGCGCGCACCTGAGTCCACTGTTGATAACTCGTGTTATTTGCGCGCCGCTCCGCTCTGCTCCGCCCCGCCCCGCCCCCTTTGGCCAGAACACACGGGCAGGTGGGAGGGGGGCGGGCGGACGCGCCGTGAGTGACGTGCGGGCCCGTTGCTGCGCTGCATTCGCTCGGTCAACTTTTTTATTTATTTATTTTATTTTTTGAGAAACATAAAAATGTATGGATAAATGAATCGAGTGGAACACGCGTAGAGATGGCGATAATTCAAAATGTAATGCGTAACTATGTATAACGTACGCGATTAATTTACCTATTAGAGAAAATAAAATTTTCGTTAAATGTGTGCGAAAGGTAAGTTCGTGAAATGCAACTTGAAAGGGGGTGGTTGTAAAATTGTTTGTAATATAATGGTAGTGTGGAGGTATATTTTTATTAATTTAATAAAGCAATCATCTTAGTGCAAACACTTAAGCAATAGTTATGAGAGTGAAATAAAACAAATCTGTATTTCCACATAAGTGAAGGTAATTTCATCTAGGCTGATCATGTATGTTTTATGCTAACTGGGGAGCCCGACGACCGCGTCCCGCCGTCGGCTTGGAAATGTACACGCGAAGTGGCTCAAATTGACCCTATCCAGTCAATTTCTTTTCAAACAACGAACTTTACCCAAGTACCTCAACATGTTTAATTGTTTAGGATCACTCTTAAAGTGCATTCCATACGTGTTCCATTTATTCAAATACTTTGATTGTTTGTTAGACGCGCTCGCTCCCGGGTCGCGGAGTGGCTTTCGCGATCAAGTGCGACGCGTCAACGACAAGTTCAAACGAATCCGATTTCCAGACACGAGAACTGGAATAAACCAGACATTATCGTGTGTACTTGCTAGTTCGCAACTGAAGCATCGCAGATTGGCAGAGCCCAGGGTCGCGTCCCGTCTATGGCAGGATTCAATATCCAGCTCGGTAGATGGCTCCAACAACCCCACTGCTCTCCAGAGTTCTGTTGGGCCTTGTCCGAGATTTCCTCTGGTTCATTCCACATAGAAGCCAGAGCAGTTCCTTAAACCCAGGGCCGTTCTTTCTACCACAACCTGTCCTTCGCGCCTTGATGGTGATCTGCAGATCGCATTATTATGGGTCATTCCCCATGTTGGTTTAGTGGTGAGTTATAGTTGACATTTACATAATTGAAATGATTGAAGGCGTTGTCATTGTCAACAATACTATTTATATCAATCAGAGCACCTTTCGATGGATTCCTCAAAGCCCACAATGATTTCAGCAGAAATGCGAGACCGCGTATCTCAGGCGTGAGTGTAGGTAGTTTATGTTGTAGAGACATAGCAAAAGTGAGAATAAATTTAATGTTTTTATCGTTACAAAAATGAAGTTGGATACACTCTCGACTGATTTCAGTATCTTCGTTGGCATTGTAATTTAAATATGATAACAATATTACTACATTTAACTAACATCATTAACACTACATTATAAGATAAATCGCATGGAATGTCTCAGATTTCCATTCAACTTCCTGACTACTATAATGTTCTTCTTCTAGCACTATAACCTACGTGGATTTTAATGGAGGCAACGGAAGCTAATTAAGAAATAGGCTGCCAATTAAAAAAATTGTGCCAAGTGTCGGGAGAGGGGGAGGAATGTTGGATGATGTTCAGTAAAATGAAAAGACTTTTTGAAGCTGAGAGTTTCACACGCGCCAAAATATTCGTTAAATGAAGAAGGTTAAGTCAGTTGCGATTTAAATCAATCATTCTTTAGAACAAAAATACTCAAGAACAAATTATTACCCGTGGTGAACATAAATACGGAAATACGATTCTGATCTCTAGTTATGGAGCCTGCTCTTATTGGCGTCTTCTTTCAACACCATACTTCTTCAGAAACGGTTTTCGACACTTTTTTAGGATTTATAGCTACTACTATTTCCCCCATCCAACGCTTTCTTCCATCCTCCCGACCAATATGAATCTATCACTCCCCTCTCGACTCTCAAACATCGAATATCTGTCGTCGAGAGACGGCAAGAAATGGCAGGGAGTCAGAAAACCCGTCCGCGAAAAGTAAAACGTACTGTCGCCGACTGTACCTCGAGATCATTACAGTTCCGAAACTTTTTATGAGCAAACTTCGCGGAGACAGGAATTCCACTCGAATATTCGCGGACAGCGACCTGACAAGGGCGCAGCAATCCGACCCATCCGAAGAGCGGCCGTGCGACTTGGAGGAGGAGGACGATGACGCAAAAACTCGTTAAGAATTCCGACCAATTAGACGCCGCGACGCCGCACGCACGCTGCCCCACGCGTTTTCTGCGTGCTGCGTGTCCCGCCCATCGCGTTTTATGCGTGCCCCGCTCCGCACGTTGTGCGAAAATCGCAGAAACAACCGGAGCCATGTTGTAATTCGGTGCTTTTAAAAGGGCAGGGTGGTAAGCGACATGTTTATTACTCCAGGCACTGTTAGCTTTTATTTTGTCTTGATAATACTTAACGAACCCGGCATCGAAGTAGGTCCGACGGAAAGAATATTTACGAATTTATTTACTGGATTATTAACTCTCGGTTAAATGCTATGGAAATGAATTTTTGGAGACGATGTTGTCAGTATACCCTGTTTGATAGAATACCAAACGAAGAGATTAGACAGATAATGAAGGCAGAGAGACAAGTGATCGAAAATGTAGAATCCAAACAACTCCAATGGTATGGCCATCTAATGAGAATGCATGCTGACAGAATAACAAAAATTGTCTTTGAGTGGATCCCTTTCGAAAGAAGAAAACGAGGAGGGCCAAGAAAATCATGGAAGTCCGTCATCGACTCCACAATGAAGAGAAGAATAGAGGAAGATGCTTGGCAGAATAAAACACGTTGGCGTGTAGAGTGCGAGAAACGGTCATTAGAACTGTAAAATACTCGCTTAATAATAATAATAATAATAATAATAATAATAATAATAATAATAATAATAATTTACTGGAAATTTAGTATTATAAGTTTATCAAATAGAACGAAAAATACCAACAGAATTTGTTCCAGCTTATAATCAAAACGGACCGATCAAGCGTAATAGGTAATCAGAGAAATAGGTAATCAAAATTAGCAGTCTTACACAGAAATAAGGACTTCAGTAATGTGGGTAGGCCTACAATGAGATGGTCAAAAATGTTCCGAGTTTCAGAGCGGGCCCTTGGTCCTCAATTCTTGTAAAGGAAGAATTATCTATGAAAATTCCCCAAATAGTATAAACAATTTCGTGGAAGATTGAAACCCATTACACACAGAACTACAGTAGCTCGCCGCGTTCCTTTTCTTGCTTTACAGCTCAACCGGTGGAGTTCAGGCCTATCACAACCCACATGTTAGGCTTCAAAGTTCGAATATTTCGCGCGACTGGTAACAGTACTGTTCATTATCGCCACTAGTAACAATATTGTATTACCTTAGATTATAACAAATCACGTAGTTTTGAGTATTTTGCCCACAAACTCAACATGGCTGTTAGCAAACACATAAAACGGACTGTTCATTGATTTTTGCTAAATCACTTTACACAGATCTCCGATCGGTGTTAACAGGTGTATATGTAGCTCATTCTTTCAAATATTCGGTCAAATATAACGTAACAGTCAGTAATTCATGCAGCGTTCAGGATTACCTAATAAAGATTTATGGCGAGTGGTGGCTGAAAATATTTTTGGGTATCGAATGGTACGCGAGTAAGATATAGTTTTCATGCACACACAAATCATCTGCACGGGTTTTTCTCCGTAAGGCACTACTGCTTTTGAATTTCAGCAGAATTTAACAATTGTTACCATTTTATCACCTCATTGGATTCGCAATTATATAGGAAATATATTCTGTACGGTAACTGTCATACATGATGACCTTGTTACTTTAACAAATGTATCTGTTACAAACATTTAGTAATTCGAATTGTTCAAAGTTATTATTCACCGTGACGGAGAATCGAATTTGGGCCTAGAAGAATCTGAACAAGAGACCCCGATTCCCAAACAATTCGAAATATAATTAACGTTACTAAAATGTGTGTAATTGGACGGAACAGCAATCATTTACCAATCTTGAAATAAAAGTGATAAATATAAACCATAATAATTTCGCAATTTCTCTTCGTAGTCGAAATTGCGATCTGTTGTACGAACACGGTTTTGAGGGGCTCCTAAAGAAGATGTGGGAGATAGTAGCAGTTGTGTATCTTTAGAGTTTATGACTTGATCCTTCAACAGTGTTTCCAATCAGCATTTCTTTCACGATGAGATTCGAACTCAGGTTCCTAGATTTAGCACGCCATTCACAATACCTCTACTCCCCCAGCTTCCGAAATAAGACAACTTTCTGGCGTTTTAAAAAGAAAATTGAACATTTGCATTTCCAAATTTCAAAAATTCATAAATGTAGATGTCATTATTTCAAGATGTAACTCTGAAGACCAGGTTTCATTAAGAAACACATCTGTATCTTCAATACTGCAACTGGAGGAGAACAGCGAACAAAATTTAAACTTCTGCAATTTTCAAACTTACAGAGAGTTCACCACAAATGTGATGTGCCATTTTTGTAGGCGTACTTTCATCTATTGGAAAGAGAAAAATGAAGAAAACATCTGCAGTAGTTTTTGAGAAAATATTTTTTAATTGTAAATATTTTACGTAAAATTAAGCGAAAACTCTCATATTTTGGTCCAACCGAGAAAAAATTTAACAAGAAAAAATTTTGAACAATGTTTGAAGCTTTGTGTAAAAAAAGCTTTATGTACCCCCAAAAATAAAAATATCCGTTTCAAATTCGGAGAACCTCGAGTTCGGATACATCGATTAGGAAATGTCAATTTCGGACAAAGTCGTCTGAACGATTTAAACGCTAGTGTCATCGACGAACGGACGGAGAAACGTTTTGAGTGCACCAACTTTTCGGTATCAAAATTCCACAAAACGTGGACACTGCCTACACCACGAGTTTAGAGGATGTAATTTACAGCATAAAGGGTGTTATTTACTACAAGATTTTTCGACTCTTTGGATATCAGGGCCCCACAATAGAAGTTTCTAACAAAAAATCCTCACACTCCGTTGCAGCATTAGAACATTTTCTCTTTACTACGTAAGAACGTACTGGGCGAGGAAAAATCGGAATCATTATATCCTTTTATTTGAGGAAAAACACCGAGGATTGAAAAAAATAAGACGTATATCATCGCCATCACTATACACGAGTGCATTGTTCTAAAACGATACGAGGCGTGTCCGTGCCGGCGGAAAATAGTCCCGAGTATTCCGAAAGAGGGAAACGAAAGAGTATCGCGTGATGGGGATAGCCATAAAGCGCTTACGTAACAGCGAACTCTCACGCGTGCGCGGGCAGAAATTGGAGCGGAGGTGCTCGCACGACACGCGGGGCGAAAACAAATGGCGGGAAATAATTCACAAGGTCAGGGCCGCCATGGAACTTCGCGATATCTTATCGCCCTCTCCTTCCACTGCGAACGTGGAATGCACTCCAGAGATTACAAAGGAAAGCTTATCACGCTTCGCATGCAATGACGAATCTTACAATTACATTTACACGAAAATGACAAATGCTTGGCAGGCACTCCGCGAGCGCCAGGCCCAATATGTTTGTGTCTTATGGCTGAATTACATTACATTTCATACATACAAATTTTTATCTTCCTTCTTCAGTCTCCAACATCATTTTGGTAGGGAACGCGAACGAAAATGTAGTCCCACATGTGGAATTTGTCCTCTTTTATAAGTTTTGTGACATCAGAAAGTTCAGGTTTCACCGGTCATGCAACACGCGTGAGCTGCATGTAAATGAGTGACAAAAATGTCGCAAGAAAAAAGAAAGAAGATAAATAAATGCGGTGACGCGTAATATCTCAGTCCTGTTATGAATCTTCTGATACGAGAAGATTTCAAGAGTATTCATGACTCACTGGTGTGCCGTGGTTTTAAAGATAGAAGTTCCACCGTCTTGTTTGCGTTCAGGAAAGCGCATTCGGCCGGTGTAAGTCAAATTACATCGGGATGCCAGACAAAGAACTGAGGAATATCAGATATTGTCTCCTGAACAAGTCTTCTTTGAAAGTATCTTCGGGCTGCTGTATTATTGGAACAGCCGTTAAACAGGAGCACTTTTTGATTCACCTTCGGGCCATGATTAATACGTGCTTTGCAAACTGTTATCATCAAGCACTCGCGTATAATTAAACTCAGCATGTTTAGATTCGAAAATATACATTCTGATAGTCAATTTGAATATTTCTAGATTTCTTATAAATGTATTTTCAAGTCTTACAGAATTTATAGGTAATTTATTTCTACATTAAACGAAAAACATCATGGTTATTTCGTGAATAAGCAAAGAACCGGAATAGGGCCAAATGTGTGGATAGGGAAATCATCACATGCATAAAATTGTTCCCTCATAATTGTCATTCCCCAGGCCTACACGTGGTAATTGAATAGCAGCGGCTGCAGCGCCCCAAGTGGTCATTAGGAGTCGTTCCCGTTGCCTTTCCCCAGCGCCGGCGGAGGCGCACTGAGAGAGCGCCGGCTTCCGGCCCGGCCCCGCCCCGCCCCTCGGCCCACCTGCGCGTCTTGATTGAAGGGCGAAACCTTATTTCGCGTGGCGCCAGGGACTTGGGCCGGGGGAGAGGGGGCGGCAACTCGCATGCGTGCATCGCGGCGTCGGGGTGGAGGGTTGGGGCGGCCGCCCGGCGGATGGCGCAGGACGCGGCGAAGGGTGAGAGGCGGGACGAAAGAGTCGGGACAGATGCAACTTGATGAAGAGTGTGGAATGAGGAACTGGACGTGGCATCTCGGGAATAAAGCGCAGGCGAGGCGGGGACGGGTGGAGGCGGGGACGGGTGGAGGCGGGGACGGGTGGAGGCGGGGACGGGGGGAGGCGGGGACGGTGGAGGCGGGTGGGCGGGGACTGGTGGAGGCGGGGACGGGTGGAGACGAGGACGGTGGAGGCGGGGGACGAGGTGGAGGCGGGGACACGGGTGGAGGCGGGGACGGTGGAGGCGGGAACGGTTGAGGCGGACGGTGGAGGCAGGGACGGGTGGAGGCGACGGGGACGGGTGGAGGCGGGACGGGCGTAGGCGGGGACGGGCGTGGGCGGGGACGGGCGGGGAGAAGCGAAGGGCTGGGAGGGGTGTAGGCGGGGACGGGCGTAGGCGGGGACGGGCGTAGGCGGGGACGGGCGTAGGCGGGGAGAAGCGAAGGCTGGGAGGGGTGTAGGCGGGGACTTGCGTAAGCAGGGTGGGGGTGGGCGGGGGTACGTGTAGGCGGGGACGGGCGTAGGCGCGGGCGAGAGGAGGCGATGTGGGATGCAGAGACGTACGTGTGGATGGAGGGACGGGAGGAGAGACAGTGTTGGGTTGTCGGGGGGCAAGTTGGAAGGAGGAGAGAAAGGAGGGGTTGGAAGGGGAAATCAGGGATGTAGGGCGGGGCGGGGCGGGGGCGGGCGCCGGCGCGTCGCTAACTCGATTACCGTCGAAGGCACTCGGCCCCTCGGGCGTGACGCGCGCCGCCAAAGAAGAGAGAAGCCGAGGACACTTCATGTTCACTTACTTGCCACGGGAGAGGCTTCAAAGCGCTCGGCTGGGGTAGTTCGTTACGGAGAAAGAAATGCTACGTTCGTGCAGGCGGATTCACCTGCTCCGTGGTAACAATTCCAACCTCTCGGCCTGGCAAAGACCGTGTTTATCATACCGCTCACTAGATCACTTAAAGTAACCATTCGATTCATACATCAATATTAATATTTTCGAATAAAAAAATAATATAAAAATAGAAGCCGGTAGAATCCCATACCGGATAAAGTAGTCTCCAAGATGAAAGATAGCTCGTTATTTTGAAGGCCCACATTTGAGCTACGTGGTTGCGGGATTATTAGATTAACATATTTTCAAATAACATAGTGTAAACGGTACAAGTATATTGGATTTCCTGAAATATTAAAAAATCTAATTACAGAAATTAGAAGATCGCAGTTCATCATTTCGATTCACGTATTATTATTACACCATTTCTGCAGCAGTCATCGGTTTTGATATGGACAGATATGAGCAATTCCTTTAATTCATATCATGGAACTCTGAAGAAAGAAAACAATCACTCGTTTAAAAAAAACTGGGATGAAGCCAAAAACGATGTAGTCATGTCAGCAGCGACGCCATGCAATATTCTGCATCTGACATCCCTTGTATACTCTTTCCCTTTAAAGCTTCCGATGCGACATGGATCAAAAAAGCTGGAGAGACAGGTTGTGCAGTTGCGCGGATTCTCCAGGGGCGGATTATCGCTTTTAACGGATTACTGTCATTGACAATTCTATCATCGCGCACTCTACCAATTTAATACGAATTGACCATCTGACGAGAGTTTTGGAATCCTGGATCATAAAAAAAAGCATTAAAAGAGTATGAGGGAAAAAATGTGGATAGCTACCACAATGCCTTCATAAATTGTTACAATTCGATGAATGAATCAGAGAGAGTTCATAAATCACACGTGATGAGACTAATTGTTTTCGAAGCAGGAACAACTGAATGGCCGTTTGAATAGGCATGCTGTGAATTACAAACAATTCTATGAATGTCCTATACAAAGCGGAACAAAATACTGCAGTATCGATGCATCAATGACTGTCACATAATTTTAAGAAGAGAGAGATTTTAACTACGATAATACACTCAAATTCCAATTCAAAGTCTAAACATGTGTAGTATTTCAGAATTAAGAATACTAAATTTGACCGAAAGCTACTTCATTTCACAAGTTCTGTAGAATTCATAATACTCAATAACGTTGGATTATCTCAACGGCCCTTTTCTGGCGAATCGCTCCATCGATAATCCGTAAATAGGGAAGAAAATAATTCAGAGGGAGCCAAAAGTGGTTGATTATGAGAGAAACATTCGTAAGTAAAAAAAGCAGAAACAGACGCAAAATAAATTTAAACGTTTCAGAAAACGAGTAGAAGTCAAGAAATAGAAATATTTGCAAGGGGAAAGAGGCGAAACGAGGAAATAAAAAAGGTGGAAATTAAAATTCTAAAGGGTCGTGCAGGATGACCGCATGAACGCTTTGTCACAGTGACGAGGATGTGCAAGGATGTGTACAGCGAAAAGCAGTGACAGTCTAACATTTGTAAAATACACTACATAAAGTTCAAGTTTTGATTTTAATAACTCAGCAAAAGAGAACGTTCTCCAGGTACACAGGATATAGCTCTTTCGCAAAATCTTCGTATTTAATTATTTCAGTAAAAATATGCAATCTCATCATCGAATCATCAGCTTTTCAATGTCTTCAACGAATAAACTGGAACATTTTCCATGCCACTACATGTGTCGTCATAACATAATTTAAAATCAGAAAAGTGTGTGTAAGTGTAACTGCTCAGACGGTATTCTAGTTGTTTTCTCGTGATCAAGGAGTAAGCAAATATCTTCCCCCCCCCCAGGAAAACGTCAGCAGAAAGAATGGATTTCACGAAATATTAAACATACGTCGAAATCTTCCTATCCAAAGGTTTCGCACACATCGTGTATATAATCGTGTATGACGAGAGCATGTTTGTGAGGTGTACGTATATATGTGAGGCGTGAAAAGTGTGCGTGTGTGAGCTTCAGAAGTGTGCGTGTGTGATTTTCAGAAGTGTGCGAGTGTGAGCTTCAGAAGTGTGCGTGTGTGAGCTTCAGAAGTGTGCGTGTGTGAGCTTCAGAAGTGTGCGTGTGTGAGCTTCAGAAGTGTGCGTGTGAGAGCTTTCGAAGTGTGCGTGTGTGAGCTTCCGAAGTGTGCGTGTGTGAGCTTCCGAAGTGTGCGTGTGTGAGCTTCCGAAGTGTGCGTGTGTGAGCTTCCGAAGTGTGCGTGTGTGAGCTTCAGAAGTGTGCGAGTGTGAGCTTCAGAAGTGTGCAAGTGTGAGCTTCAGAAGTGTGCGTGTGAGAGCTTCCGAAGTGTGCGTGTGTGAGCTTCCGAAGTGTGCGTGTGTGAGCTTCAGAAGTGTGCGTGTGTGAGCTTCAGAAGTGTGCGTGTGTGAGCTTCAGAAGTGTGCGTGAGACGTCCGCGTGCGTTTGTGTGCGCGCGCGCGTTGCGCGTGTTTTTGTTTGTGGAGGATCACAGAAAGCGTAGGATGCGCAATACGAATTCCAGAAAAGCCACACCCCTGCTCGCAAGCAGACATTTGGACCCTCTCTTCGGCGCGGCGGCCGGGGTGGGTTGGGGTGGTAGAGGCCCGAGAAGAGCGAAGACGTCGCTGTGACTGATTGGGCGGAGCGCGGTCACGACGCGCGTTGTAGCTCCGCCCCGCCCCCGTTCCAGGCTGCGCCACCCTTCCACCGCATGGACCCCGCCCCGCCCCGATCTGTGCCACTCCCGCAACTCCCGGACTCCCCGCCACCACCCTCCGTCCAAGCCTCCCTTAAAACCATCTCCTCTCGGATGCCATCGCGCTGGCCACGCCCTGTCCCGTCCCGATACTTTCTTTGCTCCTGCCACGCCCAGCCTCTGCGCTGTCGACGATGCCCTTCCCACTCACAGGGTGGGCCACACGTTCCATTACGCTCCTCTCCCAGCATCCTCACTTCACGTTTCCTCCATCCACATCTCACCTCCTCGCCCTACCCACACATCTCCAGACCAGACCTGGACTGGCTCCGCCCCGTCCCGTCGTCATCCACCCCCAGCTCCCCCGCGCGGCCCACGCACCTCACTGCCCCACCCTTCCGCTCGCTCACCCTCCACACTTGCGCGGCGCCGCCAGTTTCATCACGCTCCCCACCCAGCTCCCTCACGTCGTTTCCTCCACCCCGTCTCACCCCCGCATCTCCAGGATCTACCCTGACTCGCCACGTCCCGACGAGCACCGGCCTGCTCACATCTACCCCGTCCCGAACCACCCACCCACCACACTGTCCCGCATCGCCCCCTCTCCACGCTCCACGCCACCTCGCCTCCATTCCCTCGTTTACCTCCCCCTTCCGCTCCACGTCGCGTCTGTCTTATCCGCCTCCCCGCCCCTCCTCCTCGCCACCCACTCCGCCGGGGCGGCACGCGCAGCGGCATCGAAAGAGCGCCATTTGGGCGCCCGCCCGCCCTCCACAGGCAGGCGATGCGACGCCCCCGTCGCCCGCGTCGGCCGCGCGCACAGGGATCCTCCAGGGAGAGCCGCTACCCCCTTTTACAGCACTGCGCAAAGCGAAAAAGAACACCACCTTTTGGGGATGTGCCTTTATACACGGAATTCTTCCTTCTACTCCCTGGACTGTAGTAAGATTCTCATGCCTGAGATATCGCCGGGTATGGTAGATAGCGATGTATGGTCGATGATAGATAGCAGGGTATCTGGAATTGAATCTTCGTAGGCTGGAATGGCAAAAGTTTGACTCCAGGCTATAGCGGCTTTTTAGCACCAGCTATACTGTGATTTATTTGACGTGGCGCCTCAAGAACACGAGCTGGAAGGAGAGGTGTTCATTGTCGTCAAATTGGTAGCTCCAAACCAAACATTTAAATCGTAACGAAGCTCCCGATTGGATGACATGTCCCCCTCTTCGTCCAGATCACGGCCTTGAGACGCCACGTGAAATCAATCGCAGTATAAGTAACTGTGTCCAAGCCGACACTGCCAGTATGAAAATTCCCTTGCTTTGGACTTGTTTCACGAGACATTTTTACTCTTCAAAAATGTTGTGTGAGTATTTGCGTAAACAGGTTTCATGATATTCTTACACACAAAATTGGAGTTTTCGCATTCAAATACATGAAATAGATTTCGTTTTAATGTTAAAATACTGTTCACAAGTTCAGTTTTTGCAAATTAATTTTACTGCTTCTTTGAAACCAATTTATTCTGTTACATTAAATTTCAAAGTATTTCGAGCTGTTTCTCGTGAGATGACACGTTCGAGTTCTGTCCTTCAGTAGAACATTACTAATATATTTAGTCTTTTCCGCCAAGAGAAGTATGTTTGATAAGAAAAGGCTTCAACAAAGATAAGATCCATCTACTCATCCTCTCCAAATTATCTTTTAAAGGCAGTTGCTTTGCAGGTGTGTGTCGAAACATCAAACTATCGTGACTTTCCCTTTTATACCGTCCAAAATGTTCAATTTATCCAAATTAATATACCAAGTAATATTCCCATTTGACTTCTTAGAACGTAGATGTCCAAAAGTACCCAATGGCTCTTTAGCTCAATTATAACGGACGGCCAAAATGAGAGTTACCATTAAGTCATCTCTACACTTAATTATTCACATTTTTTCTGGGCATTTAATTAGTAAAATGGTTTCTTATTCATTTATATACACTAAAGAGCCATTTTAATGATTTTTAAGTACTGGATCGCACTGCGCCTATCATTGATGTCAAAGCAGGCATAATAGCTACAATAATTCCAATACTTGCCAGCCTGGTGGTACAGAGACTAGGGCAAATACACGATAAACATTACCAAACCATGCTCAAGGTAGGCTACAGAGGTACAGATAGATGACTTATTTTTCTTGTATACAGTTTTATTAAAATTTGTTTCATATTCAATAGAAATGCATGTTTGTAGACAATACACAAATATTAAAAATTTGAATTTTTTCTGTCTTGGTTTCTTGGTAGCTCACAATAGGATTGAAAATGGTGTGGTACCTCACAAACTTCATACGTATGGTGCTCACTACGTTAACACAAAGCTGAGGGGTTCGAATCCCTTGCAGGCAGAATGTTTCAATCACGGCGCGGGATGGCATAGCGAGACCCCCATGTTTCAGCCCATGTTCTTGTCCCGTAGCCTTACCCGGTAATGATGAAGATATTTTGTGCTATGTTGCGGGACTACGAGCTACGGCAATGACGCTCTCGGGTACTGTCCTCCTATTCCTGTGAAAAGATGCGACCACCGATATGGTCCTACGGGCAACCTCGAGCGTAAGGAAATTTTCTACACGAGATGTGCCAAAATACTACTTAGGAGGTGAGGTTTGGTGGAAGACGGTGCGCCCTGGGCTGGGCTAGACTCAGCCGACCGACAGATCGCAGAGAGCCATTGGACTTTTACAGGCGCCTCTAGATGGCAGCCGGGAAAGGGATCGGGCAAGCCATAAGGTACAAACGACCATAAATTAAAAAGGAACAAACAATTGTATAAAAAAGCTAATACAAATGTACTCTAAAGATAATACCTCCTTTCTCTGCTAGGTGGTGAAAGAAGCGTAGCGAAATTTGCGTGGTTAGACGGAAGAGCGGGCCTGATAGCCCGAGTCTCGCCACGTAAAATAAGGCATTAACTAAGTAACTAACTCTAAGTTTTGGCATATTTAGCCTCGGCAATTCCTTATTAGATATGATCAAGAAACGAAAAGAATTTGATTTTATAGTAAAGTCGATATTACTTTTTTTATAGCTCCATGATTGACACACGTCTATAAAGTGAAAATAAATTAAAAGACATTTCGAACATTGAAATGAGAATGATTAAAGAACATTGAATTGATACGGGACAACTATTATCACGTTGGAAAATGATATTTCCCGTTTTAAAAATAATCTACCCCCAATGAATACAGCAATGCCATCACACGATTTTACAGTAAATTGGTAGTCCTTTCCATCACCTAAACAGAAAAACGTGATCCAGCTCGAACATTCGCATATCAATGAAGGAATTCACGAAACGAGATTGCCACACCATCCACACGAACCGCGCTTCATCCCAACACGAAAGTTGCTCGACCGGGTGTTGTATGTCAACACGTCGCATGCAACACGCCGAGCAACAGTTGGCACAACGACTCCAGCACCCTAATTGGATTACGCGCAACTCGCAGATTACGAAAATTAAAGCAAAGCAAAAGATTCGAACCGCGCGGGATTTTAAACGTCACGAAACATTTGCTACGCAAACAAACATAAATCCTCGTTTGCAACTATGAAAGAGCCGTTGGCGCGGCAATTCGGGTATCGCGCGCAGACACAGTGTTTGGTTGCTGGCCGAGATCCAGAGCGAGAAGATAAGCAGCTGTGACGCTAAAAAAAGATACGGTTTCGGCCGCCGCTGCAATCAACAAGTGCGCGTTTAATAACCGGGAGGCGGGAGGCCGGCTTGCTTGCGGCATCGAAACGAAAACCGCAGCTGTGGCCATACCGTGACTCTGCCCCTTCCTTCTAGTCTCCAGGAAGTCTGGGCTGGACGTAGCGGTATTTGCAAATGAAATGGCGATAACACTAGAAGAAATCTCGGCATTCATTCCAAGTTGTTGAACTCCACCCAAAGAACACTATATAATCATCATATGAACATCGAGGATTACATTCCAATAAAATAAGCATATTCCAAAAAATATAACAATCCCCTTGTTGGGAATAGTCAATAAATAATTTAGCTAGGCCAGTATGGTTATACCATACATCATGTGTGTACGAGGGCACTCATGTCGTCACTACCTGGTCACAAACTAAGGTTGGGCGAAAATGACCTATTCAAATTTATAACAAGCATCTTTTAATTTTGAAATTATTTTACACAAATTAATAGTACGTCATATGTCGGAGTGCTTGAATTTCGTTTCGTATTAAGGCGTGCGCACGAAGGATTAAAAAAAAATCTGCGACTTCGACGAGGATTCATGTCAGAAACATCAGAATGATGCATCTTCTTGGCCGGGAGACGGATTTCGCCCTGAGGAAGGCGGCCGAAACGATGTCTGTGTCCAGGATGCGGCGTCTCCCGGACGGCAAGGTAGATAGAAGGTAGATATTGCTTCCGGCTGTGGAACCCTGCGCTTTCACCAGGACGATGTTCCATTACGCTAACCGATATACCAACAGCAACACTCAAATAATAATAATAATAATAATAATAATAATAATAATAATAATATAATACAGAAAACCCTCGTTATCACGAACTCGTTTACACGAATCCGAATAGCACGAACTCCGATTATTTCGGACTCTTAGAATTCGTGTTAATGAGGGTATATCATAATAATAATAATAATAATAATAATAATAATAATAATAGTAATAATAATAACAAATTTCACTAAATCACTTATAATGGATTTAGTATTACTAAGTAGATAAAACAAGAAATCAGTACCATCGGGCTAAAGGACACTATTTCATTTTCTTTGCTGTTTTGCAGGAAAGCCAAAATTAGTAACTACACTTCAACTACTATTACATCCCTATTGCATCCACCAACCTTTCTTAATTATATTAATTCAATGTACAATTTTTAACATTCACATTAATAAATGGGGGGACGAATTACAAAACGTACGTATTCGAAGGCAAGAGACTACGCTGACGCCTCTGAATACCCCAAAAGAAGCTAGGTGTGGAAAAGCAAAATATCAAGGATCACAGATAAAACAAGGAAAATAGAGTTGTAAAAAGAACAGTTAAAAGAAGAAGGCGAAGAAAAAATATTGGAAGGTATGGTAATTAACGTTAACATTTACCGGCCCAGTAACACTTTTGATTTGCAAATGACATATTTTACTAGGAAATAAATAAAACGCACGTTTCTATGTTGAATAATTTACAAGTTCCCAGTTGGATTGAAGAGACTATTCCCGAAATTATCAACTTAAAAAGGGAGGAAATCAGAAATTGATATAAAATGTTTTCTTAGATACGATCTTGGAGTCCCTTTCAGTATTTTCAGGGGCTCCACGCCACCCTATCGCCCTCACCGTAGGCGCACGTCTACGCGTTTTGGGATTTGAACTCGCAACTATTATTTCCGAAGGACAGTTCCAAGAGGAGGAGACTTGTCAGCTGTGACGGCCTCGAAAGAAGCAAAATTAGTTTCATTTGCTGCATTTGCGGATGTATTCAAACTACCCAGAATGTTTGAAAACACACACAACGAAGTAGATACATTATTCTGAAGAAAACCCAAATCTACCCTTCTCGAACCTACGCCATCAGTTATTCAAAACTCTTTTATTCGAAAGAAAATCACAAGAAAGGCGTTGTAGCTTTGATTTGATGTTAAAACAAATTTTAAAATTTCAAACTGTATTAGAACCCATTTTTAGCAATGTAAATGAATAATTTAATTACTGAAAATACATCGGTTTGCATCTTGACGAGACGGAAATTATATTTATAAGGTTCTTGAATTTCGGTCACATTAAATATCAGTTAGATTATTTACTGTGAAAGTCAATATGAATTAGATCCTTCACTATAACAAGTTCAAAACACTTTTATTACTGAAAATGTTTAGTCATTTTAAAGGTGTATGATCGAAATATTAATAATTTCTATCAAGTTTTTCAGACACAAACGCAATGAACCGAAGACGACGAATTAGCTTGAAAAACAAGACGAGTAAAATCTGCCCACGATGCCAACGCAAGACAAGCGAATCTGATCCGTGTTTTGCCGCGGTAAAACATTCATTATTTATGTACTCATCCTCAGCGCCTGCCACACCCGAAGCAACTTTCGGCGCTGGAGTGGCCGGCGTAGGACGCTGTCGAGGTCAGTAACTCGGCGCGAGCGACGCCCGCCCCGCCCGCCCGACCGCGCGCTCGCACGCAGACACGCGAGCACCGGACGCACGCGCGCGCGCACGCACGCCCCACCGCTGCGCCGCGCGACGCCGGCCGGCACGGCGCACCACGGCGCGGCAAGGCACGGCACGGCACGGCACGGCATTGCGAGGCACAGCACGGCGCGGCGCAGGACATCAATTTGGTTGGTTGGTTGGTTAGTGATTCTGGGCGCGTCAATAGCTCAGGTCATTAGTCTCGTAAGTGTAGTGCATTTTTTCCCTCGGGAGATGGCGGCCATCTTCCCCCGCTGGATGGCGAGATTCGGCGCCGACCTACCGTCGGCTAGTGGGGTTTCCCCCTAACCAGGACTCCCCTACCCGCGGAGCACCGCCCCAGCCGGGACGACTGAGATTCTGACCGCTCTCTCGGAATGTGTGGTAGTGTAGTACATGTTAGTGTGTGTGTGTGTGTGTGGGTGTGTGTAAGGGGAGAGGAGAGGACAAGGAAGATCGCGCGCGGTCCGTGGCCCGTTTGGTAGGGTACTGCTCCGGCATTCGCCTGTTGATCGGAGAAACCACGGAAAACTACCGATCAGAGCAGCCGGCCGCTAGAATTCTCCTCCAGACAGCGACTGAATTCGACCCAGCTGAGAAGTTAGTGTCGAAAATCCGTTAGGACTCGAACCCAGGACCTCCCAGTCAGAGGCGCTGCGGTGACACCAGTTGATGCACTGAGCTACCGCTCCCGGTGCAGGGCATCACGACTAAATGATCGACTGGAGGGGGGAATTATGAAAATACACAGCTTCATAATGTACATGATTTAAAATATTTTAAATAATAATTATTAATATGTTTCATATTAGGTTTTTCTATAAACGTATACTATTAACAATTAACGTACATTTAAAATATTAACGTACACTTGCGTGAATTCTCGCAGGTAGCAACGCGAACACTCCTCTCCCTCACTTGACTACGAGCGGAAAAATATGTTAGCAAAACGTGCTTTAATGGAATTCGGATTTCTTCGAGACATGGGACACCCCACCCTTACCACGGAATGGGAGTACCCCTCGCAAAATCCCAAAAGACAGTTCGAGAATTACAGCGTGAATGGTGCCGACAAGATATGCATGTCAATTATTAAACAGTGTCTCAGTAGAAATGTTACAAACTTTGAGAGCATGGAGAGAAGTCAGAAACGATCATTTTTTTGCCGATAAACTTGTGAGAAATTTCATATAATATGTGACATTTGCTTCTAATTCTTAGTCACTTTTGTATGCACATGTGTTCGGCAGGTCACAATCTGACGTTTCCATGGAGATTTCATGAACCCGCCGCACGTCTATACATAGGGAATGCCTACCAATCCTTCTTTGGAAAGTTCTCATGAATAACCGTTAGATGGGATTTCCGTCGTCAACGAAACATGTTCATTTTTAACCCCTCTGTACGTCCTACAAGTACGTAATATATATTCTGAGACGTCCTATATAAATATTTGCACTTACTAGTATAAATTGTATCAGAATTCGAGACAAAGTCAAAACTACAATCACTACTAAAAAGAATCCAGTTCTCAAACCATTTCCTGTGATTAGTCGGCTTCTCTCAAACCCCAATTTTTTCAGTTTTCCGAGTTTCCTTCCTTTCCTACCATCCTGCACGATGTGGTCAAACTCAGATGAAAAGAAATTGAAAATAATATGTATTTAAAAGTTCTGGATCTCTAGAATGTATTACATGAATCGAAACCTGGCAGTTTTTGCGACATGATAATTAAATATGATTGTAACGATGTACCAGTAATATTCAGGTACTACAAAATAACCATACGAAATAAATTAAAACCGGAATCGTTAGATCTCTTGGGGATAGACTTGCTGACTGATATGTGATGTTGATATTGATAATTATATTGATCGTATGTAATCTCTACGTCGATGAAATGTGTATTGTTGTATAGTCATGTGCTCTCTTTGTTTTAATGTAACTATGCTAAGTTCTCTAGCCTTCGTTTGAAGATATTTGGCCAAAGCATTTTTTGTCAGACCAATTCACAGAATACGACAAACACATATTAAAACACATTTGTTCACAAGGTTGACACAATGTTGCACATCACATTCGTCACATGTAAGATTTTACTTCACAACCTTAAAAAAGGTGTGTGTGTGTGTGTGTGTATATATATATATATATATATATATATATATATATATATATATATATATATATATATATATATATATATACACCTTTTATATATATATATATATATATATATATATATATATATATATATATATATATATGTGTAAATAAGACGACAAATTCTGCTTAAAATGAGTTCATATTAAAGTTTCTTATTCTACGCTACGTTTCGAGGAAGTGTGTTTTCCTAATATTCAGGTAACAAAGAAACAGAAACAAACAATAAATTTAGCACGGACACCGACGGTAAAAAGCGCTCCAATACATTAGACAAAATACATTGTTATCCATATTAAACATATAGTATATGATATAAAAAATGTGTGGTAGAACTCAATATTAAAACGTGGAGACTCACAATTCAAAAACCGCAAACCGCGGAACATATACGGTTTAATAAATATTTGCTAAGTCTTTGAAATGATACGTCAAAAAATGAATTGTATTGGCCAAATATCTTTCAATGTGTCTGCTAACGTGAAGCCTTGTGACGTTCACCAATTTGTTAAAGTATTATCTAGCCTACATGCATAACGCTGTTATAGTTCTCCTAATATCGCCCTACACATTAAGAGAAGAGATCACAAGCTTAAACTTGCATGAAGAGCAATGTCAAACATTGTGTACGAAAACCAAGTATCTTTTAAGTTCTCAGAAATTTACGAAGACATGACGAATTTCACTTTGAATTTAAAAATATTAAGGAATCGTTTAAAAAACGCATCTAAATATTAACATCCAAAGCAACCCGCAATACACGTCAGTTTTGTATCTACATCGTGAAATAACTCATGAAGCAAGCCTCACGACTAGGGACGTCAATACATTAACTCTTTGATAATGACCCAAAACTACTTTGTAATTGGATGATAATCATGTTAGCTTCTTTATTTTTTTATTTTATAACACCTTTACATAAAATAACCTGTATACCTTTCTAAAATATAGCAATCTCGATTTTTTGAAAAAATTTCCCAGCGGTATTCTTCCACGAGACTCCTTCACATTGCGCGCGGGGCGTCGAGCTTGTTCTGTGACGTCATCTGCTTTTTCCGTCTGGTCGCAGCGAGAGGACATCCCGCCACGTCGCTAATCGTATTGCGTCAAGCGCATTTCGTGTGTGAGTTTTTATGCGGGGAGGAAAGGTTGTTGAGCGTGGTATGGGTCGCTGCTGCCGTCATCGTCACATAATCATCGATTTAAAAGTGCACCTGGAAAGCACCGTCGTGGCTCGACAAAAATCGCAGGATTCGATGACGCACAACAAACACACATTAAAATTTTCCTTTTTTACTTGATTCTGGAACCTCTCTCCCTTTTAATGTGACTGTTCCATTTTCCAACACTTCATTTGCTTCTATATCCGTTTATTGATTTATTTCTCTCTTTCTTTATCCCTATCTTTTTTTCTTGTTTTCAATTTTTTTCGTTTTCTCATTTTCCTCCACTTTTTCTCTCACGTCTTACTCCTCGATATTCAGATTGATGATGTTTTGTAAGAAAGTCCGATATCAATAATTTTGGTCATTATAAAACAATACAAGTTTGTTATCAGAAAGAAGTGGTGTACTGAAACGTAAATATGATATTGTCACATTTGCCATAAAATGGAAATAATGTTTTTAACACACACATACTACTGGGAAGTGCTCAACGACGGTCTCCAGCAACTTCTACCTTCGTTTAATAAAGGATTTAATGTTCAGTTCTTTAATATTCTCTATTATTAGAAGCTTTCTTAACACTAAATGATAGTTTCGCCTTTCAATGATTATGGAATGCTTACCAAACAATTTGAAATCTCGCCATGGGCAATGGCTTTATGGAAACTCCGGAGTCCTCTTACAACCAGGCCTGACCAGTAACACGTTAAACTAAAATACTTTAGTATCTATCGATGTACAGAACAGTTGTGCAACCGGAGCACCATAGTGAATGCTGAACTAGTTCTTCAAAAAATAAGAAAAAGATTGTGTCCCCGCAGAAAAGCCCGCAAGAACACAAAACATGTTCATGCCCTCACGATAGTTCAAAAACTGAAAATATTTTAACACGAACTTTGAGAAAGTATTTGTCACGTGTTATAAATACTTGCAGCATTGAAATTTATTAAAAAATCCTTCAACTGTACATTAATTTATTCTGGGGAACGTTCCTGAACTTATTGGTGTTGTCTGGGTATCGGAATGATATTTGTGCACGACAGTTAAAAAGGGCGCCATCAGTAGTAATAAATAAAATTTTCAACGTTTCTTGCTCCTCGTACAATGTTTAACTTTTGTTGATAACTCATTTTTTAACCAAGTACCAATGACATTAAAACTTCAAAATTTTATCACTAAATATTTTAATCGTTTATTAAATAACCGACAAAGCACAGGAGCTTCAAGGAAAAAAACTAAATAATCATTTCGAGCTCTTGAGTGTGGAAGACTACAACCATCCTAAATGCAAGTCACCATTGTTGAGAATCGACGAAAGCTGTAGACTTCCTGTACTTGCAATCGTTTAATCAAATTCGTTAATAATATGTTTAAAGATCTTAAAAGATTGGAATATTGCTATTATCAAACCGGAAGTTACGATCTTCCGGACAGATTCCACGTCATGTTGACTGACAAGTCACGGCATGAACTTGCGAGAAACTTTTGAAGCTCTTCGCAGAATGTCGCCAGTACATTCACCCCTGCATTGAACCTGGAGGTACTTGCAGTAGGTACGCGTCCAAAAATACATGCACTCCCGGCCGCCGCCGCCGCCGCCGTCGCACGTGCATCTAGCAACACACGGCCGGTCCCGCACGCGGAAGACGGAACGCCGCATTCCTCCGCCCCCAACCGCACGGGCGAGTCTCGAACCGGAACCCTCTGCGCGGGGCGACGCCGGCGGGAACGCGTCCCGCTGCGCAATCACGCAGGCAGGAGAAGAAAAAATCACAAAACGAGACTTGACAGAAGTCAACGTCACGTTGGCTGGGCATTGCTAGGTGACAATTGTCAGGTCATCGTCTGCATTCCACGTCCATGTACAGGGGGCATCACCCAGGTGGAGATAACCGACAACGCACAGTAACGTCAAGGAAAAACGAGCTCTTGAGGGTGGAAGGCTACACTCATCCTAGCTGTGAGTCACTGTGTGTGCTACCTCATTGTTGAGAAGATTTCGAAGACAACTAGAAGTCTGCCTCAGGGGAGCTTGGAGCAACGACCAAGCACGGGACGTAACAGGCCGCATGAGTTTCTCGCTTGGTGGTTCCGGCTTACTTGGTGTCATTTTCAATTACGTATCCGCGTGAGCTTCACTGTAGTACTCGTAATTATTCATTTAACATCATTATCATACAGTATACATAGTGGAAGTCAACGGTAAACCACTACTCTGGCCACCTGCCGAGAAAATAAACCTCTCTCCCGGACGCCCAGTAATAAGTCTTACATTCATCATCTTCTACATACGAGCATCTTTTTATTCTCCCGCATCTTAATCTACTTACGATTCGACAGCCGCTGGTTCCGAGAAAAGTTTGAGTTTGCATTCAAAAGCAAGGTAGCATTGGCTTTCTTTCTTGTCAAGAATAGCACTGAAGCACTGAAGAGGGACGAATTTAGGAATGCTTGGCGAGTCGCGGCGTGGGGTAAGCCCCTGTGCCGGCGGCGGCTGCCTGCGCTGCACAAAGCTCCGTCCGCCAGCTCTTGCCCCGCCCGCCCCTGCCCTCAAAGCACCGCGGCGCTCCGCCCCGCTTCGCCCCGCTTCGCACGGCCGCCGGAATAAATTAATTTCTGGGGGCGTAACACAGCTTCGGACGGACTCGGAGGGTTGCAGTTGCGGAGGATCCGATCTATTTGGAGGCTCGTGGAAAGGGAGGAGGTCAGGACGACGAAGGAATTGGGGATGGCAGGGCATAAACGTTATAAATATCTGTAAATCATATCTATGCGCTTGTTTGACAATTTTGTATCTTTATAAATTTCATTTCCATTCTTCGAAATATTTTAATGCTGTCCGCTCGGTTCAACTTTTTCATAATTGGAATATTATTTTCTAATTCCAGAATGTTCTCACAAATATCGTGATAAACAGCTTAATTTTCATCTTTGAGTTTTTACATTTTATAAACGCAAGAAATAATAAATGAGTGAATCAAGGGCACGCATGAAGGTATCACTTTACTTGTAGAAATTAACTCACTTCGTTTTGAGGATGTTCAACGCTGAAGGAAACGGAAAAACGGAAAAAGTTCCGACAAGTGGACCAAGCAATATAATATTACGAATGCAGGATACAAGTGGGCCACAAGATTTTACGGCAGAAGATATTGTAACCATTTGTCTTGTTTGAAGCAATGTAATCTCTCCCAATTTTTAACTTAATCATAAATTATTGTAGACACCTACTCAGAGGTACATTCAAATAAGGACCAAGACATCGAACATTTTTTTGTAATGTTCCTAAATTTATTTAAGATTTCTCATACTGATTTCCGACATCCAAAGAAATATTCCCATTACCAGCTGTATTCCCTTTAAGCTATCAATTAAAAAATATACTTAAAAATATTTGTGGGCGGTGTCCGAACTGAAATAGTCTCTCGCGTGAAAGTAATTTCCAGATTCGCCTCTGGGGTATACATGAATTGATTACGGAGTTTTCATACGGTAGTTATGCTGTTGATGTGATTAACACTAGTACATCTGCTACGTCCTATTGTTGTACATTTTAATATTGTTTAAAATTAAACCCGGTCACTAAGAAAAACTCATTTTATTTAACGCCTGCGAAGTGGGCTTTCCGAACTTCAAAAACCCGTGCCTGGGTCGCTGACGGACGGCAAAAAAAACAAAAGCAGCGTGATGCGTGCGTGCCTCCCGCGCCGCAAAGGGCACTGTCCTCGGGAGGGCGGCCGCGCGGCGCAGCACAGCGCCCTTCTGCGAAGGGCAATTAGCCCAGGGCGGTCGATAGGCGGCGCGCCGCGCACCGCGTGCCACCCGCCCCCACGCGCCCTCCCTCCCCGCCCCTCCCACGGCCCCGCGACGCACCGCGACGGCGCCGCCTGCCGCGTTTCCACGCGCCCTCCGCAACGCGCCACGGCTTGGCTGGGCTGGGCGCTGCCCTGGACGCACAGCGACTGCCACCCGGCCTGCCGCCGCCACCTCCAAGGCGCCTCCACGAACCGTAACTCTTCACACGGATTGTTTTACCCACTTCCACAGGGAGAAAATCTGTAGATGGTAAAAATTACTATAACACTTAGAGAGCTTAAGAAAATAAAAGTGATTAAAAACCCAAAATTAACATCTTGACTACTCAATAAACTGAATTTTAACGTGTCCGATTCCCAAGGTAATTCCAAATTCCTCTAGGAGTTGAGGAAATGAAGAGAAAAAATTTCACATTACAATTTTTCATACAGTTTTTGAGTGCATTGTTTATCTTTAGTTTTACGGTACTACACTACCACATAAGGAACGTGACTTCAAATTTCTAGAATAAAAAAATCCCTTAAAGAGTTAAAGGAAATAAAAGTGTTTTAAAATCCAAAAATAACACCTTGACTACTGAATGAACTGAATTATACCATGTCTGTCTCTAATTTTCATAATGCTAAGTTTTAAACTAAGTTGAGAACTGGAAATTCGCATCATTCATTCTGTCTAACGGGATGCAATATTGCCGACAATTCAAATCTTCCTTACATAATATTGCATTTTAAATACGAACATGAAAGAAAAGAATGAAATAAATAATTTGCATTATTTACCCGAATGGACTCGTCTAAACTATCGGGAAGCGACATTAAAATCTAACGGCAGCAACAGTTTTACAACCGTTAGAGTGGAGTATCCTTTATTCTTGTCCACTGTTTAAACAAAAATTAAAAACATTAATGATAAGGTAAAATATTGAATGCAACTTGCAATTAAACAGAACTTTATCCACTTGTGAAATGAACCGTGAGCAAGAGAGGAAACCCCACAACGGGTGACAACGGAAACAATACGGCTTCATTTTCAAGCTCATATTTATCGCCGTTCGGGATTATTCATCTGACTTTCTTCCAACTGTTTTAGTGAAATAGAATATAAATGGATAAGATGACACTTGAAAATTGACGGTCGTTCTGAAGATTGGAGATGAAGCGTGAAACGTAATCGAATCAAACAGTCGCTTGGCTCTTCGAAGTAGCAGAACTTATGAGATAATACGAAGACCGATAATGAACAGATGATATGCTTTTATGAAAATATCACGAGCTCCTGCCAGTGAAGTTTCAGATGTACAAGTATTTATTTGTGGGAAATACTATATTTCTGCATCGCCTGAAGATTGCTCAAGAGAGTGGTTAAATTATTACCGCACAATAGTAATAATAATGCAATGAAATAACGTAATGTTGTTAAACATTTTTTAGGGTTTGAATATTTCAATTAGTTTCAATGAAGTTTATTTTACATAAATACGCGTAAAAATCAATTAGCGGTAAAATATTTTTATGGCATCTGCCAAGCCAAGACTTCCCTATAGCGAGTAGACCTGAAGGTGATCATTTTAATGCTAGTGCCTTTCAGATTGCAACATTTGCTGACTGCCTGCGGTGTCACTCAAAAGCAAAAAGTTTCCAACATATCTTCATTACTGGATTTTTTTTAAGATTATCACGTGTACTATATATATTCGTTTGTTCACTAAACTGAAGTACTCAATGAGCATAAGTAATTTTTCATATCTGGCATCTATCCGTGTTTGTCACACAACGCATACGTGGACAAATATTTAAAACAAAAGCATCAAGTCAATGGAGGGAATTGTGGGAATTGTGATGTGGTGTTGTTGACGTTCTTATGAGAAGAAATGAAGGGAATGGAGGGAATATTTTTAAACATAATTATAATGACATAACATAACATTACATACATACATAAAATAACATAACATTAAAAAACATAAGAAAATGATTTTAAGAGAATTTTCATTATTTGATGTTTAAAAAATATTTTTATGCATGGAGTAGAGGCTGAGAAAGAACGAGTGTCCTCAAGCTAGGAGACATACCTACATCACAAAAAGCAGGAAAACTTAATTATTTTATGTTGCTGAATACAATACATAGCCATGGACGATTGTGAATGTTCATTGCGAAGAAACAATGTTTGAAACTAAACATTCTTCCAAGGAATTACCTATTTGCTTCAATGCATACAAATTATACATGCGGATACGATAGTAAATGGTAGTTTTAAAGACTTCTAATTCTCCACTGGTTGCATTTGTTCGTAATGAGCTGCATCTAAATGGAAAACAGAACATCACTAAAGACGCGGTTTGAGAAGGCAAGTTGGACAACGATAGTCATAGAGCAGTTAGAACGAAGGAAATTTCAATGAACATTACCGAATCCACAAATAACGTCAGAACAGTAAGACTATACCCGGACCACGAAAAGCATTGTATGCCGTTGCGTTATATACCGAAACCGTTACACATTGCGATCGTTATGAGGACACCAGACACAACATATTTTTACGGACTATTCGGCATAAAAACAACACCAACCACAGCCCGCTCATTAAAGGTAAATTCTAGCTACGTTTACGACCGTGCCTATCTCATCTCACAAAAAAGAGCATCTCTTCCGGCACTTCCATTAGTCACTCTAAAGCCTAAACAACCCATTTGCGACATGTGTTCCCCGGAGGGAGGGCTCATGTAGCGGAAATCGATAGTAAAGAATTACCGCCGACACCACACCGCACTGCGACAGGTACAATACGCACTGCAGCGCGCCTGCCGCTCGCCGCTGCCATCTCCACGCGCCGGCCACAAGCGGCCCGTTCGCCTCCCGGCCGCAGCCAGCTACGCACGGGCCCATCCCTGCACGCCCATTCGCCCACGAATATCACAACGATATCATTTCATAATGTAACAGAGGAAACAGGCACAGCAACACAGGCCCAACACAACTCCAGGTAGAAACGTTTACATTTGTTGATTGATTGATTGATTTTGTCGTGCTTCCGGGCGCGTTGGTCATTAGACCCGTAAGTGTAGTGCATGTTTTTTCTCGGGAGATGGCGGTGATCTTCCCCCGCTGGATGGCGAGATTCGGCGCCGACCTACCGTCGGCTAGTGGGGTTTCCACCTAACCAGGACTCTTCCTCCAGCGGGGCACCGCACCAGCCGGGACAGGCTCTAAGCTCCCCACCGGTCTCCCGGAATATGTGGTAGTGTAGTGCATGTTAGTTATATGTAGTAGTGTAGTGCCCGTTTGTTAGGGTACTGCTCCGGGATTCGCCTGGTTTGATCGGAGAAGACGGCCGCTAGAATTCTCCTCCAGCCAGCGACTGAATTCGACCTAGCTGAAAAGCTAGTCGAAAATCCTGCCGCCGTCAGGACCCGAACTTGGGACCTCCCGGTCAGAGGCGCTGCAGTGGTATCAGTTGATACACTGAGCTACCGTTCCCGGTTTTAAATTTGTTACGAATGTTTTCATTTCGAGTATGTAATGACGTACGAAAGGATTTTATAATCCATCATTTGAAAGACCAAAAATGTGTGTTTGTTTAACATTTGGTTTAATGCACTCTGTCATGCTTCTTAGTATTGAGGATTGCGGTTGAGTCAAGCGGGCCGGACTTGGACTGGGTGAGACGGAGGATGCGGAGGGGGTGACGGGAACTCGGGAGGGGAAGAGGAGGGGTAGGGCTGATAGAGAGCGGGGCGGAGCGACACAAAAAAAAAATACACACGATAAATTAGATCCAAGAAACGGGGAAATTTAATTACACACAAAATGTAAAATTAAATTTTGTTGCTTTCATTTCTCAATCATTGGCTCATTTAAAAAAATACATTTGTAATATTAAATACCTTCAGGAACTGTTTGTATAATCCTAAAATAGACGTAATATGAAGAAATTAATTTATTTTAGGAATGCATTGGTTTAAATAAACTGATTTCCATCAATTCAACTACCTTCCTTTTTTCCCGTCATTCCTCGAGTAACTATTAAATAATCTGGGAAGAATTAAGACCTCTGTAATATAAATATTAGAAGCATACCTAATTGCATACTACAAGTTCAATGTAAAAATATTTCCTCAAAGATCTTGTCTGCTTAAGCCTTCACGCCTCCGACATCATGACGATTCTTAGCCCTTATTAGCAATCTGCGAATACTTCATAGTATGAATTTGCTATTTGTTGTCGACAACTTGGCTGAATAGTATGACTTTCTCTGCAGCACATTTGACCGCAATAATATTTATTAAAACAGTAGCGAGCAAAATGCACAGCTCGAGCTGCCGTAAAAAAGGGTGGGCTCTAACTTGTTCTATTTGAGCAGGGAGGCGGCGGTGGCCGGTGGGAAACCTTTGTGGGAAGGGCGCGCGAGGGGAATGTGGGGCGAACAGGTATCTGCGGCGGGGCGTGGAGGGGGCAGTTAAAAGGGCGTTGGAAGAGGTAGGGACGTAAAAGCAGCTGCAATGGCGAGCGCAAAGGTGGGAACGGGAACGGGGGTGGAAGCGAGAGCCGAAATGAAGACGCCGCTGGATGGTGTGGGAGGGAGAGTCGGTGACCGGGGCGGGGGCGGAAGCGACTCCGAGTCTGTGGGTGGAGAGGGAAGGCGTAAGGGGGCGAGGGGAAGGAAGGGGCAGCGGCACGGGCGAGGGTGGGGACCGACTCGTGAAGAGGGGACCAGAAGCGGGAACGTGGGCGGCAATGGAGGGAGACAGGGCTGGATTGGTGGCGGGAAAAGGGGCGTTGATGAGGACGTTGGCAGGAACGGTGACGAGGGGCGAGGGGGAGGGGGGAGGGGCAGCGGGAGGGAGAGGGAGAGGGAGCCCTTCGGCGGGCGTCCCTCCGGCGCTGGGCACGGCCCCGCCCCCGCCCCCCGAGGAGGGTATCGATTGCCGGGGCGCCCGCGCGCGCCGCCACCCCTCGGGCCGTGATAAACAACACAACAGCCCCCAGCCGGCGCCCCACCGCCCCGGGCGCAGTGGGCCACGGCCACAAAGCCATTACACTAATAGCATTAGCATATTACGCGACGCATCACCAACTCAATAAGACCAAACGCCCTCCTATGAGACGTGCAATAACCGTGGTCACCTAGTATACCTTATATGCTACGTGGCGGAGATGACCTTCAGTAACCACTTCATACTAATAAAGAATAATATTTAATTTGTCCTCGCGACACTATCTTCATTAACATTATTAAAATTAATGATAGTAACTGGGCATTGCCAGAGATTAGTAAGATGTACAATTTACAAATAAGAACATAAATCAACAATAATAACCACATTTGTTTAATGGTTATGCGGAAAACATTGCAAGTTGTTTGTACTAAGCGTGAGAAACATGATCGGGTTCAAATGTATATAATATGGCTACGAGTTCGATTCCCGTTAAAAAGGTAATCCACAAGACCAATAATATCCAAAATATATGAAAAGAAAAAAAAGGTCACTCTCCAAATCAAATGTAACAATTTCAACGTCTGAACATGTTAATAAAACGGCGAGGAGGCCTAATCCATTGATCTATTTTATGAACAGTAGAGAAAACACGTGTCTGAAACCCGTCAAGACATTTTCTTGCAATGCGATACAGGAGCAACACCGTTCATGACTCCCTTTCAATCTAGTTATGCACTTCCCTCTTCAGAACCTAGACATTTCTGCTGAGCGGCTTGCGTCCGTAACGCAGTCGCTGGTATACAAGTCAAAGCAAGGCACTGATAGTCTCCACAACGGAAAATATTAAGCGGATGTTTCGCTCAACTACCACATAATTGAGTAAGTGGTACTTCGTTGATTGGAATACCCTTACGAATATTTCACTACAAAATAATTATGAATAACTAGAAACCATCAAACCACAAAAAAACGATCCCTTTGTTAAAATTTTTAAAACATTCATCCTGGAGCTAGCTATCGGGAACACTTTCACCAAACTTCTTTGGGTCTACCACAACTAAGAAAAGGACACAATTAGAAAATAATCTTTACAAAAATAATAGAATACGCACAAAACGGATACTCCACAAGAATATGTAAATTGGATGTAATTAAAATTCGTTATACCCAAGTAATATGAATCTCTCTTACTTGAGTACATTTTACACGACTAAACATTCAGTAAAGCACTAATAATAAAAACAACAATAATAAAATCCTGTATAAGTACGAAAGTACGTAAGGTTTGGAAATCCCTGTCCCGTGCCCATAGTTCCACCACCGGTAGCCATTTCCAATCTAATTCGGATCTCTTGGCCGCCGCCGTTTGGCCACCCGCCCCACTGTGCCGCGCAACCCGAGGCGGTGGTACATAAAACATTGCGGCGCAGTGCGACCAACGCAGCGTTGGGGAGGGCGCGCGCTCACGAGGCCGCGAAGACGTTTCAGCGACCACGCGAGCCGCACCACACGAACGTTAAAAATGAGCCGTTTCACAAGATCATCGATGGACAATAGACACACACACAAGCGGACAAATTATTATGAAAGCTCCATTTCTACATAGATGTAGGCATCACAACTATAAATTGCTTTTTCGTAGAAACTGATTTTTAAATTTATATTTATAAATGTTAGGAATGCCCATTAAAGGATGCTTTTACAGAGCCATCACTGTGAAATGTTTGCGATCAATAATATTTTACATACAGCAAGAGCATTTTCGCATCGTTTTATCGTGGAGTAAAAAAGGCCAACCTTTTGTTTCTCGGACCTCTTTTCTTGCTTCTCGTCGTCAGTGTATGTCTATTTACTGAGTAGTTTCGCAACTCCGTCCCCAACCGTAAATACCAAAACGTCCATTTTGAGTCTCTCTTTACGCCTTCGCTATACACAGTCAGGGCCATTAAGTTTGTTTGTTTTACTTATTTCAATTCAATGCTCAATAATTATTAAATTATTCTTTTAAAGAGTAATGAAGTGTATCGCTGAAAACATAAATAATTTTTTACCGTTTTTGTGACCTCCTAAAATGCAACTGTCTTTGGAGAAACCTACTGCAATGCTTATGGTCTTAAAGACTCCCTTAGTGTCAGATACAACCTATGCAACTCGAGTGCTTGTTGACACACCTCGCAGAGGACAGATGCATTTTTTTAAAACAGCCTAGTATCGAGCTGCAGCCTCTTATTCCCAGGATTCATTTACTGCTTGATCTGGGCTGTCCGGGTGACGCCGCGTCGAAGGCTGAGGTGCCGACGTTTCGACCGTCCTATCGCGGTGCCAAAGGCAGTACAGCCATAGAGTAAAGATGTATCTCTTTAGTCTATGGTACAGCCCTGAAGAGGAAAACGATATGTCAGTCGAAACGTCGGCACCTCAGCCTTCGACGCGGCGTCACCCAGACAGCCCAGATCATGACTCGCTACGGAAGCCTACGATATCATTTACTACTTCCCCTTGGTCCCCTTTCTTCCTGTCTGCGTTTGCGCACTTTTTCCTGAAATACTCCCTGTACAGAGGTCTTTTAACGTCCAAATGAAAGTACAATGCTAATCACTTTTTAAGTCCCTCAGGTCCCAATCACGAGTGCTATGAGAAATTTAGGTAGAAACTGCCGTGGAACTGTGAGAAATCAAGGGCCAAACCCAAGAAGCGCAGCGCTTAAGTGGCTCTTTATTTAACTCATATTTCTTCGTGTGTATCAATTTGAAATTCGTGGCTTCTATAACTCTTGGGCCGGTAGTCGTTTACCTCGCATTTAACCGTCTCTAAGTATGCACTACGTACTCTTTTAGCATTGCTATTAATTTCATTAGTGCAATTCCATTAGCTTTATGCTCTACCCGATTGCACTTCAGACATTCGAATTTGTAATTGTAAAACGTGAGTTCAAAAACTGCTGAGGAGCATCTGCCTCTCCTGCTCCCGGTTTTCAACGTCGCTCTTAACCTCGACTTGCGGAATGGCGCTTCAGATGCAGTTCCTCATGACCCCTACTTAAACCCTTCCCCGATGGAAGAGGGGAACTCGGTTCCCCTATCACACTTTTTTTTAAAAAAATATTTTCTAATTCGTTCAACATGTACTATCTTGAACAGTTTTTTATTACTGAACTACCTGAAATTTATCGAAAAAAATACGTTTTTAGCTTGTACGTATATTATTATTACTTGCATTTATCTAAAACGTCAGTTTTTAACACTTTATTATCTTGGTTTCGTTATTTCTTCTATTGAATAGAGCTTGATGTCATAGTGAAAAACATGAGTGTGTAGGAGTGTTGTCGGCTTTTTTCGAAGTTATGGAACTATATTTATATCACAGACATCTCGAAAAGTTGTAGCACAAACTCAAAGTAATGTTTAATCTGATTAACCAAAACAATATTACAGCAGGCATTGTAAATATATTAATATCGAACTGAATTTTCCGGGGGTCACTTTGGGAGTGTGGAAAGCCTCCTGGAAAATCGCCGGGTGGGCAGGGCGGCGCCCGCGGGCGCAAGGGGCGCGTCGTGCCGGGTGCAACGCAACGTGCGCCCTCGTCGCCTGGCGGGGCCTGCGCAGCTGCGTGCGGCCGGGGCGGGGCGGGGCGGGGCCAGGTGTGGCGCAGGCGCAGGCGCCGAGCCGTGGAGGCTGCCAGCGCCCCTGCTCTGCCCTTCGCTGCCACGTGGCTCCTTCTTCCGGCCCGCCCCCGCGCCACACGCCGCACCGGGCCGGGCCGCGCCGCGCCGCGCACGCGACGAGAGAGGCTGGCAGGGCGCGGCCGGCGCGAGAGAAGCGATCTGGCTGCACGGGGATGCGGGTGGGGAGCAGTCAGGGCGCGGCCGGAAGAGGATGTCGATGCGAGAGTAGACAGGTGGAGATGGCGGCGCAAGAAGGGAGAGACCGGATGGAGGCGGAAACAGACGGGGAGGCGACCTGGTCTGGCTGGGAGAGCAGGTCGGAGGCGATGGTGCATGGCAGGGGCATGATGGTGGATGGTTGTGAAAAGTGGAGTGGAGGTGGAAGCGGAGATGTGAGTGGGAGCTGAAATGGAGCAATCGGGGTCAAGGAGGGGGCAGAGGCAGAAGCGACGCGGGGGTGGAACGTACGAAGGTGGCCATGGAGTCTCATGTGGGGTGCAGGGGAGGTGGCGTTAGTCGCAGATGGAGACGCGGAAGGTTAGGTCACGCATAGGCCGCACGTGGCTGCGCGGGCAGCGGAATGTCCCTGAGTGGAGGCTGCAGGAGGGTAGGGTTGGATTGGAACAACACAGTGTGGGGAGGGAAGGGCCAGACGGGGGTGGCGAGAGACGACGACGGCGGGGGCTGGCGGCGGGGGAAAGCACGACGACGCAGGCGAAGGCAAGGGGGCGGGGCAGACTGCAGAGTCGGGTCCTGCAGAGGCACCGGCCGAGGGTGGGTAAACAGAGGACAAACAGCGCGAGATTGCCTCACTGAGAGCGCTCTCTTTCTGCAGCCATGCGATCAGATTGTTCCCTGCATGGAGGGACCTTCAATCTCTGCACTTCGCCCAGGAGCATCCCCTGTGAAATAAGGCGAGTTCCCCCATTGGCCGCAACAGTGCAGAAATCCTTTCATTGTAAACTCAACGAGTCTCCAGCTTACTTTCATACTATAGAAGATATTATATAGATAGCGTTGGGCTTATGAACTCACATGCTTTTTTTGCACTATAAACTGCTGCTAGTAGATTATTTTTCAGCTAAAATGGATTTTATCTCTTACTTCTAATTGCATTACACTTGTAGAATACTTTTTACTTGTTACATAGCATTTCTTTCACGACGTGTGAAAGAAATGGTGAGAAATACATGCACTTTGGTCATGGCTATCCCCAACGTAATGCACTCATTTTTCTTTTCATTTAATTCCTCACTAACATACTATGAAGATTAACAAGAAACTCTATCAAGTTGTCTGCGAACGTACTCAGTGTATCCTCCGGACGATCAGAGGTCTCTCGGGAACCGGCGTCACTAGTTGCAAGTTCACTGGTTGCCCGCCCAGGCGGCGACACCAGGCAGCGCTGTTCCACGCGCCGCCGTTCCAGCGCTGTTCGCCCTCTCCCGCGTACACCCCGCGACTGTACCAATATAGTGCGATTTTTCTAACCGCGCGTCTGCCAGATGTCACCTGTTGACAGTTTCATCTAATAGGGAGCTTATATGTCACTACAGTCACGTCACTGTGATGACGTTGAAGCCCTTGATTGAATGAAACAGCTTTTCTAACTCTAAGGTATCCCAGACGCACGGTTAGAAAAAATCGCACTTTACATTAACAGACCAAGCACATTTATAGTGCACACGCTGAGGTACCCTCGATAAAATTTCAAAGAAAGTTTTATATTACTTCATTCTAATATAAATGATTCAATTTCAAAGCCAAGTTCGAATTTCATCTCCAGTTCGACCCTGTATCTACTTATCATGAACATTTTTATCAACAGTACGAGTAGAACATTAATGGAATTCCCACCATATACACAGGATTGAAAACTGAACTACATGCCATGTAAGGTTCTGTGATTTTCAATCTTTTTGCATAGCGTGTCACAAATGCCATTGACACAATCTCAACACACTGCAGCATGCTCAGCATATGTTCACAACATTTTTCACATCGAGGAGCTCTTCCATACGCTTAAGTAACTTTTTTTCTCATCCCCTCCTGAGTTTACTTCCTCTTTAGTCTGTCACACATGCTTAAATCATTTACAGCTGGAAATTGCTTGTAAATGGCTTGTATATTCTGCCGGACATAAAGTATTCATAATTCGCGTAAAGTACACAAGATGCATTCTGGAAAGTACATGTTTGCTTCCACAGGGTGCGAGTAAAATTGTTTGAATTACATGACAATACGACGTGTTTCTTCTCATATAAGCTGATGCTTTATTTTCAAAAAAGTTAATTCCATGCTTGATGACTCGGGCGTAAATCCTCAAAATTGTAGGTTGTCTGTTGTTGTCGCTGAGTAACATTCAAATAGGTACTTCAATTTTTTCCTCACGCGTCGCCTCCGGTGGTCAGTTTATGTTTAATTTTATTGTTAGCCCAAGAACATTCCCTGAGGGCCAAGGCCTCCCACCTCCTGGTACGGTCGATTCACCCAATAATGATTACATAAATCAAAACATATTAGAAAGTAGGTGGAGACATACTAAAAATACATAAATATATCAAGCAAACAATTCCTTAGACACATATACCAGCATTTGAAAGTCCACCAATAGTGTTATTACATGAGCAACAGTACCATATCACACATCGATTACCACAGTATGTATGTAACTAGCTACAAACCTTTAAACCTAATTTTTCACTTCAGTTTATCTCGAAAGCGTTTCCGTGTGAATTATTGTATTTTACAACAACTGAACTGTTCTTTTTGATTGCGAGAAATGAGGTCCTTTTAGAACTCTTCCCGTTCGTTAGTCTTGCCCCCTCCCCCCCCCGCATCGCCATACGCGACCGCCCAATTACAGTCTGTAAATTTGTTTGTTACACAGTCACAGCCATACACATAATTGAATTTCTTTGCATTTGGCATAAATATTTCTTGAAGTCATTACCAACGAGGTATCCGAAAGGATATTTTTTTATTGTTCAAAGAACTAGTCTGTGTATACAGCAGCAAAAATAATAGCAAATGGATCCCTTGCACACCAAGTAGTAAACTCAATGGCGAGATTCGCCGGACTCAACGGTGACCACATCGTACAACAGCTGCTTTGAAAGAGATTGAGCCAACATAGATGGTGCAATGAAGCAGCATCTATAATAGATACCTGAAGTTATAACCTTGCAACCTTCAACATGATTAACACTTGTAATACTGTGTTAGTAGTTTATGATGCAGCATGTTTTCATTGTCTTTTGCTATGCATCTTCGTGGCATGTTTATTGCAATAAACGATGATAATGACGCCAATTTCTAATCACATAACAATTAAGTTTGAAAGAAAGTCCTCCTCTTTTTAAGCGAACTTAGCTTTGATGTGTGTTAGTAACCACTTCAGCGCGTCGCTCCAACTTGGCACTTACTATCTTCGACCGCCCTTGTGTTTCTCTGCCATTCCTTGTGTGCTTCATGATTACAATCATTTTCAGGTGGATTGTTATCTCTATTCTTTCAAACATGGGTTCGTGAACACTGCCAGCGATCACTTGTAGCCTACCCCACTAATTTGACGTAGGTAAACGCTGAACGCTATTGCGCCGAAGAAAGAGGCAACAGGGCCAGTCATTTGGGAATTGTTTGTTTGCTAAGGAAAGGATATTGAGGCAGATGTAATGGGCTTTGCTCCTGGAGGTGGAGGTCATTGTGACGCATTTTGACGCTGGTGAATTGGTAGTAACGATAGTAGTGACTGGTGAATGTGGTAGAGGTGAATTTTGATGGTGGTGGTGATGAATACGATTGTTGTAGAAGTGGTAGTAGAGTTCGTTATTCTAATAGTGGTGATAGTGCAAGTAGAGGTATTAGTGATGGTAGTGGTAGTGGTGACAGAGTATGCGTTAACTGTAAATGCTGAATGGGGTAGGGCGTCAATAGGAGGAGGCGATGAAAAGGATGGAGGTAGTACAATATATGAAAGAAGTGGTGTGTGTGTGTGTGTGTGTGTGTGTGTGTGTGTGTATGTGCAGAGAGAGGGGGAGAGAGAGGGAGAGGGGAGAGAGGGGGGGAGACGGGGAGAGAGAAGGGGAGAGAGGGGGAGGGGGAGAGAGACGGGAGGGGGAGAGGGGGAGAAAGAGGGGGAGAGAGGGAGAGAGAGGGGGAGAGAGGAGGAGAAACGGGGAGGGGGAGAGAGGGGGAGAGGGAGAGAGAGAAAATTGCTACGGTTGCTGCGATGTCGGCGCGATGGGAGTAGCGGCAATGGCAGCGGCAGTGTGGGTGTAGGCGGCGTGGAGGACGTCAGTGGAAGAGGAGGTGGAGTGATGGGATGAATCGATGGGAGTGGAAGTGGTGTCGGTGTGGATGAAGTGCTTTCGCTGGGGGTGGGGCTGGTGTCGGTGGTGCTGGGGATGGTGTCGAAGGAGAGTGGGGGGAGGAGTGGAATCGCCGATGGCAGAAGCAGCTACGGGGTGATGGCTACCGTGGTAGCGCCGGCGGCGTGGCGGTGGTGGCGGCGGCGGCAGCAGCGCTTTGCCTGCATTTCCGAGAAGCGAGCGCCTTTCCTCACAGCCTTTATCGGAGAATCGATAAAGCAGTGTGTTTGTTTGCCGATACACGAGGTGCGTCAACCGCAGAGGTCGCGGCCCAAGTCATGACGGTAATTCCTGGATGCAAGGAACGAAGGCCAAACCATGAAGGGACACATCAGTACCGGAATGAGGAAACTATGTGTTGCTGTCAATAAGCTGGACGAGAGGTTTTCACGGAATAACAGATTACACTAAATTCACTTGAAAAAAGTGATAATTAGAAACTATGAAACAATCACACACTACTAAATACTACTTCATCGCACCAACAAAATTCTCTTGAATATGTCAATGCGCGTAAGTCATCTGACAAATGAATCTCTGCCGTTATGTTCTGTGTATTTCGGAACCTAGCCTAGCCTTATCCGAAGACCTTCCAAAAAAATATATATAGCTACTTATTCCACAATTTCGCAAACCAGTTACGTACAATTGCTTATAAATGAAACAGGTTATGGGGTCTTTCCGGCCAGAAGTAATATCGATATTTTCAGTGAGTTGTTTAAATGCTGTCAGCTATCTGCTCAAAGTAGTCGACTACAATACGAAGGAGAAGTCATTTAACAGTATCATCTATAAGACCATTCAGGCTCGATAAACTTCACTGTTCAAATTAAAACATCTAAGAGTAGCGTTTACTGCGGTGGTTAATATACAGTTGCAGGAAGAGAGAAAAGGGTCGCTATCAGTTAGTTATACGACAATATCCGAGAGAAAAACCTCGTCGGCGCAGCGTGCACTGTCATGACACGTTGGAATGCGGCCTAACACACGTTTCCGCGCGTCTAAGAAGAGTTATAATAATCCTCTAGGAAGCGAACCACGCAACTCCTAATTTGCTGCACTGTAATCCACTAGATATAATCCACCTGTCCGGCAACGGTGGCTCAGGGCATCAACTAATGTCACTGCAATGTCTCTGACCGGGAGGTCCTAAGGTTCGAGTCCCGACGGCGGCAGGATTTTCAACACTAGCTACATAGGTAGGTCGAATTCAGACTGTCTGGAGGAACATCCTAGCGGCTGTTGTGTGTGGTTCTTTTCTGTGGTTTCTCCAATCAACACCAGGATGCCGGTGCAGTATCCTAATACAGGGGTAACGGACTGCGCGATCTTTCATTCCTCTTCCTATCCTCGCTCCCTTCCTTTCCTGCCTTGTCCAATCCTCACCCCTTTTACGTGTATATGCACTTATATGCATTTCACTACCACACATGTCGGGAGCTTAGAGCTTGTCCCAACTGGGGCGATGCCCCGCCAATAGGAGTTACCTGTTTGAGGGAAAAATCCCACAAGCCGACGGGGCGCCGGATCTCGCCATTCCGCGGAGGGAAGATCACCGCTATCTCCCGCGGATCTTAGCGGTTGACGCGCCCGGAATAACTAACCAGTCTTAACTTAATAACTAACCTCCTCTCCGTCTCTTGTTGTTTTACTTTGCGCCTGATCTACGTAGAATAGAGAATAGTATTGCATTCGGTCGGAACAAGGGAAAGAAGCCCCAAAGGGGAACGTCCGTCTAGTGTGTTGGAAGTGCGTGCGCGGAGGGCGGGAGGTGGAGGGCGGGGGGCGGGGGCGGTGCGGAGGCGGCGCAGAGCGCGGCGTGGCGCGGCGCGGAGAGGCGCACTGCGGCACACGGCCGCGCAGGGCCACGGCAGCCGGGGAGGCAGGGCGTGCGAGGCGGCGGCCGCGCCGGAAGGTATGGGCCAAGGAATGCGCAGGGGACGACGATGGCTCTCACACACAGAGGGAGGGAGGACAAGAGAAACCAAGAGAGAGAGGGAAAGGGAACGAGCGAGAGGGAGCACAAGAGAAACTAAAAGAGGGAGATAGAAAGGAAGAGCGATAGAGGGAAGGAGAGAGAGGGCGGACAAGAAAAACTAAGTGAGAGAGGGAGAGAGAAACCAGAGATAAGAGTGAATGGAAGGGAGAAAGGAAAGGGAATAATGGAGATAAACGACGCCACGATATTCAGGTAGACGGTAGTGCTGGCAAAATAGCAGATGAGGCCTAGAGAGGGGGGCAGGGAAACGGTGAAAGAAATGGGAAAGCGAATGAAGATGAACGGCACCGCGATATTCAAGGAAGCGGCGAGGAAACAGGAAACGTGTAAAATAGGAGGGGGTCAAGAAAGAAAGTAATGTGGGGGAATTGTTCGGCAAACGACCACGAGTGAAATGAACATGGACGAACATACTTGAATAAGGAAGGAAACAACAAAGGATGAGGAAATAAAATACGAGGAGCTTAATGAGGCGTAGACGGGAGACGAAAGCATAGATGGAAGAGGTGTCGTTAGGCGGTTGCAATAGGAACGATGAATATCATAGTGAGGGAGGATGAGGCGCTGCTGGCAGTGAAGCTTATGGTAATGGTGCTGCTAATGAAGGAGAAGATAGTGAAGGCGGATAAGGTGATGGTCTTGGTGAAGATAGTGATGGTAGTAGTGTTGATGTTTTGGGTATGATGGTGTAGTGATGGTTGCAGTAATGATGATAATGCTTCTAGAGGTAGTGTTACTGGTGGTGATTGCGATGGCGGATGAGGAGGTAATAATAATAATGGTGGTGGTGGTATTGGTGGTGGTGGTGCTGGAGGTGGTGGTGCTGGTGGTGGTGGTTGTGGTGGAGGTGGAGGTGGAGGTGGCGGTGCTGGAGGTGGTGGTGGAGGAGGTGGTAGTGGTTTTGGAGGTAATGGTGGTGATGGTGGTGGCGGTGGCGGTATCGGCGGCGGTTGCGGTGGCGGCGACGGCGGGTAGCGGGTGGTGGTGGTGGTGGTGGTGGTGGTGGTGGTGGTGGTGGTGGTGGTGGTGGTGGTGGTGGTGGTGGTGCTGGTAGTGGTGGTGCTGGTGGTGGTGGTGGTGGCGGTGGCCGTGGAGTTGGAGAGATAAAAAGAGAGAGAGGGTGTAGGTGAAGATGTTGGTGATGGTTGTAGCATAGTAGTGGTGACGTTTGTGGTAGAGAAAGTAATTCTGGTAATGGAGATGTTGAGGTGGTGGTGGTGGTGGTGGTGGTGGTGGTGGTGGTGGCGGCGGCAGGGAAGGGGGCGGGGCCCGGAGGAGCAGGGGCGAAAGCAGCTCGCGCAGCGTCTCCCGGGGGAGTCGCGCCGCGCTGCCGCGCCCCTGCAGCTCTATTGCGTCTTTTCCGGCACGTCGCCTCCCGCCTCCAAGTGGCGCAGTCAACGGCCAACCCACGCACCCTCCGCAGAACAGAGGCTGCTGCAACTGACACGTCCATTACCATCACACCTCCATATATTTATAGGCTTTTTCTCAAACGACTCTAATGATCTAACGAGTAAGTGAAAGAAATATTGATGAAGATGTGAATGATGATGGAATGAATCTACACCTTGACGCAACGCGTCTCCAAGCCCCTTCAGGGGCGTTGAGCGCTTTGCACTGGGGAGTAATCCTCCATTAATGTGCTTTATTTCTGGAGTAATCCTCCGTTACAATAATCTCAAGTCAAGTCTCGTCACGTCGTAGTCAGTCAGTGCCTTTTATCCCTTCGGCCAGGGGTTCGACGACGTTACATCCCGTGGTTCCTGGGCGGTCACCCAACCAAGAACCCGCGAGTCTCGAATATCCTTAACCTTCGTGACTTCACGGAGCGTGGTAAAGGAATTCGGCTAGCGTCGCCGGCTTTTTATAAAGTTATATGAAGGGCAGGAGAAACGGGAGAAGCCCGGTAAAACCTGCCGTGGGCTCCCTTTTCCCACATCACTTTCCACGCGGATGAGCTGAGGATCAAACCCGGGCCCCAGCGGTGGAAAGCGTATGTGCTTTCCATTGCGTCACAAGCCCCAACATTGTACCTTCAAAGGTTTGCTACTTTATTTATATTATGTTACTGTTTTCTGATATTAAAAAGGGCCATATTTGGCATCTGAAATAATTTGGAAAGACGGGTAAAGTGGAAGCGTGTTTTCATATTTTTTATTACAATTCAATGACAATGAATTCATCAAATTTTCCGTCTTTATGTCCTTTAAGTTAACGTCTATGTACTACTGTACTACGGGATGTTCGGGCTCCAAGTAGAGTCGAAAAGATAATTTAACAAAGCTTCAAATAACTGGATCGCAATCTCTTAAGATATGATTCACATAAGTAAAGGTGGCACATGTTACGGTCCAAAAATAAACAAATACGCGTTCGATTGCACTCATTCATCAGATTGCATCATGCATCACTAGCAAATAGAAGCAGAGGAGATTGAAGTTGCCAAAACCTACTTAGTACGTGCTATGAGTATAGCTACGTTTTATAAGACTGCATAAGGCGACAAACTTTTCGGTCTCAAATGATATGGTGGTTGATAAGAGGTGGTCTGACACCTACGAAAAAATGTTTCTTCATTAGTTTTCTTATTAGTGAAGTGATTCAGGAGTTTCTCCCTATTTCTATCAAGCGACCAAACGACATTCATCGAGTCTTTTCTTCCTTTCAGATCCTATTTTATTGCTGAGAATGAAGCAGAAGGTCGCGCAAAATTATTTACGTTCACAAAGTTTAGCAATATATATATGGCCTTTCTCCAACATGCGCATATTTTTCAATTGACTCACTAAATAGTGTTTCCAGGCGCGTCAACTGCTAAGGTGATCAATCCCATTAGCGTAGTGCATATTTTTATTGCAAAAGGTGGCGATGATCTTCCCCTGCTGCGTGACACTGGAAATCCGGCAGACACGGCGGCTCGGGGTTTTCCCCAACCAGATATCTCCCAACAGCTAGGTACCGTCCCAGTCCGGACAACCTCTAAAATGTGGTAGTGGAGTGCGTGTAAGTGTGCGCAAGTAAGGGGCGAGTATAGAACAAGGAAGAGGAAGGAAAGGTCGCGCGTGCGAACCGTGGCCCATTTCTTACGGTACTAGTCCGGTATTCGCCTGGTATTGATTGCATAAACCATGGAAAACTATCGATCAGAGCACCCGGCCGCTAGAATACTCGTCCAGACAGCGGTTGAAGTCGACCTAGTTATCTAGTTAGAGTTGTAAATCTTGCCACCGTCGGCCCTGATGCCCAGAGCCACCTAAGCTGGTACATTTTTTGTCCAGGAAGAAGTCCGTCATGAGAGAAGTATTGCTGTGATGAATAATGCTTCCCACTGATTATGTTCGCTTCTTCTTGAACGCAACGTATGTCACCGGTGCCACCTGCACCTGCACCAAAGGTAGCGAGTTCTGTGAACCAGCACGCATTCCTGAGCGTCCAAAGCACTGGTCACGTCTATCGTGCGGAAAGTCTTTGAATCGCCCCACAACCCTCAGCAGCAACTAGGTGCAGTGGCTGGCTGGCCGTCCGCCGGCCAACGCCACCTGTTGGGCAACCGCGTGCCGCCTCTCGATTCGCGCCCGGAGCGGTCCGCTACACGCGGCCCAGCGCCGCGCCGCGCAGCCCGTTAATCACGCGGACGCTCGCATACAAACCAATTAGGCGCGCCCCGCCGCCGACTGTCCTTTCGCACAAAGCGCCCGCGAGCGGGGCGGCGCGGGTGGGCAGAGGCGCTTGTGAGATGGAGCACGCGGAGAGATGGGGCGGATGAAATGAGCGAGCGGGAATAGGAGGAGGCAAAGGGATGAGAAGGACGGAGTGTGTGAGGCGGGACGAGGCGGAGCGGGGCTGGGCGGGAGGAGGGGAACGGGGCTGAGCGTGGAGGGGTTTGTTGTCGGGGCGGGGACGGGGGAGCGGAGGGGTGCAGGGGCGTGACGGGGGACGGAAGGGTGGGGTGGGCAGGAACGATGAATTGGGGGAGATGGGCGGATCGGAGAGGATAGGCTGAGGGCGGAGTGTGCGAGACGGGCCGGGGCGGGGCGCGGAGGGGAGAGCGGAGCGGGGCGACGAGAACGGAGAGAATCCGCGTGGCGAATCGGCCGCGACGCGCGCCTCGGTCGTAAAAAGGCCCTCTGGATCCGCGACGGCTGACGGGAGCATCCCCACGTGTTGTTGCAGGGCGAAGAGAACAGAACCCCAAAAGGCTACTACAAAGGCCAACACAGTGACACGTGTAATGCAGCGGAACGCACGCTACCATTGGGCATATGCTCTCAGCCCCATTTCTAGTGACAAATAAGAGGTAGTCGAAAGCATAGAACGATTTGGGCAACCTTGTCTCTGAGGGCAGGGAGAAAGAAAAAAGGAGAAAAAGAGGGAACAGAGAATGATGAGAAGAGGAGTTATTAAAGAGAAGGGGGCATAGGCGAGGGAAAAGGTGAAACGAGAAAAAGCGTCCCGTTCTCTGAAAAGCGGAGTAAGAGGAAAGAGCAAAGGCAATGAGAAGTGCCGTAAGGAAAGCGACAAGGTGGAATGCGGCAACGGCAGTCAAGGAGAAAGGATAAACATAATGCAACACATTCAAAAGCGTGATACACCAAGGCTTAAATGAAATACCCTTCCAATTTCATGCAAAATATAAGATTCATCAATTTAGCTTACACGTTTCATATATCACTCAGACATTTCAAATCCCCTCTCTGACTTCAAAATTTCCTCTGAAACAACGTCTATAGGTGTGGTATCGGTGAGAGCTTGTTGACTGAATCTTTGGGGAACTGCCAATGCAACAGGCTTGTCCTTGCATCATGCTCTCGAAGGCTGGACTGCAGTGAGGAAAGTATTGACGCAGGGGTGAAAGGAAGCATCGGCGAGGAAGCGTTGACGGCCGCCAGCGGGAATTTACGGCCCCGAGGCCCAACGGGTCCCCGAGATGTCGACGCGTGTCGTGCAGGCTGGTGGAAGATAGAAGAGGGGGACAGGGCAGCTAGGCGATTTCCGAGAGGGGGAGTGGAGACGGGCACGGCGGTAAATTAGGGCCGGGAGGTAGGATGTGGCTTTGAGGAAGGGGATGAGGATGAGGCGGGATGACGTTTTGAGGAAGGGGCGAGTGTAGAGGGGGACGAGCACAGAAGAGGGCGGGGCGGGCGAGACGAAGTGAAGTGAGGTGAGACTAAGGCACAGTTGTACGGCTATGGAAGGAGGTGGGGTCAGTGGGAGGCATGGATTGGGAAGGACAGGATGTGGCCAGCGGAGGGGAGTATAGTTTTTTTAAAATTATTTTTAAAAATTTTAGCAATTACAAATTGCCCTGCACCTATGCTAGAGCATTTCTCAGGACTTTCAATTTCCAAAGGTTGTGGGGGGGGGACCCAATCCGACCCAGCGGGTCCTCAGCCAACTCGATCCGGACGAACCAATCTTCACCACGGTTGCCGCACGGCTGTCACCACAGTAAAATATTACACGACCGTTTTTATTTTCATTTTCAGCTACGCGTTACGAAATAGTTCTCATCCTCCTGCTTAAATATTGAAAAGAAAAAAAATCAAGAAACGGCAGGGTACTGAAGAAGTGAATCACACAGATAAGAAGCGAGAACGCGTAGTGACAATAAGCTCTTGCATGTTATGTAATCTATTAGTCATCTTTGGCGAGGAGAGAATTCACTAAAAAAGTCTTTTATACATTCGATTAGAATACTTCTAGTTTCAAAGTGCATGTTTTCGTTTAAATCCGTACCGTTTCAACATTTCCACATTGTTTCCGACTCTTATTCAGTATCAACGAAAGCATATCCGAGGGAAGTAATAGTCCATGATAGAATATTTTACAGAGCGTTTTACAGAGCAGAGCTCAGAGGCGACGCCGGAGACCATGTTGAAGAGGGTCACAACATTCTTGAAAGGGAAGTGGAGGGGCTGTGGAAAGGTAACTGAACATTATGGATAAATTTAATATTCAAGAAACCAATAATTTTTTGACTTCTTTAAATATTAATTATACAATGTAAGTCATTAAATAGAACATTTTAAATAGAAACATAAAGTATATATTTATAGATAATTTTAAGTCTTTAGATATAAATTTATAGACATTTTAAGACTATCGCCTTGTCTTGGAATAGGTTTTGTGCACTATTGCACCCTGTAGGCGAACCGGAGAAAACGAATATGGAGAAAAGAGTTCAAAAACTTGTCAGTGGGTAGTCCGGACATCCAGCAAGGAAACATATGTCAAGTGTCACCGATTCCGGGCAGCGCCCGCATACAGACGTCATTTGCAAGTCTCATGTTGCAATTTTCACAACTTCAAAGCATTGAGTTTATGTCAGTGCCATATTTGGCCACACTGCAATAGGACACAGTTCTCGAACGCCCCCAACCAATGAAAGGAAACATGAAATGCCGGGCTTTTTGAATTCTGAAATCCGAGAATAACAAGGCGAACAGCTTCTTTAACATCAAACACTAAACACAAGGAAAGGAAAGATGGATTTATATTATTTGGGAGGGCAATGCCCCCTAAACCTCTCTGCTGTAACCGGCACTGGCAGACATAACATTTTTAAAGTTCAAAAAAAGAAAAACTAATAATAATTGTAGCTGCCCTAAAGAACTTTCGCTTCAAGCAATTTATAACAAGACGACAGAATCTTTCAGTATTTTCACTCGTGTATTTACTAAAGTGCGAAAAATCATTTCGAAAAAGACCGATGATTAATTCACTGCACCCCATTTGCCAAAGAAACTATCAAAAGAAACGTCTTCTTACGAGAAAAAAATAATTTCGCAAAAAGAGTACCGGTGATTCACGGGATGGAATATGTGTTTTTTCTAACACGGTTGCAGTGCTTGCAAGACCTGCAAGTTCTGCTTCAAATATCACGCGTTGTTTTTGAACAATCAGAATAATGAATGTAAATCCAGAAAATGGATTACTTGAAATAAACCAATTCCATAACAACAAAGCGCTCTATTAATCCAACTATATTCAATGGGTATTTTGAATTTTTCTTCGTACATTCAAATAAATGGCGCGGGAAGCCATTTTCAATAAAATACAAGAATAAAATATCAGAATAGATAGTTTTGCCAGTGACTGCAGAAATTGGATGCAGTAATTATTGTTTTCTCAGGGAAAACTCACAATCAGAGACGCGATGCCGAGTGATTGTCCTGGAATAAAAAATCACCATATCTTTCCTAATATATCAATAATTTTATTGTGACTTTAAAATTCGTTATATCTAGGACTCGGACATATAGGTAAAGACGATTTTTCCCATCTTAATCTTGAGAGCGTCCAAAGTTCAGTGGAAATTCAAATAGCGCTTCATAGTTTCCATACATCAAATTGTTTACCTATCACCTAAAAAAATATTTTGCTTAAGTAACATAAAAATACATATTTTCGTTGAAACAAACATTATTACATATTTCTCTACATTTCATATGAATAATTGAATATTTTAAGCATTTTCAAGTTCAATATTGTCGGGTTTTCTGAGAAATGGGGAAAAACGTCTCAGTTTGGAACGCAGTGGTTGATCACACATCACCTGTTACTGCGGGAATTCTCCGATCGAGTGGAGTGAGTCTGGTTCACGACCTGTAAAGACCTCTGAGGGCCATTCTAACACTACTGTCGATTCGGACAATGACACTCCGAACGCATTATACACTCGTACACTCATAACACGAACTCCTCCCAAACTTTCTCAAACACACAGATGAAAGGTGTAGAATGTTGAAAAGGATGTCACGTTTTACTTCGAGATTTCTCTCAATCTTCATTACTGAGTTTCATATGGGTAATAAATCAATATTCTCGTTCCTTTAACACATATTTTTTTTCAATTTTTAAGCGCCCCCTCCATACACACGCACGCATACATAGTGTGAATTTTAGGCCCGATTTATTATATATATATATATATATATATATATATATATATATATATATATATATATATATATATATATCGGGGCCTTTTGTCGATGTCGGTCTGAAGAATCCATGTAACTAGGACCAGAGCGCCATCGCCAAAAGACCCCGATCGTGTTAGCCCCGCAGGGAGGGGGTGGGCGTGTACTCACGTTGGCGTGGGGCGGCGGCGGCGGGCCCGGGCGCTGCGGGCGCACGGCGGCCGGGACGGGCGCGGGCGCGGGCGCTGGCGCGGGCGCGGGCGCCGGCCGGTAGTAGTTGTAGAGCGGGCCTGCGTGGGCCATGGGCGCGGGCGGCTGCGAGCACGCGGACTGGTGCATGAGGGCTGCTGCGCTCGGCTGCAACACGCAACCACGCGCTCACGCTCACGCTCCAACTCACGCTCGCAAGCGACCGCCGACACCCGTCGCTACGCCACAATGGAAGCTAGAGATATTCACACGCATAAATACGTGTATCAGTTGACACCGCTGTAAATAATAACATGGACAATATAATACACTGAAATGAATTGTAATGAGGTTCACTGCTACTTTCCAGGATTTTCTGACTTGAGCTGTAACAAAGATACGGCGTTCTCTTCTTCTTCTTCTTCTTTACCTCTACGGCCCTTTCTGGGTCTCGGCTTCAAGGACAGCATTCCATCTAGATGTGGCATTAGAGAATTAAAAAAATCATTCTGGCTTTTAATAAGTGAAATAAACAAGTAAAACGCAATTGTAAACGTCGGGTTAGCATTTTCTTTTATGAGATATTAATTTATTCTGAAAATTTAAAAAAAATCGTTATTAAACAATTATGACATACTATGTTTATATGTACAATAAGAAAGAATGTTTGGGGAGCAAACGATGGAATTAGGTCTCTCTCGTGAGAGAAAAGAATATGTGGAAAATGAATCCATTGTTCTATACCGTTTTCCAGATTTAGTGTCTAAAGTTCCGGTTCGTGATGTAAGGAATTAAAAGCACACACCTACATTGAGGGCACACTCGCTATTATACGAAACTGTCTGCAACATAAAATACAAAATATTCTTAGTCTGTGAAAAAGATATCCCCCAGGAATAGAGAAAACACGGTCGAAATATGTAGCTGTACTACAAAATTCAATATACAAAGTTATGTGTTTATAGAACGCGGAAATGGTATATCATTGTCAAACAGTGCAGTCATGGAAGGGCTATTTGAACACATTACATATCCCCCAAACGTGACTGGCACTACGATTATCCATGAATAAACGCGTCAAATTTAAATAATAAACAAGCGCATTAGCAATAATACCAAAGCGGTTCCTGTCATTGGGAATTTTATAGGCGCGGGTGAACGTATCTAAATATTAATCATGGTTACAGGAGACTTTGAAAAGCAAAAAGGTCTTTAATTCATTACACGTACTATTCACTGACATATTTGCAGTCAGGCTTGTTTCCGATGAGAAATTACCGCAACAGAATTACTATCACGTAATAATAAAAATGTTTCTAATAGATTTTTGGAAACCAAATTGCGAATTCGCCAGTTCTTTCATAATTATTCTATTTTCACAAATTTTTCGCTTACTGTTCTCTAACTTATTATTACTGATATTACTATAATTATTCACGATATTATGTATTATTATGTTCAACAATTTAGCTTCCTTCTTTTCTTTTTAAGGCCTTTAAAGCGGTTTTCATGTGAATAAGATTCTTTTCAACTATATCACTCGCGTTAAAATTATAATTTTGTGTCAATAGTATCGTTCAATAGTTGCGCTCCTCAGAAAAGAAAGTACTGGCTAACGCAATAATTCTCACCTGAAAGTCGCTTCCTCGAAATCCGGGTAGTAACGAACGTCAAGACGCGGTTCGAGTTTCCGGGAAAATTATTCACCCAACCTCTATTTCATTCCTGGAAGTTTTTACTTTCAATGCATTTAACCTTCGATTGCATAACTGCATACTTTTTCTTTTAAGGCTTGTTTTTCTCGAGATTAATGTTCAGGAGAAACGTAATGCTGATAGTTCTCCCGCCAAAGCGTTCACGAGCCATCCACCTCTAAAGCCAAGGCGGCAGCTCACAATCGGACTGCAGATTGCGCTCCCGGGAAATTTTAGGATTCATTTCTCATTTCACTGTTACATCGACGAATTTTACTCTTCGGTTACAGAACTTCCTACTTTTCCTGTCCGGATTTGTTTCTATTTTTTGGGATTAACAAAACTTTTTAATGATAGGAAATCGAAACACAGATGCAACCTTCCGCATTCATTAACACGCATATGCATTCATTTAACCTCCCTTGCTGGCCTCCGCGAATATCCAGGTGTCGGCAGAGCGCGGACGTTGGAAAAGGTTTCGCCCCTCTTAACTTTTACCATCATCGGACATACCCTTCGGTTACATTACTTCCTCCTTTCCATATCAGGATATTGTTCAATTATGTGACGAACACAAAACGACTGACTGGCATACGAAGCGTAGAGATCCAACTTTCCGTACTTTAATAATAATAATAATAATAATAATAATAATAATAATAATAATTGTTTGATATTTTGTTTATATATGATATTTGATATTTTATATCCTTTATATAATTTTATTTGATAGTAATACGTTTTAATGTTGTATTGTATGTGTTTCTACATCATTATGTAATCATGCTCTGATTAATATCTGTGTGATTGTATAATACCAGGAAACTGTGAATAAAGAGACAATAATAATAATAATAATAATAATAATAATAATAATAATAATAATAATAATAATAATAGTCCAAAATCAGATACCATGCTTTGACGTATGTGTGGTAGCTATGCAAGACCCATAATTTGTGTGAAATTATAATAATAATAATAATAATAATAATAATAATAATTATTATTATTATTATTATTATTATTATTATTATTAATATTATTATTTATGGCGAGGTTCATGCAGTAAGGCCTGCTCTTCCGCCCGCTTGAATATTTTTACATTTCCATAATTGCAAATGAGGCGTTCCGGCGCCAAAAGCATCGTGGGGGCTGGTAATACCTGGGGTCAGAGGCCGCTGCGCTGGCCTAACAATGGACAGCCGAGATGCCACCGCGCGGATGGCACAGAGCCCCTTGCCGCGCAAGCACGAGTGATGCGACATCGACAACAGAAAGGCCGTGTTAGCAAACGTCGATGTTCAAAATACATCGGATAAAAACCATCGATATCTTTTAAACTCACACGTTTTAATGATGGTTTAGCAACATCTAACATTACATTCGTGCGCGACAAAATTTAATTTCAGTATTTGACAGTGCAAGCTTTATTATTTTATTTTCAAGATTTAACTCAAAACAAAGATGAAAAATAAAAAAAAGAAACCTCAGTCTAAAAGTCTAAATTCAAAGAAGAAAAAATGAACTGTATTTTATATTTACTATTTTTAACATCACTCACTTTCACAACATCAATCACTTTTTTAGGTGCTCTGGCAGCATTACAATCGAAACCAAACGTTAGGCGCTTAGTTCTTTATTTCTAAAAGTAACTCGTCAAAAATGTCGGGATGAAATCAAAATTCCACATTTATAATCTTTGTAATGAATAGAACATAACTTAATTTATTAAGTACAAAATTTAATGAGGGCATACAAAATTATGACAACCAGTAATCGAAACGATATTTAATGAATATAACTGACGTAGGATTTTGCAAATTCCCCAAACCCTAAGCTCACTCCAGCTACCCTTCCCCTAACTTCAAACTCATACCAATAACTGAATTGCGCGCTGCATAAAACTACAGAAGTGTACCTCCAGAAGTTGTTCCAATAAGCACTAAATAATGCTGGGATTTCATAGCGACGCAGTTTGTAATTTTTTATTGCTTATGGAACGTCCTATCCAAAAAAATCTCTGACAGCCTATGGATCGCTAAACCGTACATAATAATACGAAAATAAATATCAAACAAAACAAATTTCTATTTTGCTCCAGTTGCTCACACGTGTCGATACGATCGCAAGAAATAATTAAGATACAGCAAACCAATACCAATATATTGATTATAATCAGTAAATTGGTAAATATTATGTTTTTATTTCAGCGTGATCATTTGAATTTATGCGCCCTATTTATAGAGGCATTGCGCGAAGAAGGGACCGTTTTGACAGTTACTGCTTTGCTACCGTTGACAGCGTTTCTGCAATGTGCTCAGTTTGTTAATGCGTTCGTTTGCAATTGGTTCGCTTGTACACCTCGACACAATTTCTTGAAATGCCGTCATCCAGCAAGACTTTTGTTTTCCGACGTTTCCGTACATTTTTCAAATGTACAAGTTTTTTTGAAGTCTGAATTAAAATCATTATTTCTGTGTATCGTTACTAAAATAGTTAACAATCCTTTATACGTATTTACGAACTAACCTTTACATGCAATACATTTATGAAGGTCCCTGCGGGTCCTCAGGACATGCAGACGTGCTCAGTCTTCTTATGTATTAATCTCTGATTGAGGCAAATTCTAAGCCCCTATGAGGCAATTACAAACGGTGCTCATGTCAAAGTGCGTAACTTTAGAAATCTCCCCAACACCTCTTGATAATAGGTTCGATGTTGGCGCAAGTCTAGACTTCTGGACTTGGGGCAAACAATTAACCACTCGGAAGCACTCCTACATCACTTTCAGTGAGTTCTCTGAACAGTGTTCACATATGGATAGGGCCAATTTTTGCCCGGCATGAACAGGAGTGTCAGTAAACAAGAAAAGTGACCTATGTTGTTGTTGTTGTTGTTGTTGTTGTTGTTGTTGTTGTTTATTTTGTAAAATGAAGAAATATAATTAGCGAATGGTCTCTACGTCGCATTGGTATATAACCGTCAGGTATTGCTCCGCCTTCGTCTGGTATTGATCGGAGAAATCACGGAAAACTATAGATCCGAGTAGCCGCCCGCTACATTTCTCCTCCAGTCAGCGACGGAATGTGAACTAGCTATTCAGATGGGGGCAAAAATTTACCTCGGCCTGATTTTGCTTTAAAACTGTAAGATCCCATTACATTTATACAACGGGCGATGAAACTTAAGGGATCGACAGTTAGGAGGCGACTACGTTTCCATGGTGAAAGCAGGCGCTCAGTCAACTGGGTATGAGATACGTCAACTCCCGCCGGTCAGCGTTACCGATGGAACAGTGAACCACCCCACGTGCGTGACCGAAGTGGCGATCGAGTTTCAGGCGTACGCAAGGGCGAGTCGCCGCGGTCAATGCCTGCGCCTCGAATGAAACATGAGCGTGAGCCTGATACATCGTAATCGATTACCAATATTTTCAGTGAATGTTTTTGGTCAGCAGACTATTGAAGCTACGAGAGAGGTTGTGCGTGTGGTAACGGTTGCCCGCTGTCGAACAGTACCAACGAAAAACCTCTCCAAGTTGTTGTAGTTCAGCTACACCGACTGCGATTACCTGTCGCCTCACACGCAGTCCTCTATAACATCTCAATCGACAAAGCGTCACAGTGACATCATCATCGACTTCCCGTCGATCGCTTCTTCTTTGAGAAACAAAAAAATAATACATCATCTCAAAAATGATTATTTACCGGTAGCGGTAGCTCAGTGCATCAACTAATGTCACTGCAGCGCCTCTAACCGGGAGGTCCTAGGTTCGAGTCCTGACGGCGGCAGGATTTTCGACACTAGCTTTTCAGCTAGGTCGACTTCAGTCACTGTCTGGAGGAAAATTCTAGCGGCCGGCTGCTCTGATCGCTAGTTTTCCGTGGTTTCTCCGATCAACACCAGGCGAATGCCGGAGCAGTACCCTAACAAACGGGCCACGGACCGCGCGCGATCTGTCCTTCCTCTTCCTTGTCCTATCCTCTCCCCTTACACACACACACACACACACACACACATACACTAACATGCACTATACTACCACATATTCCGGGAGACCGGTCGGGAGCTTCGAGCTTGTCCCGGCTGGGGCGGTGCCCCGCTGGTGGGAGAGTCCTGGTTAGGGGGAAACCCCACTAGCAGATGGTAGGTCGGCGCCGGATCTCGCCATCTAGCGGGGGAAGATCACTGCCATCTCCCGAGAAAAATAGCATGCACTACACTAACGGGACTAATGACCGAAGTAGTTGACGCGCCCGGAAACACGAAAAAAATCAATCAAAAATGATTAATAATAATAATAATAATAATAATAATAATAATAATAATAATAATAATAATATAATGATAATGATAATATAATAATGATTTAATTTCCAGGCTTCTTTCTTACAGTTCACTAGATACAACTGCTTAACCCCCCCAGAAGTTATTACTCCTAATAGTATTCCTAGCATAACATGCGTACATTTAAAGAAAACAACAAAAACCACCTTCCTGTGGATCTGAAAATCTTTCGAAATGGTCTCCACGACCTCGCCAAGCATTCTATTGTTTATTTAGGGTCTTCTATCACAATACCGCAGTTTTTAGGAGAAGACAACCGACAACTGCAACCCGCTACGTTACTCTTCCCCCTGTGGTCTGCATGACTATCACTGCTGCCATCCCGCGCCGTGGGCAGCGAGCCTAGCGCCTCAGCGCCACACCCGGCTCATTCGCCTGCACGCGGGGCACAAACGCCCCAGCGCGCGTTCACTGAGCTATCGGCATTTGCCCACGAGGATTTCCCATTAAACCGGCTTAAGCCGCGTTAAGCAGCGGCGGCGGCCCCCAAAGCGCGTGCCCGGGTACAGGCGCAAAGACTGCGACTTCACGCGCGGGTTCATTCCTCTACCTCTCTCGCTTTCCTTTTGCCTATAGAGTGAAGTGTAATTAAAAAGTCGTGTATTCTTGAATTTAATACTTTAAAATTACTGAGCAGGTCAGCCATAAAATGTAGTTAATATAGGTTGTATAAACCTACCTGCAGAAATAATAAATATCTACCTATCTTGTTCACAACAGATCGCCGCAATAATAACAATGGACCTGCAGACAATATTATTAATTGTAATTACAATATCGTCCCATTCTGTAAAGAATTTTCAAACTTTCAACCACAAATTGAGTGGTGGATATAACGTACCTCACCACATTCGGAAAATACAAACCGTAGGGTCTATAATTGAATTATATGAAATGTATATATTGGAGAAAGACAAATAATAAAATCGTATTACTAAAAAATACATTCAGTAGCGTAGCATACTGTAGCGTTACTGTGGAAGCAGTTCAAAAATACTAAAATTTTAAATTGCTGCCAGTTACCTTACGTTCATAACCTGCGATGACGATAAATATAATAGATACATTTAATGACAACATTTCGTTGCACTGTTGGAATAAATTAACCTTGTATGAGTTCCTACAAATTTTGCATTTGTGTTTTTTTTCTTTTTTTACACACAGCAAGACATGAATATTTTTGAAAATCGCGTGGATTGTTCGCAGACGGAGAAACCAAAATATTTGACTTATTTTACTTGGATATAGGATGAATCCTAAATTTTCTCGCCGCCGTAAGTAACATAATCGGTTAAAGCAGTTGCTGAAATAAAGATGGTCAAGGTTTCGAATCCCGCATAAAGCTTGTACTTTCATCACATAACTGTGATAGAATTGTCAGTTCATAGCACCAGGTACCGCATCTAAACTGCCAAATAATACAATCACACAACCCAATCTGGTTGAAGACACATACAAGCAGGCCTGAGGACTTCGGCGGGAGCAGGTGGGTGCCTGAAAGCCTACGTGCAGCAGGAAGTTTCCCACTGTGTTCCCTCCATAATGTTCACTAAGTAGTAGGATGAAGGGGATCGCAGTAATTCGAGAAAAAATAATCAAAAATAAGGAACGTTTCGTCTTTAAACATTTCCTTGAACTCCAATGTAAATAATACAAAGATAGAGATTGATTGGTGATTCCGTCGCGTCAACGGCTAGGATTAGTCCCGTAAGTGTAGTGCGTGTTTTTTCACTGGAGGTGGTGGTGATTTTTCCCTCCTGGCTGGCGAGATCCGGCGCCGACCTACGTCAACTTGCAGGTGTTTTTCTTATCCAGCTATCTCTCACCATTCATGCACCGCCCCAGTCGGGACAATCTCTAAGCGCCAAGTCTCACGACAAGCGTGATAGTGTAGTGCCATGTGTAGGAGTAGTGTAAGCATGTGTAGGAGATGAGAAAAGGACAAGGAAGAGGAAGGAAATATCGCGCGCGTGGTCCGTAGCTTGTTTGTTATGGTACTGTACTGGCATGCGCTCGGTGTGAATCGGAGAAAACACGAAAAACTACCGATCAGAGCGGCCGGCCTCTAGAATTCTCTTCCAGACAGCGCCTGAATTCGGTCTACCTCTCAAGCTAGTGTCGAAAATCGAACCCTTGAACCTCCCAGTCAGAAGCACTGCAGTGACATCAGTTGATGTCCTAAACCACCTTTACCCGTCAAAGATAAAGAATACCTCGCATCTTGAACTCATTCATAATAATATTAATAATTTTAAACAGTACGATATACAGAGAAAACACACACAAAGTAGTGAAATTTTGGCTCATTTGCTAGAATTTTTCAGGAATTTTCACGTTGCAATACAACAATGGGAAAGCCGCGACATGGCAGTTTGGAATTCTCAGAATAACTTTTCATTGTTTGGCGGTGTTTCTGAGTGTACGGAGATTTGGATTGTCGAATTTGTGTTGATGTATTAACGTTATACGAATTAAATTTATGTGCTTAATGCGCTACGATTGGTAAAGAGTTTTTACCAGAGGCTGTGATATGTTAGAACAGAAATTCCGGTATTATAATTGCACGTAACCGTTAGTGTTGCGAGAAAGTACGCGCTGTTGTAGCAGTACCACTAGTCTTCAAAAGGATAGGCCGCAGGCGTGGCGTTGGGCGCGAGGCCGCGAGGCGGCGCTAGTGCATGCGCTCTCGCAGGGATCGACCCACGCGGGATCACAGAACGCGCAGTCGCACATCGGTAATCCCCTTTAAATGCACTCGGAGGAACCACGGCCTTCGCAATGCTTCTGCTGGGATCCACGAAAATGCCATCATAACTACCGGCATACATAAATACTCTAAGAACATAAATTTATTTTTCATATTACTATTAATAATCAAGTATAATATACAGTTGGGGAAATTTTCAGATCTTTTGAGATCTAGATAACCGCTCTCTAGATCTGAATGATCGAGGTGCCGTTTGTAAGCTGAGTTCACCGCCTCCGCTATTTTAATAACTTTTTGCCATTTCAATGTTCTACACAAATATTTACAAATAAAGTGAGTGACAAGAACACGTTATGTTGAGCAAAAAATTAATTCACAAGATTAATGCGACCAGCACTAACAACTAACTCTACAGACTCCGGTATTTCCATTTCATTTCAATTCCCTTTTTCAAAGGAAATGATTAATGTATACAGAATGAAGGAAAATTCATATTAAATGCTTTACGAGATCACACAATTGAACTCTGTGAGCAATATTCACACGGGAATTGCAGGTAATAAGAATAATTAACGAAATAGTTTTATTTGGAAGTTTCCGCCTACTCGGTTTGCTTACACCTAATTACACTTTCGTTCTACGCAGAAGGTTCAAGGTTCGAATTCCAAATAGCCCATTGTGAGCGTTTCAAAATTGTGTGTAAAGCAACGGTAAAACATCATGAACTCCTTAATTTACATTATCATTCATTAACTCACATTTTCCTCATACAAGAGACCTGAAATTAACCTCACTTAAGGATTCTGTCACCCCATCCATCTCGCTTGCATCTAACACAGAGCATTCGCCACGACGTTCCATCCCATTGGTCGGGAGAGGCCATGGAAATCAACCATACATAATCTCACCGTAATAAAACAATGCTATCCCATCTGAACACAATTCACCATTTCATCCCTTTCTTCCTCCTCTCATTCCGTTCATTACATTCCGTACCATCTTATACCATTTCACTTCAATCCACTTCATATCCACCTCAACCCGCTTCATTTCACACCACACTACGCCTTCGCCATTCATTCCACACCGCTCTACACCTTCGCCCTTCATTCCACACCGCTCTACACCTTCGCCCTTCATTACACACCGCTCTACACCTTCGCCTTTCATTCCACACCGCTCTACACCTTCGCCCTTCATTACACACCGCTCTACACCTTCGCCTTTCATTCCACACCGCTCTACACCTTCGCCCTCCACTCCACACCCCTCTACACCTTCATTTTCCTCATACAAGAGACCTGAAATTAACCTCACTTAAGGATTCTGTCACCCCATCCATCTCGCTTGCATCTAACACAGAGCATTCGCCACGACGTTCCATCCCATTGGTCGGGAGAGGCCATGGAAATCAACCATACATAATCTCACCGTAATAAAACAATGCTATCCCATCTGAACACAATTCACCATTTCATCCCTTTCTTCCTCCTCTCATTCCGTTCATTACATTCCGTACCATCTTATACCATTTCACTTCAATCCACTTCATATCCACCTCAACCCGCTTCATTTCACACCACACTACGCCTTCGCCATTCATTCCACACCGCTCTACACCTTCGCCCTTCATTCCACACCGCTCTACACCTTCGCCCTTCATTACACACCGCTCTACACCTTCGCCTTTCATTCCACACCGCTCTACACCTTCGCCCTTCATTACACACCGCTCTACACCTTCGCCTTTCATTCCACACCGCTCTACACCTTCGCCCTCCACTCCACACCCCTCTACACCTTCGCCCTTCATTCCACACCTCATTCACACCATTCTCGTTCCCATTCTGTTTCGTTGCCGTCGTTTCCCCGCGCCTCGCCCTTGGGCAGCGTGGCGCCAGCATCTCGGCCGGGGCGGGGCGCTTCGCAGCCGCGAGAGGGGCGCTGTGGAAGTAGGGGCTGCAGCCCGTGTTTCGGGCGGCCCCGCGCCGACCACGCCCTTGCAGCCGGGGCCCGCCTCCCGCCCCCAACCCGCTCCAGCCTCCGCCATGGCGCCGCGCCGCGCCCAACAGTTCCACGTGCTCCAACGCGACTCGCGGACAGGACGAAATGCACTTTTGTCATTTTGTTTATACAACTATTTGTTTCGTTTATACGCACGAGTGTATTAACATTGCGGACCCGATGAGATTTGTTCCGTTTATCCAAAGGCATTCAGATTATAAACTCGCTGAGGGAAACGGGAAATAATTGTCGAGAGTTGGGACTCACTTATACGTGCTTATTAGACAGCGGAAGTGTCAATGCCACGTGCGCTGTTTTCACTGCTACGAATGGCTTTTGAGCATGCAATGGGAGGATTGACTTCATCTGTAGCTAAGTACATTATATAATACATTTTACAGTACTGGGAGTCGTGCTAAAAACATGTAATATATAATTATATCTATATAAATATATTATAAAGGGCACGTAATATTCATAACAGTTTGGTACTAATTTAACAATAGTTTTACAAAGTAATTGTATACTTATTTGTAACATTAAAAATAGAAATCAAAGCGTACAATGCAAGAGGCAATTTAACTATAAATGAATAAGAAAATAAGCGCAATCCGTTCCGCAGCCGTAAGAGGGAGTATGTCACATTATTGTTTTTAACATAACCACTACCTGTGAAGCAGGAAAACGCACATTTGGCATCGGCATCACGAGAAGAGTCTGCAGTACTAACAACATAGGACGCCTCATGGAAATCTCCTCGTCCTCAAGATTTCCCTGCGCCATCCCGTGAGAGCGAGTACGTCACATTAATAGGTCGGCCGGGGAACAGCCCCCTGGTCGGCGGCGGACAGTCGCAGGGTTGAATTAACTTCCGTCCATTAAAGGCCCAGCCGGACGAGTCCCCGTCGTCCTTCCTTGTTCGCTATCACGATCGAGCGCGCTGCACGGGGCGGGCGGGCGGGCGGGCGGGCAGACCGCCTGGCCGGCCGGCCGCCGCCCACCGGCCCGTTCCTCAGGGCGGGGGTGGCAGGGCCGGGGGCGGGGCCGGGGGCGGGGCCGGGGGCAGGGGCGCGGCCGCAACGAGCCGCCGGCGGGCGACCGAGTGGTCCTCTGTCCGGCCGCCGCCGCCGCCCGCCCGCACGTCTGCCCGCGCCGCGAGTTTGGTGACCTCCAGTATCGACCGCCCTTCGCGGCTCCAGACCGCCTCATCCTCCTCCTCTGTCGCCGCTGCCGCTGCGGCCCATTCCGTCTTCCCCCACCCCCGGCTAACCGCTCGGCGGCCGGTGCTCGCGCTTACGTGTACGTAGATACAAGGGACTTTTCATTATTCAATCACCCAAAGAGCGAAATCCGAAAGGTTTAGTGAGTGATATTCTGAGAGGAGATTTTTAATTGCTCTTCACCTCACGACTGATTCTTTTAAATCCAATAACGGAGCAAAGCTGGATTTGGAAACAGGTTAAATTAAAGAAACAGATTCAGAGGATGGCTGTTTTTTAGAAGTGGTTAAATTGGGTACACATTAAGTAACGAAGGTCACAGCATTAACCTATGCGCTCAGTTTTGTTTCATTTACTTTTCGAGAGTGAGTATTTAGCGTTTCCGGGCTCGTCAACTACTGAGGTCATGAGTCCCGTAAATGGATTACATGTTATAAGTCGAGGGGGCAGCTTTGCTCCTCTCCTGCTTGAACGTGAGTTCTGGCCAACCAACTCCTAGAATTCTCCTCCAGGCAGCCACTGAACTCAACCTAGCTGTCTAAAAAACCTGCCACTTTTGGAAATCGAACCTTGGCAACCCCCCCCCCCCCCAAGTGTTGCTGCACGGACAACTGTGTTGCCACTGAACCATCTCATCAGGTTTTACTTTTCGTGTTTCATGCCTATCCTCAACGATATATGTGTACAAACGCTTTTTCTACACAAAATAGAAATTCAGTTATTAAATAAACGGCTATTTTTATATTAACAGTCATCCTTTTCGAAAATCCTCGTACTTATCAACCTGCCACCGGTTGTGAGGTAATCTCCATTCCGGCACCTCGAAAGCTGCAACGCCGACCCACCCCATGTACCTATGATGAGGGACATTGTCCATTTCATTGCCATCGTCATTAATGCAGTAGTTTGCCAGCGCCACTGTTAATTCTGAGTCACTATCGTCACAGAAATCATGGCAATATCGTAACTTGGCTGATGCATTCATTGCTTCTATACGAACAGTAGAACCGACATTCGTGCGAAAACGAGGCTTGGGTGATCGTATTTCCAACACATGGGTTCTCCGCCAGTCAAATCTTTCGAATCATCTGCTTTCAAAATGATATTTCTTCAATTAACCCCATTCTATTGTAAACTTCCACATGTTTCACATTCTTATTACTTTTTCATATTTAACATTAACCACTTAGCTTGACATTAAAAAATGTGGAGGATATAATATGTACCTTAATGCTACCAGTGGTTCATATCCGTATGGCCTATCCCACTGAATAAGCGTTCACTCTTCACGTGTATGTGAAGCTGCACGACCTCTGAGACTCGTGATTTTTAAGAGTAGGTCACAACGAAAAAGAGAATGAGGCATAAATCTTGAAACTTTAAGCATTTTATTTCTAAATATTTTATGTATTTGTTAAAAGTCAAACAAGCTAAAAATATGCGGACGGCGAAACCACCCTCCGAAGTTATATCTACAGCCAGAAACACCTTCAAATCTCGTTCACGAGTCTTGAATAAGTTGAGTGTCAATGGGTCCATTCGAATTTAAATTAGGCTTCATGGCGTGCTGGTTATACAGCAGTCGGAATCCATTGTGCAAACGAAGCAATATTTTCACGACTGGTTCATCGCAGGCTCAATCCTGGCTTGGAGGTGTCTAAGGTCCAACAAGGCGTGCAAGCCTGGCTTGCCACAATCACAATGGAGCGAATTTGCAAGTCTGGCTTTTGCCTGTTATAAATACGACGCCAACGCATTGTTCCCTTAGGTTGTTTCTAGGTGGTGAATAGCTAACTAAGCACGTGCTTCGGAATTCTCGCTAATTTTTCAAATAAAAATGTATATTCATAAATACGTAAGTGAAGTGAATACCTCATATTCGTCACATGTCTCTCTTACTCCCCCCCCCCAAGCATGGAATTAATGTTGGTCTAGGCATGTGGGAGACAGTTAGCTAGCCGGCAAAGACGGACAATCACGTCAAAATGCCAAATACATACATAAATTCGTAAAGATATTTTAATTTTATTTTATAATTGGTACAATTATATTTTATTTTAATAATTTCCATTTCATAGGTTAAATATTTCTATATATGTAGAAGGCCTCATAGTTTGGTCATGCTTAGGGCCCGTAAGTAGCTTCACTACTCGTATAAGCACGTTTTATTGAGCTCTCCTTTTGCTTGTAGTGGTAGGAGTAGAGCTGAGGGTGTTATTATATTGTTAGCAATGCAGAAAAATCAAATTGCAGTTCGTTTATCATTGCAAACATGTTTTCTATATCTCGGGAACGAAAATGTCTAGCTTTTCAAATGTTCCTAATCTCGTGCTTTTTAAATTTATTATTATTATTATTATTATTATTATTATTATTATTATTTTAATTTTCATTCCTTTTTCAACTATCGTTAAAATGTTGGGTTGGAGATTCTGGTACTCAAGCAAACGTGCGCAGATAATCTTCTCCCCCTTATGGCATACACAGTTTTTACTGTTTTTTGACCAAATAAATCAAATCAAGTCCATCAGGCCCTGGTTGATTCACTGGAGAATGATGTTGCGGCGTTGGCAGATTTACAACCGCCACAAGCCAGGCTCGCCGAATGTGAATGTGGCTCTTCAAAGCTCTCATCAATACACTTGCGGCCGCATCGACGAGAACCCGTCGCCTGGCTTTTCGTCCCCAGGAGGTCGGCCCTTGAAGGGCGGGGCGCAGGAGAGAGACCGAGAGCGGAGGGGACAGCACCAGGTAAGCGCCAGACTGTGGACAGCTCTTTGAAGTGTCCCGCAAGGTCTCTTCTTTAGGACCCTCGACGCGCCCTGACGGAAGGGATGAAAGCAAACTCAAGCTATATCCACACAGGAAAAAAAATTCTCAAATGCTCCCGTCGGACTGAATGTCGCGAATTCGGGGACTGAAATTACACAGCAAAATCTGATATTGTGGAACGGTATTCCTGTTTCTAATTTTGTGTACCAGTGAAGAAAACAAACTTCCTTCGTCAAAATTCCAACCTGCACAATTAGAGTGGCCCAATTCAAACTTGCTCGTCACTGGCTACACCAACACACACACACACACACACACACACACACACACACACACACACACACACACACACACAAAGTTTTAAAATGTTACCATATTAACGTTATTCCTTAGATTTCCTGTTTACAATAGACTTTGTTTACTTTTTTTGCAAACGGATTTGCTATAGTATTTACCGACTACGCATGTTTACTGCACGTGTTCACATAATTTTGGGCGTGTAAACTAACAAACTTTAATATATTAAAAAATTTTAAAGCTACTCGTTTCACAATATGTTAAAATCGCCTGAAACATGCAAATCCACAATTTAAAGTCATTTTATCGTACAGTATGAACGTATTTTCCAGAAATAGAATCTATTGGAATATCTCTCCAATATCGTCTATCACAAATGTATGAGACACCAGCTTAGAGTTGGAAAAATTGTTTTTCAACGCAACATTTGATGGAGTTTCTGACAAAAGATGTGCAATTCTCCCACGCAATTATTCGTCAAAAGCAGGAACTGTAATTACAAATATACCCAAGTCCTAAGCGACGAGAAAACTTATTCCTCCCTCTTACCAAAAGCGCCTTCTCAAACAAACGACCGGTAATATAGCGGAATGCGCAAACACGATTATTCATTCGCCATTAGTCGGCGCGAATAAGTCGATAAGAATTCAAGGAGATTCCTCGGGTGGATTTCGTCAGCAAACAGACGAAGAGAAACGAGCGCATTTCGCCCCGCGGGGGCCCCGGCGATGATCGGAAAGACATTTTCCAGCAATCGTTCTTGCTCTCCTCCGTCCTCTAATCTCCGTTCTCCCGGGCACATCTGACACACCAAGGACGTGACGTGCTTGCCAATAACGGGCCGCGCAGTGGGTCGAAATGACACCAAAAACGCACACTAAAAATACTCTCTGTGCTTTATGCATTAGCATCCCGGTCTTTGGCAAATACAACATAAACATTGATTACACAAAATGAAGGGATGCGTCCACGATGCTTTAATGATGTAAGAAAAATCAGAGTAAATGAATAATTTATTTCAAATTCCTTTCAGAATCTTCAAACATCAATATTTCCAAATCCGGCAGAACACAATAAAATGTGTTAACGCTCACCAAAGAATCAAATAACTGTAAAGAACAAATTCAATATCGAAAATTTCAAACTTTTTTTTAGTAAACCACTACTTGCCATAAATCAATATATAAATAATTAGTAATAAAAGAGCGTATCAATGACACGAAATTGACATATTTATTTTAAATAATTTCCAAAATTAAATGGATATATTCTGATTTCTTCCTTAAACCAACAAACAGATAAAATTAGGGCAATATTGACGTTACAATGATAAAGCGTGTATTTTTTAATGTTAAACCGAACTAAAATGGTATAAATTTAAAAATAGTAAATAAAAATGTCACTTGATTTCAACGAGCCTTGGCATACTCAAACAAACATTTGAATGGTAGTGAGAGCAAAGGAATAAAGAAAAAATAAACATTCGAGAAATACAGTAAAATCCATCTACGACGGACCCCGTGAAAGAAGTGCAAATGTCATGCTTAAGTATCGACATTTTTACTTCAACTAGAGAGATTGAATAAATATTGAAATTATAAATACTGCATTCATATTAAGCATATAAAATTCTAATATAAATAAGTGCTTTAATTTCCCTGAGTTTTTCAGCATTCAATTTTCTTCTATACATGGTTCAATGTTTCCATGGTATAAATTATGTTGTATTTTTTCATTTTGTTTCTTTTCCAAAATTACATGAAACAACGTGTTTACTCGTGATTATTTTGAAACGCTGCCAATAAGATGGCAAATATCTGAAAGAATATAATGAAAGAATGAAAGAATATTTGAAAATAACAATTATTGTCATGTTTAGTAACGGGATTAACTGAATGCATACATTTCATACATCCACGTCTGCGTAAGTGAATTGTGCAAGCTTAGGAAACGCATCTGATTTAAATGGATCAAAGTTATGTCTTGATCGATTTATGCGAATTGTTTTCGTCAGTTTTTTATTTTCTCAGACCAAATTGATTATTTCATAATTCCAGGCGCGTCTACTGCTAAGGTCATTAGTCCTGCATATTATTATAGAAGGTGGGGGTGGTCTTTCTTTGCTGGATGGTGGCGCCGACCTACCGTCGGCTAGTGGGGTTTTCCCCTAACCAGGACTCTCCCATCAGCGGGGCACCGCCCTAGCCGGAACAAGCTCTAAGTTCCCCACATGTGTGGAAGTGTAAATGTAAGTGTGTGTAAGTGAGGGGTGAGGATAGGACAAGCAAGAGGTAGGAAAGATCGCGCGCGGTCCGTGGCCCGTTTGTTAGAGTACTGCACCCGCATCCGCCTAGTGTTGATCGGAGAAACCACGAAAAACTATCGTTCAGAGCAGCCGACCGCCAGCTTTCTCCTTCAAACAGTGGCTGAATTTGACAGAGCTGTGTAGCTAGTGACGAAAATCCTGTCACCGCATCGTCCGAGCGGGAACCTACGACCTCCCGGTCAGAGGCTCTGCAGTGACATCAGTAGATACTGAGTCCCCTCAATGTGAACCGACGTCACTAGACCAAAACTTAAGGCATTTGGGATTACGAGTGGTTTTCAACAAATAGTTTGTTATTGAACCAGCGACTTTGTTATTGCAGCTATTTTGAAGCGAACTTTTCGAAAGGCAAACATTTTCTTAATATGTTCACTGTCCTTGCTTAAAATATATGGGAATACACAAAAGTCCAGACAAACTGCAATATTAAGAACGATCTATAACTAATATAAAGAATAAATCATTTTGTAAAGAATATTTAATACAAGTTCATCAAATAGTGCTATCGGAATACGGAAGTCAGATTTGCAAAAATATCATTAGAAGTTCTTCACGGAAATTATATACGTATGATGCCTGAATTTGGTACAAATAATTCTTGTGCATCACATACAAATCCTCAGACAGTGGCCATGCAAATGTAAATATATATAACATGAAGGGCAGATTACTAGTGTTCCAATAGTTGGTTTCTGTTACCCCTGTACTTCTTACATTTAATTTATTCGAATGTCTTAGAAATGTTGACATTTAACACACTTAACACATGGCAAATTACTTCTTTTAAAGAGTTTTATATATAATCGCAATTTTTACGTAGCTTCAATTGTCTTCATATATTATAATTCAAATAAATATAAGTTAATATAATTCCGTTTTAAATAACAAGTGAAGAGTTCATGGGAAGATGCCTAGGATTGCCTTCTTCTTGTTGGATGTCCCCTGCTCGAAAAGTAGTAAAATATTCCTACCGCGAGCCCAATTAATTCGCATCTAAGTGCATTATTTATTATTACATTTTGAAATATTGGAGGAATCTAAGAGAAAGAATTTAGAAAACAAAACCTTCCCAAGAGCATTTTCGGGATTTATTCACATTGTGCTGCGTAAGAGGAGATGCTCTTCGTTTATTTGTCGATTTGTCTTTACCCTCTGGAATTTTCAACATCATCCTCCATGAAAATTGCCAATTTGCACCTTGGTGAAATGAAAAGTGAATTCTCGCACTCTTTATATCCAAAAGGCTGTGAATTTCGAGGTGAGAGAAATACTTCGGGCCATTTCTGTCCAATTCGGTGGGAGATACCATGGCATGGCGTGCCGTGCCGTTCAGTACCACCCCACCCATCTGTGCCTCGCCCAGATGCTGATTGCAGGCGATGGCGCCGCTCGTGATGCTCTCCGCTCGCTGCGGGTAATGTGCATCGAGAACCCGAAGGTACCGTCCGAAGTTACGAGGCATGTTAAGTGAATAAGAATGTTTTGACAGATCGATCTCGCATTTATATTCGAACACTCTGCCATGTAGTACAATCACAACTTCCAGGAGTGAAAAGTATTACAAGTTAGTACCGAAAAATTATAGTTTCACATAAATTCAAATTTTAATCCCACCTAAAGGTGCAGGGGCGTGAGACAAACTATCTGAGTGACGCGAGAACTGCTGGAACCAAAGCAATGTAATATGCGGAAGGAGTCATCCTGCTTAACCAGCTTTTGAACTTACGGGCTCACGAGCCACCTGGATACAAAAAATTAGGAAGCCTTGGACCGACACGGGCTTACGAGTCTCTTCGACACGAAGGTGGGGAGACGCGTGATGGAACCAAGTGGATGTGCGTGGAAGACGACTCATCCGGGATGAGGAGGTCCGAAAACATCGAGAAGTGAGAATGGACAAATTAAGGAAGCCAACCATCCAACTTCAAGTTTTAAAGAATAAATACTACATTCGTTTTATAAACGTTCAAATATAATATTAGAGTTAAAATAATTATACATGTATTCAATTTACGAGTTTCTTTGCAATGTTTTAAAATAAATGCATCATAAATGAACGGGATGGGATGAGATGGAGCTAGGAAGGGCGGAGCGAAACGAGAGGGAACAGGGTGGGATGGGATAGAACGGAATGGGGTGGGGCAATGGGACAGTTTGGGATGGGATGGGATGGGATGGGATGAGTCGAGATGTATCAAGGGACAAGGCGGAATGGTTCTAGGCAAATGAGATGAACTGAAGCGGGAAGGTAGATATTGAAACATCAATAAAGGGAACGCTTGAGCAAGAGGCGAACAAGGAGGGCATTCCGCGCAAGGTCAGAGAGAGATCACAACGACAGGGGAGGGGAGGGGAGGGGCGGGGCTGGCGCGCGGCTCTGCGGGGTAATCAGTGAGGGCCGATAACCAGCAAGCAGCAGCAGCCGCCCCGCCGGCCGTTCAGCCGCAGAGGAGCGCTAATCGCAGAGCCCGGCAGCGCCACCAGGCAGCCACCCTCCCTGACAAGCCCCGCCTCGCCCCGCGACGCCCTGGGTCACCTCGCGCCCACCTGCGTTGCCCGTCTTCACTGTCCGCCCGGCGCCTCCCGCCTCACCGGACGTCCCCGACTCTGCTGGTACCAGTTCCCCCGACTCCGCCCCTGTTCCCACCACCTCCTCTCGACATCCCTGCCTATCCTCGGCCTTTGACCCGTTTGCCAGCAACGCCCCCATTCACACCCCTTTCCCTGCCCCTGTCCACACAGCCTCTGGCCCGCGCCCTGCCCCCGACCCGCCGCCCCCAAATCCATTACGCGCCAATTTCTATTACTTCACAGCAATCTCACCCACAGTTGTGGCAGTTCTGGCCATCTGGGGCGGGTTGTCGAACCCGTGCTTCGGCATTTTGATTCAAAGTACGCTGAATCACGAGACGTTGGAATAACCGGAGTTGTGATACACATTTGGCATAGATTCCAAAGGGACATTCGGATTATCTGAGAGAGAAAATTTTAATTCAGCTTTAAAATGTGAGGATATCTGTAATCAGTTTCGACATTTCAGAAAGTTAAAACAAATTCCGAGCCGACAAAAAAGTTAAATCGACACAGTGCCAACGTTTTAGTTTAGCATTTCCCAAACTGATGAAACGAATTCCCCTAAAAAAAACACAAATGAGCAACGGAATGAGAATCGGTTTCAGAGATGCAAGAGTGTATGATCGTGTAAAACAACAATACTTTCAGTAAAAAAAATATTTATTAGGGAATGCTCTCAAAGGGGCAGGAACATCGCCTTCAAAGGATGAGTGCTTAGAAAGATGAACCTTTTGTGTTCATAGGACTCGTCAACATTACTGAAATGGGCAAATAATGACTACTTAATACGCGTCGAAATTACATGTAAATAATTCCTGGTTCATATTTAATATTCATTGGCGCAACATATCTCATTAAATATTGTAATACTATTTTATTCCCATCCTCGTTAACCGTAACATAACAAATTTCACATTCTCAGTTGTATTCTTGGGAGATGATCATAATGTTTACTTCTCTCATGATTAATTCGGTTTTCATATTTGATTGCAACAAAAATCACACCTCATGAAAGATGTTACACGAACCTGTCCCGAAATTACTACAAATATGATGTTCATTAACCCAAACTATACTTCATCTGCCAAACTCCGCAAATGCCGAACGGAGGGGATGCTAACACGCTGAATACCTTCGGGCCGAGAACACGTAATGGGCGAACTAACGGCCCCGAAGAGGCTCGTAAACAGCGCTGTTCAAAGCCTCCTGGAAGTCAAATAGCGAACCCGCGCGCGCTGCCGCGGACGAGCCAAAACGACCCGCGCCCCCGAACGCAGGCCCGCCGAAAATTGAGTTGCGTGAAGATCATCGAAGGATGGGCAATGACACCGGCGCCCGCGATGCCTATCTGCACGTAAATCGGGCCTCGATGACTGCGAAAATGGCGGAGCCGATATCTGATTTCGATGATGACGCGACGGCGTCACAAAGGGGTTGTAATCAGGAGGGGAAAAGAGGAGGTGGTGGGAGGAAAGAGCAGGAGGGGCGGAGGGAGGGGGAGAGAGGTGTTGGGAGTCTGTAGTCGGACCACGTGGGGGCGACACTGCGAACAACATGAGGCTCTTGTAGTTAAGGAAACTAAAAAATGTAAAGTAAACACTATCCATAGCTTTGTGTACTTGGCACTAATCGATTACACAGATTCTATAACTAGGATTAACAAACCTAATTATCCCATCAACCACCTCCACAGTTCCAGTAACCAAACATTCAGTAAACACTAGCCACAAAGGAACCTCGAAAGCTTGTGCTCACACGAATGATAGCCACACACATACCCGAGACGACTTCATGTTTTAATCAGAGCTACATTTCAGAAAAATTACAATTAACTATTTTATTATTTTGTTACTAGCCGATTCCGAAGCTGATTATTTAACTATATATAATACTATTTAATGTTTAACTATAGACTGAATATTTAACTATTAAAGCCTGCCTGTTTGCTCTGCCTATATGCTCGTGAGTCCCTCTCTATTTAGACTAGTACGCTCGTCTCGGCCGCTCTCCCCACCCCGGCAAGGACTCCTACAATGCCGTCTTCTAGATGACTGTATCGTTTCCAATTACACAAAGTTTTGTGTGTACTATCCAAATTCGTGGATAACATTTTCAGTTGTTTTGACTCAGCTGCTCAAAAGTGTCAGTGCAAAAATTTGAGAGCAATCGCGCTAGTAGTTCAAACGTTCTTGTGGAATATTCACGCACCCACACTTACACACCATTTTTATAAATTAGCACTTAGGGTATTTTATTTTTATTTTTTTACTTTGTTAATTCATATTTTTAGTGCACAAGAGAATAGTAGGTTTCCTTCTAAATTCTTAAACTTACGACATAAAATCTAAAAATTGTGAGCAATTCTATGAGAACTCTTATGATAAATCATTGCTCTTCATGAACTTCAAAAAAACCGTTTGACAATGAATACACGAATACATAGTAGAATATTGCAATTCTTAAAATTCCGAGAGGTCTCCGTCTTCTGCCAGAGAGTTGCATTTCCCCCTAAAACAAAAGCCAATAATAAGGCGATTGATTGATACGAACTTTCTTCTTCTCCCAACTTCATTCAACGGAAAATACACAACTAAATCTCCCAGCCCGATTAGACTACAATACTCCTCAAAACATCGTATACCTTTTGAGGGACTTTTAAGCGAGTCCCGTAATCCCCATAGCGGAAAGTGCAAACAAACGCCCTTTGCACAGCAAGTACGATGTTTGAACAATGTAAGTATATAAGTTGACGAGCAATAAAATGGACGCATCAGTTGAAGTGAAGCGGGCTTGCATGTCGTGTCTCGGGCTCCGAAGACCGCCGAGAGGGCCGAGGCACCGACCACTTCCGCAAATTGCTTCCGTTGCCCTCCCCTCCTCCCGTGTGTGCTCGGCCGTCTTGTGTTTCCAACTGCTGCTTTACGAATCGCCGTGACTGACCCGGTCGTTCATCGCTTGCACCTCGTAGCATAGGCCATTTCAACGAGAGCGGTGTGTTTGATCATTTCCACAGCCGCACAGAAATAGTCATTCCCGGGTCCAGTTGTCCCCAAATACCTAGATGAAAACACCTTTGATGAAAAGCCCTAGATGTGAAGTAACATTTGTGAGGTATTAACTACCCTTCTACAAACACACACCAAAATCTATTTCAGCATTCCCGATTGAAAAGAAACTTAAAATTGCTTGAGATCTATGCACTGGGTTGCAAGTTAAGTGCAGTGTGTGTCTTAAGTACAATATTACTTCTGAGATCGAAGCTAATAAACTATCCATACCTTGAAAATAAAAATCTGTCAACTTGTTCAGCCCTTTGATTGGGGTGAACAATTTTACAAATATGATATACTAGAAAAAATAACCATTGTTTTCGCCCTGCGCATTCTGGGATTAAGGCTAAGATTGTTTAAAACAATTACTGAATTATAGATGTTTAAGTATCTTCCCAAGTCTACAACCCTCCCATGCCGAAAATCGTGTTTCGTCTTTCGAATTCCAAAATCCGTTGATTGGTTAAAAAAGTTATGAGAACAGGAAGTGACTCTGAATATTCGCAACGGAAAACATTACAGCCTCCTCCCATCGAGCAGTCAAGTAAAAAAAAACAACATTATATTCATTTCTCATTTTTTACATCCCATTAACGACACTTCCTTTCCTTTCATTCCACACGTAACAATACACCAAAGGGGCTCGTTTGAGTAAAGGCCGTTTCGCCTTCGCGCCGCCTTAAAAGCCCTTGGCTGCGGGCGCTCAATGGAAGAGGGCTGTTCCGCCGCAGCAAAGCGATCGGCGGAGGGAGAAGGGGGCGGGCGGAAAGGGAATACTCGGCGCGGCGGGGAAGGGGCGGGGCGGGGAGCGGCAATGGCAGAGATGGTGGCTGGGATGGGGGCGTGGTTAGGGGCGGGGACGGGGCGGGGAGAGGCAATGGCAGAGATGGTGGCTGGGATGGGGGCGTGGTTAGGGGCGGGGAGTGGCAATGGCAGAGATGGTGGCTGGGATGCGGGCGTGGTTGGGGCGGGGACGGGGCGGGAAGTGGCAATGGCAGAGATGGTGGCTGGGATGGGGGCGTGGACGGGGCGTGGAGTGGGAATGGTAGAGATGGTGGCTGGGATGGGGGCGTGGGGAGGGGCGGGGACAGGATCGGGGAATGTGATGAGCGGCGCGCAGGCGGGATGAGGTGAAGGGGCGGAAGCGGGAACGGAGCCTGGGGTGCGGGCTGCGGGGAAGAAACGGGGCTGGACAGCGCGGGTTGAGGGAGTTAAGGTGGGGTGAACATGTGGCGGGGCGAGTACGGGACGGGCAGGTATGAGAAGAGACAGTACGAGTCGGGTCGTGCGGAGACAGCAAGTCGGGCCGGGAAGGAATGACGCGATGCGTCTCGGAACGGGGCGAGGCAAGGTCGATCGGGGTGGGGCGGAATGCGGACAGAGCAGGGACGAGATGAGACGGCACGGGACGCAATACGAGTCGAGACATGAGACGAGACGGGTGTGAACGCGTGAGCATGCTACAGAGCAGGGCGGGTACGAAACTGATAGGCACAGAGGGTATGATACAGACGAGTGAGAATATAGACGGCAACAGGCAGGAATAAAGGACTCCGACGGGAATAGGCATGAAAGAGAGGCGTGGGGCGTGGCGTGGCGGGGCGGGGCGGGGCGGGGAAAGTGATCGGCCGCAAAGCCACCCGGGGTTAAATGCGCTGCCTGCGACGCGGGACGCGGGTTGTTGCAAGAATGCGGAGGGAAATGCAGGAGGTGCCCAAATGGGCTATTTCCGTTACATTAATTGGGTGTAACGCAAACCCGCCGTCACCCTCCGCCGTGGCCGCCGCCGCCGCCGCGCTGCTGCTGGTGGAAAGCAGGCGATAAAACGCTGGCCTTCGACGAGCGGCGGCGCTGAACCGCGCCGCCTGGAAATCGGGGGAAACGCTTAATGGATTTCGTCGAGGACTTTTGCTTTGTGTGCAGGTTAATGTAGGGATAAAGTCTTCTACGCTGTTCGATAGAGACTGGTTTTTGAACCGTATTATCAAAGTATACAATCTAATACTCTTCCGATTTCATTCTGATGTACTGTAGCCCTAAGGCTCGTTGTGAGTCTGCAGTCCAAAGTTAAAGAATTCCGATGTGTATATTCCAGGCTGCTCAGCTAAGAATCTACTTACGAGGATGCTATTTCCATGCAAAGAATTCCAACAAATGTACAACAAAAAGGATATTTTGTCCGATGAAAACTTTATCCATTTCTTACACTAACAACCGTCTATGCTAAGCACTTATTGCATCCTCCCTTATGTGTTAATGACCACAATCCATTTGGATATTTTTTGGAAACATTGATAAAATTTAAAATGTTTCATCAAGAATTTTATAGATTGTAAATATCCTTAAATACTACCAATTTATGTGTAAAAGTTAAACATGTTTTCATCACCTTGAAAGACTCGGAAGTTCAACAATGATGAATACATTTTTAAAAAATTGCGGATTATCCTGCAATTCACGCGAGGCAGTTCAACCTTCTCCAATGCGCGGTCAACTCCAAGCGTGTGGAAGGCGATTGTGATATTTTTTCAGCGTCTACCTATAACTACAAAATTAAAGGTACACATTTTTGTTCTGAAAGAACACTATTCTTCAAAATTAGATCTTAAAATGAGATCACGAACATTTTTTTCAATATATAAGTAATTTTTTGTTAATTTTTGTGTTGACGGCAAACTTTGAAAACAATATTATCTAAAAAAGGCACTAATTTTTTTCTTTAACTTTTTGGTACGTATAGTGCAAAAGGAAGTGGATAACTTCATATAAATGCCATTTTGATCTATTCTTTAGATATTTCAAGATTTACAAAAATGAGATTTTTTAAATATCTTTGAGGAGGTTAATATTTACTTCACGGGAGTTTTTATCAATTATTTTATTTGTGAATACAAGTGCTTCAAATGATTTCATCTGAAGCTTCTCAAAAAATCAAAAGTTTTCTCTGAAAATGAGCTCAAAATTGCGCATTTGCAGGAATACTCAAACGGTATTTTCTCAAGAAACGGCACCAATTTTGTAAAGAAAAGTTGTGTGTAGGACCATGCTTCATTCTTCTACAATATTCTTAAAGTAATATTTCAATTGTTCTACTATAGAGCCGGAAAATTGAGAAATGTGAAAAATTATCATTAGGCGCCGATAGGTAGCAGCTGGAAAAGGGTGAGGAAATGCCAACACGGTAGCCTAGACTAAAGAGATTAGATAACTGACTAGTTCGAGAGAGACTGCCATTCTGCCATCTGTATTACCGTTAGTTTCACTTTATTATGCAATGTGGCGCGATTATCACATGAAGGTATATGGCTGTATAGTAAAATACAAACAAAACTAAACATTAAAAGCCACGTTAGCATGGGCCTTTGGCGCAAAACTGGAGCAAAAATAATAGATAAACCGATGAACCAGAAAAGAAAGGGGGGGGGGAAAAAAGGTGTTCGGTTATAACAGGAAATTCCCATATCTAAGAGGGGACTTTTCAGCGACGCCCTTCCCTCCTCCGTCAGCCCCACCCCCGCCCTCGGACGCCCCGCGCAGTCAAGAGCGCCCGCGCCCAATCAAAGGCCATCGATCCGCGACGCGCGCGGGCGAGGCGCCAGGCGGGGGCAGGGGCAGAGGCAGGGGCAGGGGGATTCGCACACACCGACAGCCTCAGGAGGGCTACAAAGAATGCAAGACCAACTACGAATACGAAATATTCTGGGATTTCAATACTAGAAAATTCTTCAATGCCTGGACCAGGAATACTGAATATTTTGCATCCTTCATAATACGAAGAAATATTAGTACTACGAGTATACATTTTATTAAACATAAGTAATATAAACAAAACTAACACTTAAACAAAAGGGTGTTGGGTACACTCTGATTGGATTCTTTCATTTCATTCTCTTGAGATGAGCACGAGGAAGGCAATTCCCGGCCTTTAAATAGCAAAGAGAATGTTAAAATAGAGCGAAGACGTCGTTTCCTCACAGTTTAGAAACGTTTAACACGTTGCAGGAAATTATCCAGTTTACCGATCATTAAAGAAAATACGACTCGGTTACAGAACAAAACAACACACAGACGGATGGAGGTTTACAAAGAAGCCAATCAACTCAGTTCTTCAAAAGGCTAAAATGAAGCTATAAGTAACTCCACGACGTAGATAATTCTGTTGATACTCAAAATATCAGGAATGGAGTAAAATTAATCGGAACAAAATTTTTAGAATATTCTCTTTCAAAAATATTAAATCCTTAAACCTTGAAAAAGAGTCGAGGTTCCACACCTTGAAACTTTGTCACCTTTTCGGAATTCAAATGCTTAAAATTCCAACAAATCCTTTACTTTTAAAATCACTTCATCTTTACTCTAAGCATTCAAATAGTTTTCAATCCAATTACTAAAATAATTATCAACATATCATCAAAAATATATTATTCTTAATTTTTTTAAATTGAAGATCACAGAGATTCAGTTCGATTGTGATTGCAATGAAACATATCCCGAAATTCATTAGTTTATTCACAATTCTTACGATGCTTTTTTTACGTATTGCGAATTCACAACTTTCTTACGGACAAAAATAAATTATATATAAGTCGTTCGGATAACGAATTCTTAGCGAAATAATTGCTGATTCAAAAATTGATTTGTTCCACCTGTATCATTTTCTCTTCGATTTGGAATTCAACATGATCCCAGCTCTCTTAGAAAAAAAGAATCATAGAAAGAATACATTCTCTTATTACGATCACACCACAAATAGTAACATTTGTCAATCACTGAATTTTCCGGACGGCATTTGCTCAATAGTCCTCCGCACCGCTTGCCACTCCGAGCAGGGCCACCCGACGCTGCGGAAAGGGAAACCCGACCCACACAGCGTACGGCACCGGTGTGTGGACGCGGGGCCACAAACCGTTGCTCTGGCCCGGCGCGAAACGGCCTCTCCCGCCGAATGGAACGCACTCGCCAGGCCGGGCCTCGGTTGTCGGCAGCAACTGGGTCCGCAGCGGCGATTTCCGATGCTATCGCCCACGCCCGCCAACGCTCCCGGGCCGCTTGGCGACGCCGCGTCCCCGAAACGATACGCGATGGTGGAATGCGCCGTTCAATTGATTGAGAGATTGATTTTTTCGTGTTTCCGGACGCGTCAACTGCTTTGGTCATAAGTCCCGTTAGTGTTGGGCATGTTTTTTCTCGGGAGATGGCGGTGATCTTGCCCTGCTGGATGGCGAGATCCGGCGCCGACCTACCGTCGGCTAGTGGGGTTTCCCCCTAACCAGGACTCTCCCACCAGCAGGGCACCGCCCCAGCCGGGACAAGCTCTAAGCTCCGCACCGGTCTCCCGAACTACGTGGTAGTGTAGTGCATGTTAGTGAAAGTGTGTGTAAAGGGAGAGGATAGGACAAGGAAGAGGAAGGAAAGACCGCGCACGGTCCGTGGCCCGTTTGGTAGGGTACTGCTCCGGCATTCGCCTGGTGTTGATCGGAGAAACCACAGAAAATTACCGATCAGAGCAGCCGGCCGCTAGAATTCTCCACCAGACAGCGACTGAATTCGACCTAGCTGAAAAGCTAGTGTCGAAAATCCTGCCGCCGTGGGGAGTGTAACCTAGGACCTACCGGTCAGAGGCGCTGCAGTGACATCAGTTGATGCACTGAGCTACCGCTCCCGGTAGCCGTTCAACTGAGATGGTATATTTAAAAGTCTAAAATCGTTCCTCGAAAATTTTAGATTCGGAAAATTCGAATCTTCTCGGCTTCCTCATGGAAACGAAAATAAAAAGGTTCCCATACTAAAGTCCGCCTAGAGTGAGCGTCGAAACGCAAATGGTTCATTACATCACGTGGCCCAAGGGTTGGGGCTCCTAGAAGCGAATATATTCCGAAAATGGATTACGTCCGCTTCTAAGCGCTTGGAAGTTGCATGTTTGCGCGATAACGTCCACGAGCGGGGTAGGGTCGATCAGCAGTCTCGAAATTCTTTGCGCGACCGTTAAATCAGGCTTAAGTTTGCAACGGAATTGGTGAAACATGAGATTCGAAAGTCGTCGTATAGATCTTGAAGTAATTTATAAACTAAATCAAAAACGTTGTACGGTCAAGAGTTATGTTACATGAAAATTTCAAAAACTATAAAAACATGGCTATTTTAGATGATGCTCCATGAGCAGCAATGTTATATCCCAGGAGAAGGCGGTATTCTTCCTCTGTACATTGTACACCCAGCGCCCACTTACACGTCCGTCTTAGCGGCGGTTCCCTCTATCCACATGTCTCTGCCAGCGGAGCACAGCCACACAGGTATATTTCAGAAAGTAACTAATTTATTTATACACTTTCATATTGGAAGATTATTAAAAATATACAAACTTAATGTCATTCACCTAGTCAAATATTTGGTGAATTCTTCAAAGTATTTCAATACCGTAGTTTTATTTTTTAGTATTGTGTAGTAAGTTAGTTTCATTAACCTCATACTTTAAGAATTCCAAAGATTCGAGATACAAGGGATTTGTTAATTTGTTTTAGACTTCGAACATAAAAAATGAAGTATAAACTTCTAGTACTGACTAGGAAATGCGACAGGTGCAAAATTGTTCGGATCCTACTCCAAAAACGTACTAAAATTTACCAAATTCAAATATTTTCAAATCAAATATAACATCTAATTTGCCGTGGTAATTTGCCTTATGGAATCGCATTATAATAATGGGTTCTACACACTTCATTAAATTACTTATTTACTTAAATTTTTCGTATCATTTCTATAATCCTCATTACAAGTATTGCATTCTACAATACTTGCTAAATTTCACGCTACAATCTTGCTAACGCTTTTTCAGATTAACAGACTCTGTCATGTCGTATAATATAAATTTCGAAAAAATGACATTATACGCGCTCGAAAAATTAAACCTAAATATAGGTGCTTTTCACATCTAATTTCTTCGACCTTTACTTACTGGCTTAGCTTGGCTCGGAAAGAAGAAAAACAAACTTGATCTTTTTGCTTAATGATCCTTCCTTTCCATAATGTATTCCTAAACGAGTGGAGAGGGGGTTGGGGGGGGGGGAGGAGGAGGAGGAGGGGGGGGGGGGGGGGGGGGGAGGAGGAGGAGGAGGAGGCGGAGGAGGAGGAGGCGGCAGCGGCTAAGGAGAAGGAGAAAGCAAACGCTAACTACTCTAAACGTAATCTTTTTAATAAAGTTAAACATCAACTCTATCCACCTTCAAAATGGTTTGGATCGAGAAGATGAATAGACCATACAGATTTTTAGCATTATATCGGAAGTTAAATAAAGAAATTAATTTTCTCAGGAAATGGCTACGAAGAAGTGAACAATCACAATTTATAGCGACTTATGACAAACGGCATCCCTTCTACCTCTCAATATCCTACTTATCCCTTAGAGTACAACAGTAACGAACGAATAAAATCGCATATGCCATCTATTTAATGGATATGACTATTTATTAGATATTCGAAATATGGATGTGCAGAAAATTTTGGAGAAATGGATTCTGATTAAAACGCATAAATATCAACCGTTCTAATTAATCAGTACTTCAATTTCCTACAATGTAAAATCCATGTATTAAAAGTATTTATAAATGAACATTTGGTGTATTAGAAAACTATTTATAACAAGTAAACTCACACTCAAGAGCATAAGGAATGGTAAACAGAGAGCATAAAATATTATGCTAGCAGTTTTCTTTTTGCACCCTTGTCACAAGGTGAAAATAATGCTTTGGTTGTCCTGTTAAAGAGGTTTGTAACGTCCTATTGAGACTCCTCAAGAATATCGAGCACATGATACAAGAAGACGAGTTTATCATTGTGTATCTCCAAGCAGTACAATTAGTACTTGGAAACCACATGACGCTGCGGAAGCTTCGAGTGAGAGTGAGAGAGAAGGAATTTTAAACAAAGTTAGCATATTCAATGATACTTATTCAATATATTCCACGTCATTATATCATACCTTTTTGGGCTTGATTTCAAATACGAGTTGTTAAAGGAATTTTTAATTCTTATGTGTACCAAGAGAATACGTCACGTTCGCCTCATGTCTCTCTTACCCCCAAGAATGGGAATTTAACTAGGCGCAGGACCCGGTAGCTGGCCGGCGAAGTCGGACTACCGACCCAATAACGCCAAATACATACATATGTCCCACAATAAGGAAACCAATGCAAATAAAAATTGTGTTCGTAATTTAGTTAAATGACCGGAGACGCATCTGGTCATATGCACACAAGACGAAATTCCTTCCTCTGTGTGAAGATACCTTCCATTCTTTCAACCATGGTCAAGTAAACTAATTACATACTGTGATCACATTTTCTTCGGAAATTGTTATGCGACTTTGAGATCAGCTGCACGATTCATCCTATATTGCATGTGATACGTTATGCAGTTACTTAGATAAATTTACCAACGCCAAAGTAAAAAACACGATCATTCTCTGATTAAATTAATCAATTTTTCATTACAAATTGCACGAGATGAATTGGTCGAGTCTACCAGCCACATTGTAGGCCGAAGATGAGCACATCATTCTACTTACTTGCGCATTAATAAAAGAAAATTTTTATGATAACTTCTTTATAATGTCATTTGTATAACACTAAAGATATAATCAACGCATTTGATATTTTTATGCATTATTATTATTATTATTATTATTATTATTAATATTATTTAAATTGCTTTACATAACTATTGCGTGAGAAACGTTTAAAAGAAAAACTATCGAGTTCAAGAAAGAAAAAAAAAAAACATTCCAGATGATAAATAGTTCAATATTAAATAATGGTACAAAAATAATAGTACTAGTGTACAAAAAGTCTTGTCCTAGGGATATCGGATTACTTTTCTGTTATTTATCTGTAAAAACGTAAAGGAAACCATACTCTTGAAACTACTTTTGTGATCATACCATGCAAAAAACTTTTTTCTACCTTTGTCGACAAAAACAAACAGAAAAAATTGAGCGCCCCAAACAGAAAAAAGAACCATAAGCGTTTCAAAACAGTGAAAGGCTTAACAACCTATAGTCTTAAAGTCTATCACTTCATTCGTTTCCTCTAACAAATACTGACCAATTTGAGCTTCAGACAGGTTCAATTTAGCTAAAAATTCAAATTATAATAATGGTAAGGATTAATGTCCACAAGCGTATGCACACTCTACACTATTTTATAAAGCTCAGCTGCGGAATTTAACAAAAACTACTTACGCCTTAGGCCGATGATGAGCGAGCCGCCCACTTCTTCCTGCCTGACACACACGACGTTATCTCGCACTGGGTACTTGCATTCTTCATATTGCCCTTAATATTAGTGTTTCAAATAGTAGCTAGAGCCGACCTGGATGGCCGAGGTGGCTAAAAGCGAGTATCGACTCGGCGCTTCGATCCGAAGGGTCGCGGGTTCGAGTCCCGCCTTGGGCATGGTTGTTTGTCCGTTGACTTTGTATGTGTTGTCGCGGAGGGCCTCGCATTCTGCTGACTCCAGATCAGAGGAGCCCGCAAGTGTGTTGGTCTAGTGTATGGTCAAAATATGCGTCCCATGGGGTCGTAAAAGGTAACCGGCTGTTGGCTGGGTAAGTAGGAAAAAAATAGCTAGAAGCCACCAGAATCCAAATCCTACGAACTAATGGCTAGCGAAAGTGAGCATTGCGCTCATCCTTCGACATACGGTGGATTAAATAGAAGTTCATGACGGGGCGACCAATAGAAATGTCGACCAGGCATTTAAATCCGCCAGGAGTGCCAACGACTAAAAAGGGAATTCGCGCTTCTCTAGAGAGACGCTCGTTAGCAGAGAGCGCGTCAGTTGGCTCCAGGCTCCGAGTATTGTACTGCGGAAAGTTGTCGCTGCGTCGAAGCGAAAGAGGTAGCCAGAAATCGCACGCTTTCATTCGGAAGGTCTTCAAAACCAACTTTCCCTTGTCGCACATTTGCATAAAATAAAACATTATCTAGCTTAAAAATGAAACATGGGCTGTCTGCTATTAAGTTTTTTCTTAATAAAGGTTCCAATAATTTCTTGTTATAGACAGTCCAAAGTACATTTATTAAAACATAAATGATTACATTACATTCAAATTGGTATCTTGAAACAAGAAACAGCGTGCCAGCTTAACAAAGGTCGAGTTGGAGGCCTGCTGATGTAGGCACAACTCGACCTCTGAAAGATTTCCACGGTATTCTTGTTCAAGATACCAATTTGAATGTAATAATCATTTATGTTTTAATAAATGTGCTTTGGACTGTCTATAAAAAGATATTATTGGAACCTATATTACGAACAAATTATCTAGCTTAATTGGCCCTTCAGCCAAATTCTGAAACCTTAGACTACTTCTAGTAATATAACCTGCGTGTCGTCCGTGACTGTCCGTCCGTCCAGACTACTTTCGGTCCACATTTGGGGTAAGCGAGGTTCTCATTCGACGCGTCCCGGTTTGATTGCGCAGCGCGTGAATCCGGGCGCGTGAAATAGTAGGGCCATTAGTCCTGTAAGTGTAGTGCATGTTTATTCTCGGTAGGTGGCGGTATTCTTTCTATCTGTGTGTTAGTGTAGTGCATGTTAGTGTAAGTGTGTGAAGGGGAGAGGGTAGGACAAGAGGTAGGAAAGTTCGCACAAGGTCCGTGTCTCGTTTCTTTGGGTACTGCTCCGGCATTCGCCTGGTGTTTATTGGAGAAACCACGGAAAACTACGGTTCAGAGCAGCCGGCCTCTACAATTCTCCAGACAGCGACTGAATTCGACTTAGCTGAGAAGCTAGTGTAGAAAATTCTACCACAGTCGGGACTCGATCCTAGGACCTTCCGGTCAGAGGGACTGCAGTGATATCAGTTGATGCCCTGAGCCACTTCTCGTGGTACGCGTCTCGGTCTTTCGGTAGGGAACTGCCACTTTTTTCCCTCCTTCGAGAAATATGTTATTTTTATATTTTTTTATACATTAGTTAGAAGGTAGGGACAGTTCGAATTTTGGGGAAGGTGAAGCACGGCAGAAATTATTTGTGTGAGAGTAAGTGAAGTGTAATTTGAGGCGTCTCGTGGATAACTTTTCAAATGGTTTTAAGTGCCGGGAACGCCACTAATCTAAAGTAACTAACAAATGAAACTAACCATCAACCGCCGTTCGCTACTACATGCCAATGTGACTGTCTTTCATAAGTCGGTCACTATTACAGCGGAAAACAACGACACCAAACGCATGGGTGAAATGAAGATCGTTAAAAAATAATCCAAAGCAAAAACCTTTCTTGTTTGTAGGGGAAAGTCTAATTGTCCATTGGAATTGGCGAATCGCGAGCGCCTTAATCCCGTGAGCAGATTGGCCCCGCGCGTGCCTAGACGTTAAGCGCGTAATGAAGGCTGGCGCCGGGGCGGGGCTGTTTGCGAGCGGAAGACGTCGCCAGAAGTCGCAACAGCCTCTCTCGGCGCCAATCGAGGAGCAACAAGCAGCGGCGGAGAGTGCTCACAGCGCTCGTGGAAATGATCGGATGCGCGGAGGCGGCGGTGGTGGCGGCGGCAGTGGCGGTGGCGGTGGCGGTGGCGGTGGCGGTGGCGGTGGCGGTGGCGGTGGTGGCGGTGGCGGCGGTGGCGGCGGCAGTGGTGGTGGTGGCGGTAACTGACGGCGCGGGCCATGGGCTAGAGAGCGGCGGCTGAAGCGTTAGGGATAGAGATTGCGGCGGAGGGGGAGCTGGCTGGAGGAATCCGCGTGCGAGAGGAGCCGGGGGAAGAGGAGCTGTGATGGCAGGAGACGACAGGAGGTGGGAGGAGCGAGGATGCGGTAGAAACATGGAGGAGACGGTAGGAGCCGGGAAGGTGGAAGGTGGGGGGGGGGGGAAGAGCATGCCAGGAGGGGCCGGGAGGAGCTAGGAGGAGGAGGAGGCGGGAGAAGTTCGGAGGAGGCGGGAGGAGCTAGGAGGAGGTGGCGGGAGGGCCCGGGAGGAGCCGGCAGGAGGCGGGAAGGTGGCTGGTGCGCAAGAGTAGCAGGGAGGGCAGGAGGGCGAGAGGAGCCGGGTGGGCTCGGGGGGCCGCTGGCTGGCACGCGGCCAACGTAACGGATTGGGGCTGGTGGGGTATTGATCGATACTCCTCTGTCTGCAAGGAAAGGCGTGCCTTCCTCCCGCCGCCTACTGCGTTAAACAGAGCATCCCGCAGGCAGGCAGCGCGCCACGCGGCGCCCCCGGTCAAGGGCGTGTGCTCGCGGAGCGCCTGCGGCCGGAGGGGCCAAGCGGCCGAAAACGCAGGGCGATCACACACGTTTCGTTATCAAAGGTCAAGCATTCGCCGGTATCGCTGGGACGTACCGCCAGCCGGCCGGTGACATTAACACGGTTGCACATTGGCTTTAGTTACAAAGATAATACATCCCCAATGGCTTGAAAACATAACGTAAGAATCAATTATAATTTAAAACAATTGAAATAATTGTTATAATTAATGTTAATTATTACACAACGTTCGATGAAAGAAGAAAATGTAAGTTACGGTGAGATACCATTATTACCTTTTTAAAATTTGTAAGATGTAAAAATAATGCAAGACGAACATTCATAATATACACGAAAATTATAATTATATTGCAATTCCGAAATCTTAACTAGGAAAGTTATCCAGTTTTTAGTTACGAGTGTAAATCCCTACTGCATCTGGAACGGTTTTTTAACAGTTCTTATACAAGGAGGTTAAAAATTATACGCGAACAACAATTGCCGAACAATCATTTAAAAGGTGCAATGAGCAGGAACTTATCAAGTAATGTATCTGCCGGAAATGATCAAAATAAAATATACTCTGAGGTCGGACAACGCCCACCGGACCGCTGAGAGTCAACTGAGTCCTTGCACAAAGCTTTCCGCACAGAGTAGATGTGAAATCAACGGCACCTAGAGTACGGACAAGCAATTGCTTTCGGTGCAGTGGTGATGAGAAACTGGTGCATTTTTTTATTTTTCCTGATAAGATCTGTAATTTCACGCTAAGTTAAGAAAATTAAAACTACCCTGATACTAATTGGTCCACTGTCATTTAGCTGTGACAAAGAACAAATTAACAATATTTTCTCAACAAATAAAAACTGATCAAAAATATAATTGTACTAATATTTTTAAAGAATACTATCATGTTGGATAATCCACTCAAAATGTTCCTTGACTGTCAACGATTCTTCCATACATTCCCGAGTTTTCTCTCACTTTTCCAGAGCAATGAAATTCCCTGATTTTTCCCGATTTTCCATGTTTTCCAGAAAGTGACCATTGTTTTGCCACAAGAAATTCATAATTTGCTGTTATGATCTAGATTCAAGCAATTATTAACGTGACCTGCCTCGACGATCTGCGACGTTCTTTTGAATCCGCCGGACACTTGAACGCTGAACTGCAATGAGCCTGGAAACTGGTTGTTGGAGAGCGGGTCCTCTGCATAATAAAGCAGTCACACTTGACTCGCGATGGCAACTCCACTAGACATACCGCGGGAGACTCCTCGTACCAACGAAACCATCACCTTCCGTTCTGGAATTTCGGTTTTAATTCTTCTTTGGCACTATCCTCCATGCGTTTTGATCCTACCGCAGACTCGCAGAACTGAAGGAATCTCTTACCTGGTGTGAAACAAAATTCCATTCTGGGCTTTTGAACTTCAGCAGTGTCACGATGTAAGTCGTCTGTAATATTCTGTTCTTGCGAAATCGTTAAATTTTAAATCGTGAAAGTGTATTCTTGCCAATGAAGAAAAATGATGCGCCCCCTGGTGTCGAAATTTTCGAACTGACGATTGATGGATTAATTGATGTTTCTAGACACGTCCACTGCTACGGTTATTATTCCCGTTAGTATAGTGAATGTTTCTCCGAAGGTGGCGGTGTTGTCCCACTGATTAGTGAGATCCGGCACCGACCAACACGTGGGCTAGCGGGGATTTCCCCCATCACGTGTCTACCCCAGCGGGGCACCGCTGCAGCGAGGACAAGCTCTAACTTCCCAACTGGTCTCCCGACATGTGTGATAGTGTAGCGCAACTAAGTGAAAGTGGGTGTGTAAAGGAAGAGAAGGAAAAGATCGGTGCGGACCGTGGTCCGTTTGTTAGGGAATCGATTCGACACTCACTTGGTATTGTTCAAACAAAAAAAAAAAAAAAAAAAAAAAAAAAAAAAAAAAAAAACGAAACACACACACACACACACACCGAAAAATAATCGATCAGAGCAGCTGACCTCTAGAATCCTCCTTCAAACAGCGGCTGAATTCGACCTAGCTATCTAGAGTACCGGCAGCGTATAAGCGATTCTGACAGTTCGTTGAGCTGTTGCCACACATTACTACGCACATTGGACCACCTACATGACAGATAAATGAAATCTCAAAACATTACCTCTTACCGACAGGCGATCACGCGTCTTGATAATATGTTCATATAACCTTCGCAGAACATTATCGCCTCCCCAACCTGATGCGAGTGAGACGAGAGTAATTCTCAGAGAGTACAGTACACAGTAATACTCAGAGAGTACACAACTCTGTATTATGTAAATAGAAGGTCTATTTATATTTATAGAAGGTCTAATCTAGGTGTATTATGTAAATAGAAATTTACGACTGAGACAGTGGAACTCGCAACTACACACCTTGGGTCTCTCACTACACTAGTACTAGAAACTTCTCCACAGCAGCCAGATCTCTGTATCACAAATCTGCTACTCCTCGTCACTGTAACGTACTTCACCCACTCTAGCCACATGTTGGCTAATGTCAACTCAACTGTCTTCACGCCAAATTTGTATTTAACGTTCAAAGTGTGTCATATTGATATATAAAGTCTGAAGACGTTTCTACTTCAGAATTTGAAAGTCCATTTTAGATAATGTAATCATTAATTAGGAAGATTTGGACCTTAGTCGTATACATTATCGTACGGCAAAACATTTCAGCATGCGAATTTGGATAATACATTGTATCGCAAGGCAAAGTTGCACAATCCTCCAATTCTTAATATTGTCGGTATTCTCTTTATTCTTTTGATAATTTCAAAACAATTGATTTTCATAAGGAGCCGGCTTCTACAGATCTCATCCAGGTAGTGGCTGCTTTCGATAAGAGAATTATCAGGTTTTATCGAAAATCCCTCGACAGGCAAATAACAGGACCTCTGAATACGAAGCTTCAGTTTTGGGCCACTACGCTTACGGACCAATGAGTAAAAATATGGAATTTAATTAAAATTGTTAAAAGTAAATGCTCAATAGTGTATGATATGTAAGCACTTCAGGACCTATACGAATTTCCTGCATTTTCCAAAATGTATTTTATAATCAGAAACGTAACCGCAAAAAAATCGAGAGTATGAATAAGATGAATCTGGAAATAGATGAATCAATATCAATATGTGGCCGAAAATAACATATTACACGGGGCGGGGCGGGGAAATTCACAAAACGAAAAGTCGATGCAAGAGTGAATAAAAAAATACAACTGTAACACATAATTTCATTGAAACTGTAATACAAATGTTTATTCAATTAATTAATTAATTCAAGCTTAATTGATACTCTTTGTTCTCTGAAAAATCACATGTTCATCAATTATCTTGACCACGTACATTTCTCACGGATTCCAAAATAATACAGCTCTAATCTTTAGTTTTCTGTAACGCAATATAACGTTTGCATACCACTTCCAATCTGTACGAATAGAAACTAATCGAATAAAGAAGCCTGCCATTCGGTTACTTTCGTTCGCTAGGAACAAATATGTCTTTATATATTTTATATCTTTTACACATTTTTTTTCGGAATTCGAAGGCACAGGCCGCGGTACCATGCAGCCATATGAAGTTCTGGCCCTCGCAGGTCCTTATCATACCAAATTAATGCATACTTTTTAAGTACAAGAAACGAGTCTGTCAGTCCAAACTAATGGAGATCTATCTGTACCGCATTATAAAGCTGGAAGTACTGACGAACTCGGTGCAACAATGTCGCGAGTGTTGGATTGCACGAACGTTTGAAGTTCGATAACTTCATAACTACGCACTATAACGCTCGGTCGCTGACGGGCACCCAGCAAAGACGTGATCGAACTCCACAATCGCGTCGCAACAACGCTTATCACAGATTTGGCGCGGTAAGAAATCTACATGTACAGAAAAAATCGAATCCAAAATGTCTAAACACATTTATTAACATGACACTCTCCGATTCGGATTCTTCTGACTACACACATGTATTAGTGGATGTAATTAACCGATAAAGAAGCAATATTTATCCACTTTTTCGACATCACGGACTTGCAACACGAACGTTTTTGTCAAAAAATCGCCACTTTCCACAGCAACATTACAATACTTTCTCTTTACTACGTAAATACCTAGTTAGCGAGAAAGTTAAAAATGGTGACGCTACGCTACAGCTTTTGATTTGACATGTTGCAATATCGATATGTCGGTGCTTCTGAAGATGTTGGCCATTCCTTCAACACCGAACATCGCTTTCGGCCGATCAGTTTACTTCAACATCAAAGCAACCGTATTTTAAGAAAGGTTGTCATTCCTGCCACAATATACACCACATATCGCTTTGTCCTTCGAATATACAGTTTCCGGAGAGGAAATGTCGAAAATTTGAAAATGAGCTCTAAAGACAATGTTAAGCATATTTTGTCTAATACACTACTTGGATAATCTGAATGGCTGAGCCGGAATAAGCCGCATTCAAACGTTGGCTTGAAAAAATGCTTTCGGGCAAACATTTACATTGCAGCAGTATAGAAAAACTCCAGAAACGTGTTAATTGTTTATTATTTACAAAAGAATGAATACATTTGTTCAGAAAGAAAAAAATACACAGAAATAATAAAGCACCAAATTTACACAATTCGACTGCCTTTTTATAACTCGGTTAATGTTTCTTTCTGAACACATTTTCTTTGTAAATAATAAACAATTTATAAGTTTCTGGGGTGTTTCTATGCTTCTGCAATGCAAATTTTTGCCTAGAAAGCATTGTTTGAAACCAACTTTTGAGTGTTTATTCCGGCTCAGCCATTCAGAATATTCAAGGAGTTAATTAGACAAAATATGCTTAAAATTGTCTTAAGAGCTTATTTTCCAATTTTCGAGGTTTCCTCCACGGACACCCTGTACATCGCAATATCGATAAGTCGAGATTCAGAAAACGTTGCCTGCCTGGTTGGAGAAGCTACGCGGAGCGCTGCACAGCGCGCCAGAGCGAGGCTAGCAGGGCGACAAGAGGCGGCAGAGAAGCGGGAGGGAAAATTAAGTGGAAATTTGTTCATCGAGTTAAGCTATCTGGCTGACGAAGCTCTGCAAATACTGGCTTTCTACTCGCTTGAACCCACTGGGAAGCTCGGTTTACACACTTTCAGGACGGTTTTCGTTAGAAGGGAGAAACGTTGACTGCAGTTAAACGCAAACGGTTGGTAAAATGTTCTCCGATGAGAGTGACGAGTCTCCCATTGAGGAAGTTGATTTCTTCGGAAGACACATTATATGTTACTCTACACACATCATTTTGGAGCGTTTCCCCTTAAATTCTTTAGATAGTTCTGAGAACATTACTTCGAATTCGTTTATTTCCCTATTGACTTCAATGGATTCCTAAGCCTCGGAGTTTTAACCTTCTATAATTTCACGATTTAGAAAAACGTTCCAGTTAAGTTATTCGACAATGTTTCAAATTAGTTATCTATTGACACTTCAAGACAAAACCTCCTCAGAAAAAGCATGTATACAATGGTTTCAGTAAATAACATAAATAGGTTCAGCTTCGATGGCATTGATGGTCAACGTTTCAGACTATTAACAGAAGCTTTGCACAATAATCTGAACAAATGTTTTAGGTAAAAGGCATGTTCTCGGTCACTTTGAAAAATTTCTGTGCGACAACTTTCTTCAATATTTTCTCCACAGAATGATGAAGTTCTTGAACTCTGTTGCCTCCAAATGTTAATGAAAGAAGATCGCTACATAAACACAGTTGTTCCGCGCGTACATTAATTAAACTCCTCGTCATAGAATTCTTGCATCGTTCCCCCCATCTCTGTTAACTGCTACCATGTTCAACACGTATGCAATTCTTAATACTTTTTACGTTCTCGATCTACAAGGTGTTGACCTGTCCTGTTGTCTATTTCAGAGCTTCAATGCAATTATTTTACCAACTCCAAGCTGCCGTAAAACAATGATGAACTAAATTGTTGGTTTTGGTGCAAGAGAGAAAATTCTGAAATGGACAGACTGCAAGCAGTCCGTAAAAACAAGTTTCGTAGTACTGTTGTACTCTTTTTACTATTCTGTACTAATATCTGTACTACTATTTAACATCTGTACTATTTTTAGCCTATCCTCACTCACGGTTACACGGTCACAAATTTCCAGCAACCTAGGTAAAGGAGGCTTCGTTCGATGGGTCTCGTACTTCTGGTGGTCAACTGATCATTTTTTCGCCCATCCATTCAAAAGATTCAAAGAGATATCTAAAGCAACGTGGGCTTTGCGAAGATTTTAAGCAACTAAATCGTGTTTGCGGGACTTTAGGCACCTTTAGAGGTAATCAATGATTCATTCGATTCTTGCCAACAAGACGGAAGGATTGACACCATTCTTAGTCCGATCACACTCAAATATTCTGGACGAATTGTAGAAGACCACAAGATTTCCATCGTTTTAACGTACCTACATTGGTGAAATTCTATGAATAACGGTACTATTTTTCTGGTATAATATGGTACGTTACCACATGATTCATTTGATTCATGATAATTAAACCTAATTTTGCAAAGAAACAGAAATTTCAAAAAATACAATCAATACTCTTTTATTTAACTTTCTATGCTCTACGATGAACAAGCCGACCGACTGTATTACGTTTAAATTTAGTTTTTATTATCAACTTGCATAGCACAAATAAATAATTTTTAACACGAAAATACCCACCGGAAGCCCCTAGTTGTATAGAGTAATCGGGTAACCTACATGGCGGTATGCGTGTCCGTCCGTTACTCACGAAGAATCCTCTTCCGTTCGATCATTGGGGTAAGAAGGATGGCATTTGATGTGTAGTAGTGGAGAACTATTTTTACCGAATGCTTGCAGATCATCCCGGATGCTTGCAGATCAGCACGTCATACGCAGTTTCAACTGTTTTTTGACGTTAAATAAATAAAATTCTGAGAGAATTTTCGAAAAAGCCTATTTCGGAGACCACCAACACGAGCTTTTTTTTGGGGGGGGAGGGCGAGTTAAGGCACTTATAGACGAGATGAACAGTCCCTAGTTTGTTTGTTTTTTCGGCAATACACGAGATGAGTGTTTTTGATGGATGATATTGATAATATTTTATTACGGTGATGATACTGATAATATTTGAATGCGAAAGGTCATAATACAGACTGATATAATATATTATTACGGGCTGTAGTAGCACCTCGAGTTTATATACAGGCTACCGTTAATAAGACAGGGTCTGACCGTTTAGAGTATTTTCTTTCTATTGGCTCATTCCGTCGACCAGCCACAGTATCTACTTGCTATGATCTAGCCCTTTTTTGATGGGGTGGGGATGAATGGCTTCCGATGGACGGTGGGATGATGAGGTTTGAGCGATGATAAAACTATGGTCGAAAGAGTCACAGGCAACCTGCTATATCCGTCACATATTGCACGCTGGGGAGCGGCCGGCGGGGCGGAGGGGGGCGTGGCGGGGCTGCGCGCGCGGTTGCCCTGACGAAGGGCACCGCACAACCGCGCCCTCGCGTCCTTCGCCTCCCCGCCACTTCCCCCGCGCGCACCGCAGCAGGCAGGCAACACGAGCTTGTTGCTGATGACCAGCTTCCTGCTTCCCGGCGCGGGGAGGCGGGCGCGAGCGGGCGACAAGGGTCCGCCCAAGGACCGAGTTAAGGACACGCGGGGCGGCAAGCGGCTCGAAAAATACGTCTTACGCATCGAAACGGGATGCGTATCGAACTACACTTTACTATCGTTTACGCGTATTTCCGGTCGTGTCAATGTGGCCACTCGTTTTCTGGAACAAATTTCCTTCACTTTAAACTTCTCTTCCAATGCAAATTTTTTAAACATTTTCCTCTGATATAATATATTTGAATCGATACTAGTTAAAACAATGTCAGTCACTATTTTATGAAATTTAATGTTTTCTGCATTTCGAATTCTACATGGATAGAGCTACAGCTTGATGTTAAAACAACGTAATGTCAGCTAGCGGTATTGATATTCAGAGAGCTCAAATATTGTAAGCTTTGGTAAAGTAGCGTCAGTAAGAGACTGACACTACTTTAACAAAATACGAGCAGGAAACCTGGGGTCATAAAGCGGAGCCTAGGAAGACATGACAGATATTGGAGTATCCAAGAAATAACGGGGCAGGTTATTAAAAGTGCAAAACCTGGGAAATTTGAGGCAAAGGAAGTCTCAGAATCAGATATTGACTTCAAGAACGCCGTGGAAGCCTTTGTACAAGAAGATAGCTGTCTCTGAGGAGACAAAACACAAACCAAAAAGTGAGAAAGTCACTTTTTCTGCCAGCAGCCTGTACCATCTCATACAGACCATACAAACCAGAGAGAAGAGGATTCAGACACAGGGTACAAGAGGCATCATCTATCTTTCATTCGTTCTTGGTCGAACTCGGGATCTTGTACACTCAGGCTTCCAGCTTATCCTTCAGGAAAGGTTCCAAACAATGTGTCAAGGAAGTGAGACACTAAGAAAATCAGAGAGTACATCCCTACAGAACATATGGAGTTTTAGCACTACTTATACGGAGTGTTATTCTACAGTGCCCAGATCTTACAGAATCTATGATTACGAATATGAAGAAAGGGAATTCAATTTCAGCATTACCTAAGGATTTTGTTGTTTAACCTAATACTTAAGTATATTATAAATTCATTTATTAACATTAATTTGATAAATATGTTTGAAAAAAGTTGTGACAGTCAAAGAGCTTTTCTAAAGAAAAGATCTAATTTAATAACATCCTCTTTTACTGTCTCGATCATTACAAATAGTATACAGAAAACTACCATAACTAGAAAAGCACCATTAAATACACAATTTTGATGTAAAACACTTTTTTGTTGCAATTTTCCAAATTATTTAGTTTTTGACTAACGACCTTTCAACAAATATCTATTCATTTAGAGTACACACAGTGTGTTCAAAAAGTTCCAGGACTGCTGCTTGTACAACATTACAAGTGGTGTTAACTCTGCGCAGCAAACTGAACCACGTAACAATGTCCTTCTGTCAAAGCCACCTGAAGTTTCATTCATTTCTGGCCGATTTCAACTTGTTAATGTTCAGGTGTGTGAAAGTTATGTGTGTGCTGATGGCATTGTGAAGGAACGGAGGAACGAATAAACATCAAATTTTGCTTACAATTGGGGAAATTGGCCACAGAAACTTATGAAATTATTAAATCTGTGTACGGTCATACTGCTATGAGTGGTTCACGAGTGTTTGAATGATATTCGAGGTTTTAATGTAGAAGAGAATCATCGTAAGAATGCGACGTGTGACATCTGATTTCCTAAACAATGGTATCTCTTGCGCGACAATGCCCTTCACTCGTTCATCATTGTGCAGCAATTTTTGGGAAGGTCGGTAGTTAGCATCAAACACCCTCCGTATTCTTCAGATTTACCCCCTCCCGACTATTTTTGTTCCCAAAGTTGAAATTGAAATTTTCGCAAAATTTCCATGAAGTGGCCACCTTTCTTGTAGTGATTTATGAGAACAGAGAGAAAATGAGATTTTATAAACGATTGAAATAGATTAGTCTCTGAAGTGACGGTAGGAGCCTGAAGGCTAACTTTCACATGTGGAATAAAATCGATTTACTCTCCGGTGACATACATTACTTTATCCATTTCCTCTAAGTATAAGAAAACGAAAAAACCTTTCATTACTGTACATTTACAAACACAAATTTACAAAAACATTTACAAATAACATTTAATTTAGTTCCGTGTTCGCTAAAAGTTTGCTGTTATATTCTTTGTAGCCTAAAGATAGGGAAAAAATTATTCCTCAAACCGTTGTAAAGAAGAATTAAAATTTCAAGTTCCCTTATTCTAAAGAAATGTTAATTTCTAAATAATTTTGTGAATTGGTCTGTCAAAAAAAACCTGTGGTCAAAGTATCTTCCGACGTGTGAACAAAATGAGACAGACACCAATATTTTTTAAATGTAAAGTATCGTGCCATAACTTTATTTTATTTATCTAAATAATTTTGATGAATCATTTTTTGTAACGTCTAGAGACTTTGAGATTTATACATTTATCCCCATCATGAGCTATTATTGCTGGTAATTTTTTAACAGGCTTCCAGCGTTATTTACAATTGTTTACTAACATTTTCCGCCAGGGAACACCACGACGGAACAGACTAGTGAAATTTTATATTATATGATCGCAATTAATTAATTAATTAATTAATTCGTTCACAATTTTCTTTTTAGATCATGTTCTACTGAAAATTTGGCAAGCGAAGAGAGAAAATAGGGCGGAGATAGCTGTTCTCCCGTCGCCAGACGGCCAAAAGAATTGCTATTTTTCTGCGCGCTCTTTGCGTCTGAACATTTTGCAGAAAAGAAAATGAAATTAAAAAAAATTAAAGATAAAATATGCATTTTGTAGCGAATTTTGTCGTCTTTAGTTTTGTATATAAAGGTTATTTCGATAAAGTATCTAGTTTGGGAAATATAAATGCACTGAAAAAAGGGGGAACGTTTTAGGTGTTTTTTTGTTGCCATATTCTGTGAAGCTGACATTTCTCGAATTGGAAAACCTCAAATTAGAATAAAACACCATAAAAACCATACAGAAATAAAGAAAAAAAAAGAAGGAAAAAAAAAAACCTCAGGATTTTTTTCCTGAATGGACCCCTGTTGTGTACCAGTTACCTGGATTAATAAGGTTTTACACATACGTAGGGCCTACTACATACATTTCTATTCTATCATAAAATTGTGATAGCAAATATCTACGGTATCTTCTTGAAAATTTATTAGGTCCTCTTTTTATGGTCACGTAATATTCACTTTTTCTCACAGATTTTGTTACACAGCAACGAATTACTTATTTGCCCATGAATGCATAAAAGATATATTACCACAGGCATTTAAGTTACCCTGAAAATCTCTCTTTCAATATTACAATCGGATTGTTATCAGAGGTAAACAGAAATGTTAGTGCAAAAAGTCTGTTTAAAAATGGAGCTTCACAGACATTTATCAACACAGCTTATGATTGCTCACATCAGACGTAAGGAGAGGATATGAGCGGAGGAGGGGTTCAGGAGCCTAAGAACACGCGCAAAGATTGAATTACTTGCCCACCATAATCACGCATAGATTTTACTTTAAATACTTTTGAGGGAAGTTCATAAAACTGAAAACACCAGACACAAAAGACTAGGTCAGCTAGAGAATAATAGTCCTACAATATCCCAGAAAACCCCAGTTTCAAGCGGTGCGTGAATTCTCTGATGGCAATGTATTTTATAGGCGTGAAGCACAGCCTTGCGGAACTTCGATACAAGCACAGTGGCGTGTCGCGTTTGTAGATCTGCGAAACTCCCTCCCCAAAAGTTTCATTGCACAGCCGTGATGGTTACGTACATCCTATAATATTTTAACGCAAATACGAATTTCAAACAATATCGTCATTACTTCACTTTAGTCGCGCCTTTAAAAAATAGCTCGTAAAGTACTTGTACTTTTCGTTTCAACAAAAAAAAATTGTTTGCAAACACATTTATTGTGGAGCTCTATAATACAAATAAGGTAAACGGCAAGTTTCTGAGCGAGAAAAGGCTAAGGAGAATAGCACTCCAAATACGAGCACAGTTTTTGGGACACATTGAAGAGCATGGAATCTCAATGGCTCACCTGGACAGTCAAGGTAGACAGCACATCATCGGGCGAGAACCAGCAAGACTCCACGATCACTCAAAGAATGAAAACGTCTTTTTGAGAGACTGTGCAATGAAAATTGGGCTGACAGTATCGACAGCACAACGCATAGTGATAATTGGAGGGCGGATTTTAATGAAATGTCATTTTTTTCCTTTTCACTTTAGAATAGAAATTTCTATACCGTTTAGTATAGAAATTCATTTTATGTTATGACAAAAGGAAATTACCCATTTGTATAGGTCATTATTTTGCCTTTTCGTCGATTTCGAGTAATAAGTCATTTTTTACCTTTTCCCATCATATTCATGCATTATTTCGCTGATTTCATCGATTTTACTGTCATTTTTAATCGTACTTGCCTCAAATAATATTTACGAGATGCAACAAATGTTCTTCACGGAATTACTCAGTAGCCTATTCGATTTGTTCGCTCAGAGTTTGTTTTGACAGCCGTTATGAATATGTAATTCCTGGGACGTATATCAGCGCCATAGCCGGTTCGGCCGATTTCGGGGTACTAAAGACAGAGATTTCCTGGTAAAAAACAGTCCAAACCAAACGTTTGCAAGCTGAGTTCACTCGAACGAATGGAAGAAGTCTGGATTACATCACTAAAGTAACCAACAGCTTCAGTTGTTCATCCTAACTGGTTTTGATAAGATTTGTTATGTCATTTTTCTTTTGTTTTAGGGTAGTTTAAAGCTTTTTAAGAGCATTTTATTGATCACTTTTGGCGATGTTTTAGGTCATCGAAATCCGCCCTCCAGTTGTAATCAGCAATACAGGGTGATCGGTCGAGGGCCGGAGGACCGGAAGGAGTATGCGTGGATGGAGGCAGGGGCGGAAACGGGCGAAGGCGAGAACGTAGAAGGGGCGGCGGGAGGGTGGAGGAGATGACGGTTGCAGGAACGGAGGCGGGAACTGGGCTGAGACGAAGGTGGCGACGTCGGGGGAACGAACCGTGGGGAAGTGCGATGGCGGAAAAGGAGGACAGGGGATGTCGCGGGCGGGGGCGGGGGTGGAGGCAGTGGGCGGGGGCGGCGTTTCGTACTCGGCGCCGTTTGTTTACTTCCGCGGACACGCCCCGCTCGCCGCCGCCGCCGCCGCCGGCTCGCCCTCCGCAGCCCGAGGTCATCCGCCGCGCTCCCGTCATGCCCCGCGGCGCCGCCGCTTTCGGTTCCCTGCTATCGACATCGCTCGCGTTCGCGCCCGCCCGCCCGCCGTCGATAACGCGCAGCACAGCACAGCGGGCGCGAGGCCCCGCAGCCACATGGAAGCCACACGCCCTCACGCACCGAGGCGCTCTGGCGGCACAGCACGGCCCGCACACACAGGAAAAATACGAGGAGACGGATGGCAAGATACTCACAGGGAAATGAAAGCGAAAACACGGGGGGAAGGTCGGGAAAACATGCCACGAGAATGCATGAAAATGAAGGGAAATTGTGCTATTAGAGTGCAAGGAAAAAGTAACGTAAAAACACGTTAAATTTTTTCACTCTATAAAAAAATGAAATTTTTACCTAAAATTCCCTGGTTGTGCTATTCGTCTTCCTTCTTTAACCCGAGAGCGTTGTCATGTACTAAGAGGTTTTAATTATTTCTTTATTTAATTTCCACTACGCCAAAATGCAAGGCTGAATATCTAATTCTTACTACTTTCGCAATACAATTCCTGTGTATTTTATATTGTCAAGGTCATATACATAAGAGTTCACACACATAATGAATGGAATGGAAATTGTAGTTTTAAGGCAATCTTGGAGATAAATTATTTTCATCTGTATTTCTATTAAAAAGTTCGAAATAACTGGTAAAAATAAACAAATTTAATTCAAATGGTTATCAGATTTCCTTTTGTGAACTACTTCTTGTTAATTTGATCCTTATATTTAATACATAAAGAGTTCACTCCCGAAAATTCAGAAAAGTGACACTATTAAAATCTTTGTCAGATAAAAGTAAAAGTAAGATTTTCATTAGAAAAGAAAATTAAAATAACAATTAAGTGAAATTTCTATATCAAAACTGTTAAACTTTATAGATAGGTTAAACACTCAGTGGTTACAAACAGATGATTAATTCAAGAGGTTATCAACATACATAAAACTTAATTTTTTTATAAAATAAAGTATAGTCTTACATCTGATAACAAATAATGAATACATGAATGAATATATAAATAAATAAAAGAAAGAATAAATGAATGAATGATAACTTAAGTGCAGGCCACTAATTAAAAAGTTCATAAATACTAAATATCACAAAATACAATAATTTCTAAAAAAAATTATCAAATTTTTCACAATTTTAAGGTAAAACAAGAAAAGGTTAAAATCTGTGTATTAATACAGAAATGTTTATTCATTATAGAATACAAGGTTCAGTTTTAGCCCCTGCTCTACTAATTGACCATTTGATACAACTGATGTAAAGAAAAAATTGTAAGTTAACAAAAAAATCCTTCAGAACATACATTTTCAAATCCATTTTTTAAAATAAATTACATTGAAATAAATTATACAAACATTTCATATGTGAGAAAAGCAACAGTCACTGATAAAGTTTTTATGATTGGTAAAATATGAATGTGTACTCACACTATCAAATACCAGGACCAAACCAGACTTCAGTTGAAAGAACAGGAACTGATGATGGCATGTAGAAGAAATATCAAAAAGGCATACTTCAGGGGATCATGAAGGGCACCCTAAAAAGATAACAGAACATTTTCATGGAAAACATGCAAGCAAGCAAGTTTCAAATAACACGTAATATAGTTTGATATATACATTATTTACAGTCAATACTCTTACAGAATCTAATATCAACTAATCGCGCGTCACATTTTCGTAAAAACACGGTCTATGCAAAAAACTGTTCACCATTTTGGAGGCTAAAGCATTATCGTAAGGGTTACTATGTACTAAGATTATTATATAACGATGTCTACGAATCATCACTTGTCGGCAATTCCACAAACTAAGAGATATTATAATAACAAACTCAAGTCCAAATGTAAGACACATACACAAACTGTAAAAACACACCCCCAATGCGATGACCGCTCAGCTCTTGCAGGATGGTACAGTGCCCATTGACAGGGTACATGACAGTTCGGTACTACTCTAAGGCTATGGTAAAGTCAACTACTAAATCAATATACTGCATACTTATTACTCAATAGTGAATGAAAAAATATTACCTCTCATCTCTCTTGTTTAGGTTTCGCCCAGAATGCTCTTTACTGCCGAACGAAGTTGTAATTGCCAATATTTTTTATTAACTTTACAGTGGGCGTGGGTCTCGAGTCATACCAAAATACACTCAACAGCCATCTTCCGACGAAAAACGCCACTCTCTCAGGGTAGCTAACATCTCGTATTTCACGAGGTGCTTTCATAGCCCATACTGTACTTTAACACTATTTCAGCGCTATCTCTGCGTGTTTCTACACACTAACTGATGTTGTTTACCAACGTCTTAAAAAATAAACAAGCGAATTGCGCAGGGCGTGTCCGGAACAGAGTTTATACTGGTCAGGAATTCGCTGTCGCAGGACTGCGCACCTCGCTCCAGAGAGTATACTATCACTGCCTCGAAGTTTGAGACTCGAGCCAGTCAGAGAGTATGTATTTTATTGCTTGTATATTTTCCACGAATCCCAGTTGAACCTATGTTTTGCTGTTAAATATATAAATAAGAAAAATAGTTTAACTTTCCCCCTTCATGGAAAATGAGTGACAAGAGAGTACAGTTTGGAAACCGATACCTCACCGAAACAGAAGATGTTTTCAGTCATAATGCGTGGTAGAGTATGGATTTAAATATTATGCATATTGTAAGGAAATGGGGAATATCTTCTAGAACAGCTTTTAAGAATGTTGTTGCACTGTGTCATACCCGGTTTCGAAAGAAGCCACAATTTGGTACAAGATACTTAACGGATCCCCATAAAGTTTTTCAGTTTAATGCATGGTACGTTTTAAGGGTTAGTTAATTTAATTTTTCTCTTACAATTGAGGGAAATAAAATGACGCTCCTTGTGTTTTTAGGGACAATGTTGCATGGGATGCAGAGCAGGAAGAGCAAGCAAAACAAAAAGTCCAAGAAAATTCATCAACCCTGGCCAGTTCGGAAGAGAAAGAAGATTATGAAGTAAATGCTGCCAGATATTGGGATGCGTTTTATGATATTCATCAAAATAGGTGATTGTAATATTTATAATGCAGATTTGTCTTTGATACTCAATAACAATTTAAAAATTAACTTCAACACTGTATGATCATTGGAGAATGATTTCTAAATTTTGAAAGCAATTTCCATTTTCCAGATTCTTCAAAGATAGGCACTGGTTGTTTACAGAGTTCCCTGAACTAGCCCCAAATGTTCAAAATCCAGAACATCCAATCAGTGTTCACTGTAGTGCTGAAAACCAAGATGTTAAAACTGACTGTGATACTATTCAAAGTGAGTGCACTACATCAAGTGAATCGAAAGGCTGTAAAATTTTCGAAGTTGGTTGTGGAGTAGGCAACACAGTGTTCCCTATTCTTCAGTATAATAATAGTCCTAATGTATTTGTTTATTGTTGTGACTTGTCAACTAGAGCAATTGATATAGTGAAGAGTTCTGAAGACTACGACCCAAAAAGGTATTTAAAGATATTTTTAAACTTAGTAGTAAGTAATTTATGTATGAGGGCTGATGCATTTATCTGTTTGTGTATCAAAGGAGAAGTTATATTCATCTAGATTTGTAAAGATATTGAAGATGCTATAGTTAAAAAAGGCTATAGATATTTTCTCTTTCTCCCAGAACTTTTTTCTGAGTGAGATTACTAAATGTATTTCTGTAATGATTAAATGAGAGGTAAAAAAGCTGTTGAGTTACTGAATCCAAATCATCCTGAGACAAATAATGATTTTATGAAACTAATACTGAAAGAATATGAGCATTAAAAACAGCACAGGAAAGACTAAGAAAAAAGGCAAGAGAAAAAATAAATCATAATATTTGTCAAAAGCACATTTATATATTCAAACCTGCATTAGCCACCATTAACTCCACATACATTATTCAAGATTCCTGTTCCTGAGACTACCTGAGCGATTGTTTTGACATGAATTGTCCCCAAAAGCCTGAGATGTTTGTGGAAAATTTGTAATGGCACTCAGCTAAGAACTAATCTAAAAATTAATTTATTCTAGCCATTTTTGCATTTACGATGAATACTTTTGTTCAAAAGAATGCCAGTGCTTACTTAATAAATTTATTAATATTTGGTGACATGGTTCTTCATTAAGTATTGATCATCAGAATATTTTTATGTATTAGGTCTGTGACAAACTCCTGAGGAAATCTGCAATTCAAAAGAAGAAAAAATCTATTGAATGAAATAATTTCACTAGTTTATTTTAATCCTGTTCTTTAAAAACTGTAATATATATATTTTTTTTTTTTATTCCTCAGTTAATTTAAAATATTTTAAATTTTTGTTTTATGCACTTCATACACATTCATTATTTTCAGATGCCACGCATTTGTGTATGATATTGCAGATGCAAATGAACCACCACCATTTGAGGAAAATAGCATAGACATAGCCATTCTTATATTTGTGTTATCTGCAATAGAACCTTCAAAGTAAGTTAATGTAGGATGTATTATTGTCTTTTAATGTCTGGAATTTTCTCTTCTTCTAAAATGTTTAAATTGAAGATTTGTAATGGATTCTGAACTACTTTATTTGTTGAAGAAAGTGTTTAAGAATGTTAAAAAATAAACTGTTTTGATTGTACATTAGCTTTGTGCAGATGCTAGAAAAAAATATTTTTCTTTTCGAAAACAGAATGAAAGAAGTGATGCAGTGGTTGTATCGGTATTTACGTCCTGGAGGCCTAGTTGTGTTTCGGGATTATGGTCGTTATGATATGGCACAACTGAGATTCAAGAAGGGTCGATGCCTAAGTGAAAATTTTTATGTCAGAGGTGATGGAACTCGGGTTTACTTTTTCACCCAAGGTAATAAATGTTCTTGAATATACAGAATTCTATTCTGATTTGACTTAAGAGTTTGATAGTTAAATGTTTGACTTGCTTTCAGATGAATTGCGATCGCTTTGTACTGAAGTAGGGTTTGTTGAAGAACAGAACATTGTTGATCGAAGATTACAAGTTAATCGAGGAAAACTTCTGAAGATGTATCGGGTGTGGATTCAGGCCAAATATAGAAAACCTCAAGATATCCCAACTAATCCTCAATAACATAAATACTGTATATAAAAAATTTTAAGATCAATTGAAAATTCCTTTTGGAGAAGAAAAAGAAATTATCTTCCACAAGATTGGTGGTGTATTTGGAAATACTATTCACATTTTAACTTCACATGAGCAGATTTGTTTTGAGGATTTAATCTTTTAATTTCTAATAGGTAAACTAAATATAAGGAAAAATGCTCAAAAAACATCTATTCAAGTATGATGTTTAAATGTGAACAGTTTATGCCAATGTTCTACTATTTTGTGGATGGTATCTTCTTTTTCTCAACTTATAAAAGATTTGGCAGAAGTCAGGGTTTTCAGTGACGATAATTTTGTTTTACTAGTTTTTGTGGTCCATCCAGGTTTCAGTACAAATTGTAAATATTAGCATTTCAAGCAATGTAATATTCATGACTGCAATTTTTGTTGCCTCACACTCTTCACAAGATATACGTTGAGGAAAATATTTTAAAATCTTAGCTAATTGACGTATAACTTCATATAAAGTTGATAGGAGGCAGACAAAATTGATTTTTGTTTTTGAATGAAAGTTTTACTTCAGAATTTTATATTCTATTGTTGGCAATCAGAATGTGTTCGAATGAGAAGTAAATAAAGAAAATTCAATTTAAAAATTTAGTCCTTTATTTTATCTCCATGAGATATGCTGATCGTGTATGTTATTTATTTGTGTTACAAAGACAAATTCATAGGTAATGATAAATTTTTGAATGATTCTAAGAAAATCAGAAAGAATTTTTGTTTCATACAATAAAACATAAAATTAAATAAAACAAAATGTGTTTTATTTCTTCAAATTAGTATTTGAGATCAGGTTCATCTTCATCCTTGGGTACAAATAGAAACTAACTCTTATTGCCAGGCTCTTGTTACAAAAAAGTGGATAAATCTCGCCCTATTTATAGTAAATTTCTTCCTCTTAACATGTGTAGCCGGATTCCATGTTATGTGGGTCCTTGATACCGAAAAATTGATTGATGGAAAAATGTCTGCCTGTCTATTGTCAAACTCTAGCAGCTATATCGTTCAGAGGATTTTGTCCAAAATTTATATTCCCCAATAGATTGTAATCCCTTCAATGTATTATAATTTTGAGAGGGAATTTACATGAAGCCCCAGGATGTTTTCAAAAAAATGGCACTTTTTTAATAAATTTTATAATAAAGCATCCATGAGAATGGTGCAGGTCTCATTTTCATTGAAATCCCTGATTTTTTGAAAATTGCAGAAGTTCAATTTTTTTCTCAAGCAGGCAATTTTTAATTCTTTTAATGCTTCTCAAAAATGGCACTACATTTTTTGATTAAATTTTGATCTTGGATACCATAAAGGAGCTTAAGAGAATGGTGTAAGTCTCATTTTTGTTAAAATCTCTGGTTTTTCAAAAATTGAAAAAATTAAAACTGTTTTCGGCATCTTCCTTCAACTACAATTATGATAAATAGGGAGAGGATTTTTATTCCCTAAAAAAACTGGAAATATGGTTTTAAAAATATGCACTTATGACCTAAAAGTTCTAAAATATGTACTTAAGCATGTAATTAAAATTAACAATATTTCATTTACTGTATAAAAACCTCTTGATAAAATTCAGGAAAAGCCTGCATGGAATGACAAGATATATTTTTGTGCAAACAATATAACCTATCTTTCTTCATGGGAGAAATAATTGAAGTAAATATGGCCCTTAGTGGAGTACATTGTATGACTTGTATAATTTTCTCTGTCTGGTTTAAAAAATATATCAAGAAGATATCCTACATTTGTACAAGTATTTTTTCATTCATAGAAAAGAAAAAAAAAATCAAACTGTGACAAGCTCTTTCTAATCAATGAATGCTCACAAGTAAATAGATTCTATGAAAACATGAAACGGTTTAGAGATAAGTCTCTATTTTGACAAAATATGCTCCTATGACTACACGAATATGCACCAAGAGGAAAAAATTAGCCAAATATGCATTTAACGTTTTCATTTATAATTTATCATGTTCATTCATCCAATTCTAACAAAATATCGAGAAATTTCACTTAGCTATGCCCTGAAGCAACAGACAAAAATATGCAATATCATAGAAATCCGCTCCCTAATGATAATTATTTATTTATTTTTTTAATGAAATGTATTCATCAGAAACATCTTCAAATAAGATCATGTTCTAATTTTCGAAAATATTAGTATTTTTCGCATCAAAAATAGGCAATTTTTAAATTTTGAACAATTATTTTTTCAAAAATGCCTTCAAATTTTTTCTATATTTTTTAAATTTCTTTTGTTTGTTTCATTCATGCATATAGCAAGAACGGTAAAGAAAGCGGTGCTGGTCCCATTTTCGGTGCACTCGCTGTATTTTCGAAAAGTTCGAATTTCGAATTTCATGCGCTTCGTTTGAGGCGGTGTCAATAAAAGAAGACGGTAATAAATTAACTTAATATTACATAGCGTAGAAAATTAGTAATTTAAATTATTAGGATTATTATTAGTTATTTATCAGTATTGTTTTCAGATAATCTAACACGCGGCGTTGCCATTCAAGCTGGGACAAAGTAGTTCTATAACGAGTATGAGATTAGGATATGAGTAGAGATAGGATTTCCATGCAAACGCATGTTTTTATTTAAGCTTCGTAGAACTTCTAATCTTTGTAATTATATTTTTCGTGACAAGCTTGTTTTAAAGATGACCGGTAAAATCTGAATGTTGAAGGAAATAAGCGATTTTCCCAAGAATTGATAAGAATATTTGCCAAGTGCTTATACCAAAGGAATCGCCCATTGTTGTTTTGACAAAGCCATGCTGGCAACAATGTCTCATTGGCTGTAATGAAGGCAATCTTGCGTGAAATTATTCTTGTTTTTCAATATAATTTTCTGCAAATATTATAACACTTAATTTATTCCTCTTTGTTTCATTTGTAAAAGTAAGAAATGATTGCTGCCCTTGACTATTGAAATGAATGCAGATAAGCATTGCAGGCACTTTATTTGAATTGGTTGTTTCAAGCAATCCCTGAAGTGTTACAAGCACAAAAATTGCAATTCAACATTACTGTTAATACGTAACTGTTTCCAGTAAAGCGAGAAAGTATACACTGTTGCATCACTAGTTTGTACAATACTGTAAATATTTTAACAAATTTTGTTCATTGATACCAAGGAAAATAACTCAATATATGTGAGCTAAAAAGCATGAATTCATTGGAAGCTTACCTTTTACTCTCTCGCTACCGCTTACGCAGTAGAGAGGAAGTTATGTAACGCTGCGGGGAAAAGCAGCGAATTTTCGGCAGAAAAACTTATTGCCGGGCCCAAGTTACGAAAAAGTGAATAAAGTCGCTAGATTTGGGGGAAAAATTCTCTAACATTGAAGTATCTAGAATCCATGTTTTGTGGCTGCTTGATACCGAAAAATCGATTGACGGCAAAACATGCGTCTGTTAGTGGCGGATCCAGAGAGGGAGGGGCATGCCCTCCTAAAAGGCCCAGAGTTTTCGTTTGTTACCTTCTTTTATTTAACAAAATTGATTTAAATATTTGTTAGAATTGTCATTATTTAAAAAATATTATATAGTATCATATGTATACTGCAAAAATAATATACAATATAATAACAAATGTGTATTATTTAACAAAAATCTATGATGGCCCCCTTCAAAATGATTGGCTGGATCTGCCCCTCCCGTTTGGTAACAACGCTAGCAGCTAAACTGTTTATCCAATTTTCTCCAAAATCGATATTCCCTTATCTATCTGGCTGATATCACGGCTCCTTGAATTTGAAACCGAAACTTTAATTTTGGGAGTTTCTTTACATGAAGACCCTAGGATGTTTTCAAAATTTAAAAAAAAGGCTTCAACGTTTTTTATTGAATAGTGCGAAAGGCGCTGAAGAGAATGGTGCAGATTTCATGTTCGTTAAAATCCCTTATTTTGCAAAAATTGCAAAAGTTCAAAATTTTTGCGGCGTCTTCCTACAGCTAAAATATTCAAGATAGAGTTTTTTTCCCCTTAATGGAACTGTTCTTTCCAGGTAGATGGTGAAAGAAAATTTCGAAAATTACTCAACATATTCGAAAATTTGAATACTTTTCGCATGAAATAAAGGCGATTTTTAATTTTGTATCAATTTTTTTCTCAAAAACGGCACGTACAATTTTGATTAGATTCAGATCTCGGATAGCGTATATGACGCTAAAGAGAATGGTGCAGGTCTCATTCGTTAATTTTTGAAAATTGCCAAAATCCAAAATTTTTTAGCGTCCTCCTACAACCACAATTATGAAGATAATTTTTTCTTAATGAAAAGTGTTAATCAAAAACATCTAAACATAACGTCATGCTCGATTTTTCGAAAATATGAGTATTTTGTGCGAAATTTTGTCAACCACGAGGATTTTTTATTTTCTTTAAACCATTTTTTTTTCTTAAAAACGGCACAAAATTCTGATTAAATTTAGACCTTAGATAGCGTAAAGAACGCTTAAGAGAAGGTGCATGTCTCATGTTTGTTGAAATGCCTGGTTTTTCGAAAATGCATTTTTTAAACATGTTTTTTTATTTAAAAAAAATTTTTTTGACAATACATTACATTAAAAACTCTATTTGTGAAGTACAATGCTAGTAATGCATTGTAACTGGATGTTTCAGAAACTTTTACTGTTACCTTCCTTGTAAATCTATGATCATTCTCCGAAGTAATTATTTCTGACAAAATTGTAAGGGGTCATTTGCTGGAATTAGAAATGTTTTAATTTTCCCGGGTTATTACGCAATTTCCCTTTCGACAACTAACGTCAGTTGCGCGTCTTTGCGCAACTTGTCTGATCTTCGTCACCTACCCGTCAGTGAAAAGTGTACCTGAAGTTGGTGCAGGTAAGAAGTAGTATTATTTTCTTTGAAGGTTTTGGGCCTTCAAGGATCTCGACACCATAAATGTTAGCGAATTTTATGACGTTCAGTGTTTTTGTCGGAAGAGCGAGACCTTCGTCGCGGGTGTATTGGATATTGCATTGACTTGTCTCCATGTGGGTCTGATTTATATTTGGACACGAGAGGTAGCGTGAGATAGCGTCCTTTGGAAGAGATTCTCAAAAGCTGCAAAATGTATAAGATAAGAGAAACGATTACGAATTTCGCGAAATCTACTAGCGAATGGTCGGAAGCGAAATTAAACAGTTCAATCAGCAATGGAAGGTGTCAGAAATTGCGAGATGTATCACCCATCAGAGAAGAAAAAGGAAGATTTTTTCGTTCATTTGACGAGTACAAATTTTTGATTTGCACAGTGTGTTTTTCTACATCGATTGTGATCCTGAAACTCCTCTATGCCAACAGTAAGTACACTAACTTTATTAAAATATTTTGTTAGGTTAGTCGCAGGTAAATGGGAACAAGGTGTGACTTGTGACCTTAGAAGAGATGTGTATTTAGGACACAAAATTGTACAGTATGATCTCATTCTATTAGATTGTGACTTCTTGAATATTAGTGATTGTTTTGATTCCAGGTGATAATTTTCGCAAAATCTACCGTTATGGTAAAAGAGTTTTAAATACACCGTTCTCGCTGACCGATTTTAGTTTTCTGTCACCATTGCAAGCGGCATTCGCGGCAGTATGGAGTATTATAGTCGATCTGAACTGGTTATTTATACCTGCTGTAGTTGGAATTGCTACCACTTTCATCACGTGGCGTTTTGTTTACTGGGACAGCAGAATTCCTGGTATTCAGCCACCTAGTCCTTTCTCGCCCAAGTTAGTGACATGCTATGTTTTCTGAAGTGAATGTTGCTTATTGAGAATTTATTTTAATAGATTGTGTTTGTGTTGCAGAATCCAGAGCAGGAAACCATCATTTTTGGTATCTAATGGATATATGTTTGCCTTGTGTATTGGCATATTTGTATTTTTTATTCTGGTAGTGTGGGGAGTTATGTCAACATGAGAAAAAATTCTGAATTTACTCTTTGCAGAACAAAAAATACAATAAATGGATTTCGAAGTGTGCGATTTTGAAAGATAATTTAGAAGGTCATAGTATGCTATACAGTCTTTTACTGTAAACTTTACTACTTGTTTATTGCAAGTGAGGGAGATATTTATAAAAAGATATTCCAAAGTATATGGAGAGTTATTGACCAAAAATGAGTTCTGTAGAATTCAAGTTGACAGCTTGTAGTGCAATATTGTAGTGTTTTGTGTTTGTGTAATGGTGATGTACTTAAGGAGTGAAAATGGTAGTGAGAAAAGAGAACACACCGTGTAAAGTGTCATTAGAAGAAAATGGAGTGGTTAATAAGCTGAAAGAAAGCTTATTCATTTGTTTGAAATGAGACCCTAGTAAGCACTGAACACATTTCAAGTCCAAAATTTTGTGTGGACCTTGGAAGTGGTTAATATTGAATTAAGAGAGATTTTCTCAAATCAAATTAAACTCTTTGGGTTATATTGTCATTGTTCTAATGTACAATTACTTGGTTTAGGTATATTGTTGATCTTGATTGATCATCTAATCTGAGAGAGGTTGTGTAGATACAGTTCAGTCTCAGACTATATTATTTTTTTAGTGCATTTATCTTTGGTAATTATGTACGTTCATGTGGTTGTCAATACCCTTACCTAGCACCATTTTCTCTGTGTGTGTAGTGATTGTGAATGTATCTATTTTTTGCCTGTAGTTTTTGTCAAATTAAAATGTTGGTCTAATGTCTGTGAAATGAGTTTGCATGGTGCTTTGTATTTATAAGAAAATGTAAAGAAAGTTTACTTAAAGTTTCAAAATGGAATTTTGAATAATATAATTTATTTTTATTATAATATCGTTTTATATCATTTATCAAAAGTGAACTCTGAATAATGCTGACTTGGATAAAACCCTCCCTTTATGTCAAGTTGTTTTGAGTCATTATTAGAGAAAGTATCAATCCAATTTTTTTGGAGGGGGGGGGGACTTATTTCTACTTGTGCAGTTTGTGTTGTCAGTAAAAGGACATAAACCTCTCTCAGATTAATATCAAGGCAAAATTTGTTTTATATGTCCTTAAGTAATTTTACAGTGTTGTATGCATTTATCATAAAATACGGAAGTACACTGGACTGACATTTATTTATGACTGAACATACAGGAATATGTAACATTCCTTTTTGTTTACATCCTTGCTGAAGTTTCATTGTATAAAGAAGAAGATTATAGTCACTGCTGGTATTCGTAATCCTAGGTGTTGATAAATAAAAGTACATGATGACACTAACTGAAATCCTTGAGTCTTGCTAATGTTTGTGCCTTGCTATTAAAAATACTGTTTTCGTTTTCCACTTTCATTTCACTCCATCTAATTTTATCGCAAACCTTTTATTATTTGTAGTTAAAAAAGCATGATTCTTATCTAATATTCTCTTGGACTTTAAGGTATACATGAAGTTACCATTGTTTGTTCAAGTGACTGAAATGAACCTGGAAATAAAGTAATTGCTTTGTGACACAGGAACCCTCCATATACTAATCAAATATATGTTTATTTATAAGGATTACAAGTTTTATTCTGCAAAATATTTTAGAAATATCTTTTTGACTTGACATTTCACCTTATGTAAATTTTGAACACGAGTTTCATGGTGGATGAAAATTTTAATCACATTTGTGTTGTGATTCATTTAATTTAAACAGAAGATTTTTTAAAATTTTCAAATGCTCTCAGGATGTATGTTGTTTCATTAGATAATTATTGATGTGTAATAGTGATAAAACATAGAAAACTTGTAATAGATTTTTACTAATAGAGCTAATGACTAAGACAGCTAAAATTTTGAAGTTTTGAGAGTTTCAATGTGGAATGAACACACATTTTATAGTGCACTATTTCCTACAGAACAAGACTTGATGTTCAATGCTGTGTAAATTTTTATATTTTTATTGTATTTTGTAATAACACTTTTATGATGTGTACAAATAGCTTGGGGGGTCTTCAGTACAAAAGATTAACTCATTTTAGTTATTACCAGCACCTGCTGATAAGCTTGAGATTACATTACAACAAAATGTGTTTTCATTTTATGATTTTAGTTCAAGAGTTATGTAAGCAGAATTAATTTTGTTTGTTTTTATTGTTCTTTACATCATTTAATGGATATTATAATGGTATTGTCTATTTGGCTAATGCCATAAAACAAGTTTTTTTTAGTCATTTATATATTTTATTTTGTTTTTTGAGATTTTGTTTATAGATGAAATTGGCAATTACTAAGATTGTATTATGAAGGCCAAATTATAAATATTTTAATAATAAATTATAACACAAAGATTATTATATTTTTGATTATTTGTGACCTGATTCTCACAGTATTTTTCTTTCCTACAGATTTGAGTAAGTAACGTTCTAGTCCTTGAATTTATTTCTATTCATCCAGCTTGCATTTTGTGATACACAAGTATAAAGTAATGAAAAGAAGAGTTTAGTGGTTAAATAAAATTTTCATGGAAGAAAGGACCCAGGAATTAACCGTTTTCTGCTACAGGAATCGTCAAACTGCAAGGGTCAATAGAAAACAAATTTAAAATAGACAATAATTTGATTCAGTGAGGTATTTTCTTTAAGATCGATCCTGAAATTTAATTTTCGAGGTGAAAGCGATTGAATCGGAAGTGCAAGTTTGTACTAAGCGTACGTGCTCGCGCGTATGTGCAGAACAGAAATAGAAATGATGCGCGATTTCTGAAGGTGCGGAACAGATGTGACTGTCAGCTTGGAAATGGCGTGATTGGACCCACTCAAAGATACAGAAAAAGAAGTCTGATATCTTGTTTAGCGAACATGCTATTCTCTTTCTACCCTCCGTTGCTGTGCGACTGGAAAATTGTTAACAAACTAAATGATTCGACATGTGCAAAATTAATTTTTATTTTCTCGCGTAGTACTACATACGCGGTATTGAGACGGTTTTGTAATGCAATAAAAAAAGCGATTTTTCGGCAGAAAAAATCGTATTATAAAGCGTAGCGCGTACTGGACGGTATGTCACCGACCGACGGGATTTTTTAAAAGTTCATTATGTGGTTTTCTCGCGATGTAAGAAATATATCTTACATCATGTGCTCCGTAAGGATGCGCGCACTTTTGTATCTACTCGTAGGTCAAGATCCATATACATCGGATATGAATCTTTATAAAGGCCTTCACGGTCGGGACGGCACCTTGCGCACGGTTTGCATAAATTCCGACAGGAAGATGATCTAGACATGCCGTTCCGTCCTACCGATGGCACTTGCATCAGGCCTATACCTGCTAATACTTAGTATATTACTAGGTATTACTCGCGCAATTTTTGTTGACTGTTGGATTGAAGAAATGCTGATAGAGTGAGGGTATTACGAAATTGGCCACTAGATTTTGTGAAGCAATGCCAATCTTTGGAGAATCAATCATGCCTTCGCAACTTTCTCAATAATTTGCGATCCAGCTTTCTCGGGAGTTTGAGGTACCTCCTGGGATGGATGTTCAACTGCTTCGGTCATTACTTTAGATTTTTTTGAAGAAAATGCTGACAGAAGTTGTCTTCAACAGAAAATAGTTTCTATTACGCGCCAGGGAAGATGTGTTTGGAAGGTTGTCATCGCTGCGAGCTTTTGCCTTCAACTGTTTAGTGTGCCAGAGAGGGGGAAGCAAGGTCATTGGTCAAGAAAAGTTGCGTGATTAATATTGATCAGACTGGGACGGCATTTCCGCCGTTTTGGTTGTGAGATTTTGTGAAATATGTGGACTGTGGAGCCAGTGGTGTGTGTAATAAGTACACACACTCTGTGTACTATTAAATAGTACAATAGTAAATACTAATACAGAATATACTTAATATATACTGAGCAACAATAGAAAAATCAATTTTAATAAATACTTTTTAAACCTAAAATTTTAATAAATACTAATAAATTTTATTAGAATAGAGATCACTGTATGGAGCAAACATGAATGTACCCAATTTAAATACGTTGAACCAGAATTATCCTGATACAATGGGATTTAAAGTTTTATTTAATGTATTACACTACACACGAAGTGTAATTTAGTTGGTTAGCTAAACTATCTGTATCAAGGAGTAACTTTTGCCAAATTTAAAGTATTAGGTATTTCTAAGACGCTGTGCAGCACACGTAAAACTTGGAACATTTGTGCAGATTCAATCAATTAAACGATATTTTGGAATGTTACATTCACTAATCATAGGTAATTCCACGAGTGCTGTGGAAATTGTCGATAAATCCCCTAATCGCGAAGCGAGGAAGGGATTTACCTGAGAATTTCCAAAGCACGACGTGTTTAATAGGACTATTCCACGAACCAACTAATGACCAACAGAGCTCCAAAATGCGCCAAATAGTGAAAATAACTCAAAGCTTTGTTAAAATCAATACGTAACGTTATAGTACATAGTGATTTATTTGACATCGACACAGCGATTGATTTAGTATTCCGCCTCCTAAGGATGAGTCTCAGTTAATGATTGTAGGGCGGAACGATAACAAAACTCGGATAGAAAAGGCAATAAACTTTTTGACTGAGGCACACCGCCCTGATTGTGACATTTTTGTCTGTTTAGTTAAACATAAATGGTTTTTAATTTTACGAGTTGAATAGTCTGTAAATTATTTTGTATGTGTCTATCTATGTCGATTATTTTCTTTTCTAAATTAATGTAATTATGATTCTCTCCTTTAATTCAATTGAATTGTATACAATTACACTATTTACTAATATATTTATCTAGTATATTTTTCAAAATATCTAATTTAGCTTCAAATTTATCGCGAGGGAACCTAAAGCATTGAAATAATGTTTCATCTTCCACCAACAGAGGCGTATCTAGGTATTCAGGCGGCCATGTTAAGCGCAATATTTGGGTCCATATCAAGATACTTCAAATTAGGTTTATTTATTTATTTATTTATTTATTTATTTTTTGACGGGTAAACTCTTAATAGCTTCCTTAGTGAGTGGGGCCTATGACACGTGCCATGTCTGCCATACCGTAGATACGCCTATGTCCACCAGGTCTAGATAGTATGTGAAATTCCCCTTTTGTCATTCACGTTCTGTTAGAAGAGAAGAGAAACTGGGCTTTTTTGACACGCCTCATTTTCTTCTTCCGCTATTAAAATGAATATAATGCGATTACTTTACTTAAATGAAGTTCTCACAGACTGGTGCGAAATAACCGCCGCCTACGCGGAATGTCTGTAGCGGAAGTTCCGCTTTAAGTATTGGCTTATGAGCGCGCCGAGACTTGTGCAGCAGGCGAGCGTCGCGGCAGCGGAATGGCAACAAAATCCGCTCGGATTTTGTTTCGCGGTCGGACGCGTTTTTTTTCCGCCGCCGCTCGAGTTTTCCTGTGGAAACCATGGCAAGGGCTCGTCAGTGTCGAATATTTTCAGCTCGCCAATGCATCTGACACTACTGATCGGTCAGGAAAAATACTTCTAATCGTGTTTAGTAATTTAATTCATTTTAAACTTTGATTTTTAATTTTTTGTTCTTGCTTAAAAATTTCATCCAAACACCATTATAGTAAATATAAAAGCGTTTCTCGTCCTTTGTGGCATCAAGGTATGAAATCCTCTGTTCTTTTTCCTTTCTAAATCATAGACCCGTTTTCTACGTCTCCTAAAGAGATATTAACAATTTGATGGAAAATCGGAGATAATGAATGTAATGTACCGCATGTGGTCAAAAAACCTACTACGAGTCTTGGCATTTTCTATTTCCTGCACGAATAGAAGCGAGCGCCTCTTTATCGCATAAGGAAAACAGTCACCAAACGCTGAGTCATAATTGACGCTGCGGTGTGAACAGACCCGTGAATTTCATTGCCGCACCCGCTGCAGATGTTTCGCGATGGCCTGTGGGAGCCTAAGAATTATAAATCTATTGAAACTTTTCATTACTAAAGTACACAAAATTGTAAGAACAAAACATTTAAAAAATCGAAGTTTAATGTTATTTAAAATGAATTAAATTACGGAACACGATAGAAGTATTTTTTCTGGCCGTTCAGTCATGTCATATCCACAGGCAAGCTGAAAATATTCGACGAGTCTTTCCTTGGTTTCCACAGCCAGCGAAACTCGAGCGGCAGCGGACAAAACGCTTTCGACCGCGAAACAAAGTCCGCTGGGATTAAACGCTGCCAATCCCCTGCCGCGACGCTCGCCTGCCGCGCAGGTCTGAACGTGCTCATGCGCCGTCACGTGACGCGAAACTTCCGCTGCAGACATTCCGCGTCGGTCGGTGGGAGCCTTCGCGGCGGATTTCCATTCGCGGTCGGACGTGTTTTTCCGCTGCCGTTTCAGTTTCGCTGTGGGAGAACTGAGCACACCATGTCGAAGACAGAAAGACTGATAGAGCTTGTGAGAAGATTTCCAATTTTATATGACCTTGAGCATGAAGACTACAAAAACACACGTAAGAAGAATAAGATATGGGATGAAATTGGGAATGAAATCAACGAAACTGGTAAGTATTTAGTGTTTTATTCATGTGATATAGACACTTTTAAAGACTGATGTTAATAAACAAAGATGCGAAAACCATTTCTTGTCCTTTGTTCAAAAGACATTACAACTATAAGTTACAGTTTTACGACATTTTCGAACTCTGTTCTAGAGATAGTATAATGCAATAATATAGCAGTTTGTGTACAGTTCTGGTCGACTTACACCTCAGAATTAAAATAATATACGAACTGTTCTCGCGTTCGAAATGCCATTGCTGCAGCAAATCTTGGATCATTTTGTAAAAGCTCCCAAAACAATTTCAGGCGACTCTAATAATTCAAAGAAATGGTTATCGCATTTTTTATCTCGTAAAACGTTATGCAATTGGCACATCGTCATTACAATTAGTATTATAGTTGTAACTTTTGTTTCTATTGGTCTATAAAATATTCATTTCGGCGCCAAAATGCCAAAGGCGTTTTCCCCAACCTTTCTTGCAATACAGTCTTACATTATAATTCTCGTTTTGAACATCGTTCCTAGATTGTTTTTATGGAAACGGTCTCTTTAAGTGAGACTTCAATCCAAAAGCTTCATCTCCAATTAAAACACGAGAGCAGGGTTCATTTTCACCTGATAGTTTTTTGTTGTTTTTTTTTTTTTGGCCGAGGAACAGTAATTGACCCTATTTTTGAAATCTTTTTCGCATGTTAAGAGACTTCAGAAATATCGCCATCACAGTACTTATCAAATCCACCTATGTCGACACATAAATTTTTAGTCTGGTCCAACAATAGCCATGACTACTATTGAAAAGGTGCTCAGATAGCACCAGTAATGGTGTCCACTATTATCTAGACACTTGATTCTGATATGTTTACCATCCACGCTGCCAATTCAGGTAGGAAATCGCCAAAAAAAATTTAAATCCTTCAGCAGATTAATTTCAAATTTCCGTTGTAGGTTCAGCTACAGATTCACCTTCCAATTTTTTTTGCAAGTAGCTTGGCAAGTGTCAGAATTGCACTTACTGTTGCAAATCCAATTCGAATGCTATGATCAATTGTACTAAGCTGTCATCGGTGGCTAGAAACCTGTAAAATAAATATTTATGTTTCAGGTGAAGAGGCTAAAAAAAAGTGGAAAAATCTCAGAGACACGTTTGCCAAATGTAGTAGATGTTCTGAAACGAGAACGACGCAAACTGGAAGGAAAGGCAAGAAGTGGTTGTGGACCGAACACATGCAGGTCTTTCGCCCTTATCTGGCATTTGCAACAACCGCTTCCGATGGCTCCGAAATCAAATCAGAGAATATTAATTTGATCTCACAATCTACAGATGAAAATGCCTCTCTATCTTCAGAGGTTGTCGAAGAAGCAGGGGGCTCAGAAAATGTCGAAGCTGATAATATGGAAATTACCGTTAACACTCACCCCTCGGATTCACTACCAGTGCCAGATATTCCTGCAATCGCCTCAATTATGGATACTTCAAGAAAACAAAAACCCGATAGAAAACGGCGTTCAGAATCTCCTTCTTTTGTGTCAGAAATGATTCACTATTTAGAAAGTAAAAAGAAGACAGAGTATGATGCAACTGAGAGTCTTTTTTTGGCCCATGCAAAAACAGTTAAAACATTTTCCAAACGTAGACAAGCCATAACAAAAATGAAAATTGCACAACTTATCATGGAACAAGAACTTTTGCATTTGGAGGAACGTGCGTGAACAAGTTCTACTCCTACCCATTAAAATACACCCACAGTTACAATTCTAATCCCAGAACTTAATCAATAGATGTGGAATATTTTCAGCTCGCATGTGCATCTAACCGAATTGAACATACAGGAGAAAATTCTTATAATTTTGTTCAATCATTGTATAATTGAGAGTAAACCTCATTTTTGTAACATCAACTTTGCTTAAAAAATTTGTTCTTTTAAATGATTTTGTACATTTTAATAATAAATAATGTTAATGAAATTATTATTGGAATCATTTATGCGCATAAAATGAATATTATATTTTCTTACTCTAGTGCATTAGCAAATCTTCGTTTCAGGTGAGTTAAGCTTCTCGATAGTTAATGTCAGATTTTCTAATGTCGTCTGAGATGAGATTCGAAATACAGTCACTGGTCATTCGAAAGTACAGGTAAAATCGTTTATGCAATTAGGGTATAATGTTAAGCATTATTGTATGAGCACGCGTTTCGAAAACGAGCGACGTTGGGAGCGAGTTTTCAAGTTTGTACGAATGCAATAAAGCAACATTATAAAAGAGTTGCGTACACTATTTTTTTGAAACAGCGTTATAAATTTTTAAGAGGATCAAACTTAATTTTGCGAAAGAAGTTTCTTGTTACATCTCGGGTTTTTGACATTGTGTGAGAAAATGGTGGTCGGCTGTTTCGTTTACCGCTACCTCCGCAAGATTTTCTCGTTGCGATTGGCTGAATGTGTGATGACGCAATCATTCGTGCAGTAAAATCTAATACGTCATCATTTGTGCCGTAAAATACCCTTTTATGAACGATTTCTTGCCCCAGAAAATGACGTTTATAATGCTGGTATACAAAAAAGTACTATTCTCGTCCTTTCGAAGGCATCAAGGTTTGAAATTGTCCACACAATTTCTTCTCGCTATTCTGCGATTTTTGCTTAGCTGCCTGTGAAGTAAATCAACTGTTACGGTGTCATCCAATCGGAAGGTTGAGCGCCACCATAGTGACGTGTGAGGTCCTGATTGGATGGTACCGATGTCATGGGCCCATTTCCTTCTTTTCTTAAAATAAATAAAAAAGAGATATTAACAATTTTTTTTTTGAAAATCGTAAATGAAAAAAATTAAAAGCAAGACGTACGGTAGAAAGTGAACTAACTTGGCCGTTTCGTGCATGGACAGCAAACCAAGCTCCTCTTCATTGGAGGAGGAGTACATTGTCGCCAATTGCCTGTCGCTGCTGCGGTGTGAACGGATCCGAGAGTTTCGCCGCCTCACCTGCTGCGGGTGATGCGCGCCGGTCTATGGGAGCAGTACCTACTACCTACCCAGATATATATATTCTTTGCTATATTCTATGCTCAGAGATATACTCTTTGCTACCTACCTATTACCTACCTATTAGTAGGTACTGATGGGAGTCTTCAGCCATCGCGCCGCACAATATGACACGGAACGAGGAGCCACACTGACCCAGAAACTGCCTGAAGTGTCCGTTCCATCCCGTCCGGGCCGTACCGACCCATAGCTTAGATCCCCAATACCGAAAAGGTGGATAATTGAAGAGCGGACGTGAAATATGTGCCAAAAGCAATATTTTGAGAAAAATGAGAAAAACAGTTGAAAGACTTACCTTGAAACAATTTTAATGGTTTAGTTAACTTTATAATTATATCTTGTGTATTGGAAACAATTATTTCAATCAAAAACAAGTAATACACAAAATTAAGTGAGAAAATGTATTTTTTCTTCCTTTTGTTTCATTTTATGAACACAGATTCCTATAAAAATCATGATACTTGACATCCATAAACTCTAACATAGCCATAAGATCTTTCTTTTTTTCATTACTGATTTTGTGGTGAGAAACCAAACATGGGAGTTTTTCTATCCTACTAAACCTAGCTGGACTCTGTCCTTTTCGGAAAATATTAGTTTCTTTCCAATCTTCAACTTCACTGTAAGTCTTTTTTGTTTTCACAATCAAATCATTTGACTTTTCAATTTTAATGCACAACACTGTACTTATTTGTAATTTGTTGGTTTGTATGAATGTATCTGCTACAGTACCAATGTCCAAGAAGTCTTCTTTTTCCAGGTTTTCATTTCATGAACATAAATATACCATTATTCCAATAATGTCCTTAATTATTTATAATTAGTATAATATTAGATTTCATACCTTGAAAAGTGGTACACTTTTTGCAGGTTTTTCTTTTCCTTGTGATGCAGTATATGGCATTCCATGTTCTCTCTGATTTATTCAAATCTGTTTAATTATTTTTGAATTTGTTTCACTCATTTTGTAATATAATATTTCATCAATATTACTAAACTGTAACAGTATTCACACACAAAAACACTAATACTGCTACCAGCCGACATACAACACTGAACCTCATAATGGTTTTTGTATCCTTCTCCACAGACTCTGCTTATGGAGTTGTATCTTGCATCATCTGTTAATCAATGCATCAACATCATAGACAGGTACTTGGACTACTATCTGTTACCAATGAATAGGCAGGAGGACTTTCACTCTTTTCCATGAAAATTTAATTTTTTGGCACTTGTACCCTTTTCCCTGTTTGCTCTTCAATTATTGGTCCTGTGTGTAGTAAATTACTCCCTCTAATATGTGCAATCAGAATACACGTTTTGTTAATACTGAACAATTGGTTTATGACAAACTGCCTGTCTGTCTGTCTCTCTCTATCTGTCTATCTGTGTGACCATCTGCCTGTCTGTGAACAATGCCAACGACTAAACTGTAAATAAATTATTATCCAAAACTGATGTTTTCCAATCAATGTGGCTGATGTTGCATCTGCTTGAATTTGAAATGGAAGTTTTAATCTTTAGGGGTACTTTATGTGAACCCCTGTATGACATTTTCAAAATATGAGTAGTTTTCGTGTAATTTTGCTTGAAATAAAGGCAATTTTAAAAACAAGATCTTCTAAAAAATGACTCCAAATTTTTTTTGTAAAACTTTTTGTACAGATAGTGCTAAATGCACTGAATTGACATGAAATATCTCTCAGGTCTGTAATATTATATTACATGCTGTTCTTTACATGTTATTGGATTTGTGATTACAAATGCTTCAAATTATTTTGGATGAAGCTTCTCAAAAACTGAAATTGGGAAAATGAGCTCAAAATTTTGCATTTTCAGAAAAGCTCCAAAGACTTTTTCTAAAAACTGGCTCCAAGTTTTTCAGTGAAAACCTACAGGAAATAGGACCATATTTTATTCTTCGGTAAAGTTATGAGACTGAAAAATTGAGAAAATATTGAAAAAATATCCTTTAGGCAGCAATAGATGCCAATGGGGAAGAGGAAAGGGGAAAATCAAACAGCTAGCCCAGACTAAAGAGATTGGCAAAAAACAGTATGAGAATTCAAGCCATTCTGTAACACCAGTTCAGCACTAGTTTCTTTATTTTTTCTTAGAGCAAATTGCGGTTAAAAAAATGGTGCAGTTCAATTTTCGTTGAACTCTGGTTTTTCAAAAATTGCAAAAATTACAGATAATGCAAGAAAGTATGCGCAGTTTTGTCACAACTAGCTTCTGCATAGGTTTACATTTCTCAAGGGGATTGTATACACTGCCACAGTCACTAAAATTCCGCATTGTAGTGTTTGAGGGGAGTGTGTATGGCAATGGCCATGTGTAATAAAACATTGTACTTCTGGAAACATGTTTAATCCAAGGTTTCTCCCTCTTTTATTCTGACAATTTGTGGAAATGTTATACATTTGGGGAAGGGGTTTACAAGCCATCTGGTCAACAGTTTCTAACTTTTATTCTTAATTTTTGGGGCAAAGATGATTCCAATACTGAATATCATCATCATCAACAACATCATCATTGCTGCTGCTGCAAGTTGCTAGATGTGTCACCTATTCCTGTTTCCCAGTCCATCAGGTGGCCTTTTAGTTCTCTGAGTGTCATCCAAGTGCTTATAATGGGAAATAGGAACAGGCAAATATTTGTTCACATATTTCATTATTTGATTTATCAGTATTTGGTTGTGTGATGATAAATGTTTAAGATTTTCTATTTCATTGCAAGAATTATCTCAAGAAAGAGTACTGCATTCATTCTAATATACTGTATTATTAAAATTTGGATTACTTTTTTAAAATAATTTTTTGTATTGATATTATTAAAATGATTATTAATAATGATATTATTAATGGTGATATGTCATCATTTATTGTAAATGATTTTAGTTTTATATTTAGCTACATATCCAGTATTTTTTTTGAACAGGAATAAAATTATTCAAGTAAAATGGATCATCAAGTATATAGTATTTTTGATGAAGATAAATTCTTAAATTTAACTAAAGGCTTGAAAATTGCACAATGTATGAAATCTGAAGATAATGTAGAAGAAGGTAAGATATTTCAAAAAATCTAATGAAATTATGATAATTTAAGTAATTTTCAAGGTAAAAATGACATGAATTACTCATTGCAGAATACAAAGATGTGGATTCTGTGAAGAAACGAATGGAAGAATTATTTGTATCAGACAAATTATTCTGCTCATTTTGCAATGTTGCTTTTGAAGATAAGTTCCAACAACGTTTGCATTATAAGCTTGATTGGCACCGTTATAATTTGAAACAAAACCTAATGGGTCGATCATTTGTCACTGAAGAAGAATTTCAGCGTCTTGCAGGTGATAATACCATGTTTGTTTGGACTACATTAATTTCAGTTAAAATGCAAGTAGGCTGTGATTGGTTGAAACTTAATTTTTAAATTTAAAATTACTTGGAAAATTTTGTAATTATGAATTGGTTCATTCAAGATGATGTATCCAGCATATCCGGGTCTGAGACTGATAGTGAAGACAATGAAGAGAATGAAGACAATTCAGAAGTGTCTCTCAAAAATACTGAGACTAAAAATAATATTATATCTCAAAAATTACAGATTGAACGGCATTGTAAAGTTTTCTTTGAGAATATTGAGGGAAAGATTCTTTCAGTTTACCGATGTGTACTCCATGAAAAAAAAGTAAGCAAATTAGAACAGTGATTAAATTAATAATTATTATTATTAAGAATTCTGCAAAATATATGAATAATTTACATAGCAGTACTAATTAAAAAACAAGTGATTATTTTTTAATGTTATAGATTTTTGAATAAAAAAGATTAAATTATTAAAGAATATAATATGTGCCTCATTAACCTTGTACTTTGTACTTACTACTATCCATGTGTGAAGAAAATCTTGAACAAATGAAGGCTGGAAACTGATCAATGATGGAGTCTTCTTCTTGGGAAGCCTTATCATGCCACCTTTCTGGTTGTCTCCTAATGTTGATAAGGACTCTTCATTATTCATCGATTTCCAGCCTTCATCTGTTCAAGATGGTTGAAATGGTTGACAGTATGTACAACAAAAATATTAAAATTTCAAAATAATTTAATAATTTCGCCATTCATTTTATAATGTTAACTTGCAGATCTGATTGAAATTTATTATTTTGCAGATGGGCCCTGACAATGAAAATGATTTAGTTATGTCTGCTCTACAATCTGTAGAGAAACCTACATGGGCAGTTATAATGTTAGGAGGAGGGCACTTTGCTGCTGCTGTATTTCAGGGTAATGTTAAAATAACTGTTTCCTTTTTATATTTCACAACAGTTTTAATTCAAAACTTGATATTAATATGAAGTATGAATTTAGGGAAAGAAGCTATTGTGCATAAGTCATTTCATTCATACACTGTTAGAGCTCGCCAGGGGGGAACCCAGAGCTCCCGAGATGGTCGATCAGGTGGCAGTCATCCCAAGAGTGCTGGAGCAAGCCTAAGGAGGTATAATGAAGCTTCTTTTAATCAGGTAATTCCTTTGTGTGTTATCTCCATTTTGCAATATGAAATAGGGTTTTATGATTTTCAATAATATTAATAAAAAAAAGTAATTTTTTTATTAATATTTTGAAATTTGCATACTCTTATAAATAAAACATACAAATTTTGGGGTTTATATTTAATTAAAGAAAAAAGGGATCATTATATTTCATATCAATATTAGTATATTTCAACCAATTCAATGTCAAGGAATCTAAAAATGTTTAGTTTTGCGAAATTTTCATGGATATGCCATATCACTTTCTCAAATTAGTCTCCAAATATAGTCCTCCATCATGTGTTCATTGTAAGTTTCTTGGTAGCAATGTTCAAAATGTTGCATGTCCTGATAAAAGTGCTCACCATACTCCTCAGAATAGGCACCCATGTTCTCCTTGAAGCTATCAAGGTGGGCATCAACGAGATATATATTTTGAGAGACTTCCTGCAGCCCATTTTGCTGTACTTTTTAATCAGTCTCAACCAATTCAATATAGTTCTCAACTTTATAATTTCCTAGGAATCCTTTAACTACTTTAACAAACCTGATCCAATCCTCATTCTCCTTTGCTCTGAGAAGTTTGGGAAACTCTTGACACTTCCTTGATTTGAGGTCCAAAGAAAATCCCAGCTTTAACTTTTGCTTCAGAAAGCTGTGGGAGCAGATGTTATAGAGGCTTGAATGCTGCAGATTCCTTATCTAACACTGCCACAAATTGCTTCATCAGCCCCAATTTTATGTGCAAGGGTGGCATGAGTACCTTTTAAGGGTCTTCAAGTGGCTCCCATTTAATTGTGCCATTCCTCAGTGTTCTCAGTACATTTAGGCCAAAGTCATTTATGATAGTGTGCTTTAATGTCTCTGCTATCTCAACAAGATAGCATGGGAATTTAATAAACCCTCCTGAAGACCCATGAAGAAGGCAATCATTTTGAGGTCTCATATAACTTCCCAACTCTTCATATTTCAATGTATTTAGCAATCTCTTCATATTGCAGTACTCTTCTGTAACCTGTGCTGAATTGCTGTGGGGAATAGGCAATGGGAAATTGGTTACCATTGTGGAGAAATACTGCTTTCATGATGCTTTGATGAACGGTGTATAAAGAACTGCCACTCACTAGGATGAAGAGTAATTCCAATGTTCTCAAACAAACCAGTTACATCATGACAGTAGCAGAGTTCTTCTTATTTGATGAAAAATATGGAAAAATATGTTGCTTCCTCTGATTTGACACTTTAACAGTTTCATCTAACAAGTTCCACTGCCTTAGTCTGGATATAAAGATCTCAGCATTGGACTTTATAAGACCAAGATCCATGATCAAATATATTAGGTCCGTTTGGTTGGGATAGTATGTTTTCCTTTCATTTGTTCCACCTTCATAACAGTAATTAGGGTCTTCAAAATCTTCTGCACTTTCTGAATTACTGTTACTGTCATCATCAGTTTCATCTCACTGTGGAGGATTAGGAACAGGAAGTTCAGGGCCATGTGGCTTAGGGGAATGGAAAGTGATATGTTGGGATAAATGTATGCAGGTGTTTTTTTGCCAGTCCATCATTTAGAAGGGTCTGTCATGTAGAAGTAGCACTTCATAGAATGTCCAAGGGTTATCACCAAATTCTTGGAACATCAAACTTCATAGCTCTTTTTTCCCTTCAGTACCATTCTTCCAGAGTGCTCTTACAGGTTGCACAAGTTACATGTGGAGACCAAGACATATCCTGGTCTCTAACAGACATCCTAAAGTAGGCCTTGTATGCTTCACACATCTTCACTAATGATGAAATGGGGAATCTTTTTACTCTCGTTTTTATAATTTCCCCATAAATAAAACAGAAGGGATCTGTTGGATACTTGCAACTTCTTGAAGCTTTATCGGAGTAGAATCAACAGCCAGTTACGAGAAAAGTCTCATCTCACTGACTGAGGGTACCTAGATAATTGAAAATAAAACTTTATAAGTATAAGGCTTATGAAATGGACAGTAATTTGTACTCAAATACAACTTTTGATGATTACAAAAAAATCTATAAAAATTGGTACCAAAAAATTGAAACATGCAAAAGTTGACAGTTATGTAAATATCATTGTGAAGGTCACAAAAGTGAAATTTGAGGGGTATAATTAGTTTTTTTCTGAACATACTTGCTGTTCAGTTAAACAGAATTCAATAAGGTCAAACCGGAAACCAAACTTTTTTGAAAATTTGTTACATCAACTCAAATATGCCATTTCTGTTTTATTCGTTGTAGAAATCTATTAAACTTCTTATGGCTTTCTTTTTTCAGCACATTCAAGATATTTTAACAGAATGGGTAAGCCATCTTGAAGCTTGTAGCTTGATATTGTGTCGTGCAGTTGGTCACAATCGTCATATACTATTTGGTGGTCGAAATCCTCCTCTTAGTAAAACTGACACCCGTTTGCGAACTATACCATTTTCTACACGCAGAGCAACATTTAAGGAAGTGCAACGTGTTCATGCCACCATTTCATCACTGGAAATTTATGGCAAGTTAATACGACACATTCTTTTGTAGCTTGCTCTTGCTGTTTCTCATCCTTATTTTCATTTGGCATGAACACATTTTCTCCATTGTTAATTATAGTGATATAATGTAAAATTATTAATAAAGTATGTTATCTGATAAATTTGATTACTTAAAAGAGAATTTATCTCTGCAATTTTTTCTTTTTACTATAAATATTAATATCATTCCTCTCTGAATACTCTCTATATTTTGTAGGCAGGAAGATTTTTTACTATAGGTAAATTAAAACAGTAATTCAATTGCCATCATTAAATAATACACAGATGTGTAGATTATTTTCCAAAGGTAAAATAGAATTATTTGTAGACTACTTGCTGCAGAAATCTTGGGATGCAGTTGATAATGCTGTTGAAACAAATAACAAATAGAAATTATTTTTTTCAAAGCTCTCATTTCACTTAAACATTTGTTTTCCTCTTAAAAAGAGAAAAATAAACATTAAACAGAAAAACAATTCTTGGATAATGTAAGGAATTAGAACTTTGTAAAAACAAGAGTCCTCTTTATTGCTTAACATCATATATACCTGTATTATCTGGTTTCTTTGTCTACTTTTGAAAACAAAAACATTTTAAGGAAAGTAATAGCACAGGCAGATATAATGAAACTAATGGTAATATGGAATGGCACAGACTTTCTTGTACCAAAATAGTTTCCCTTATCTCTTTAGTCTGAGATAGCTTTTTGGTTTTGTCCCACCCTTGTGCCAGCTGCCTTCTGTTGGTGTCGAGAAGACATTTTTGTATCTTTTCCCAATTTCTCAGTCCCCCTAATGGTAGAATAGAATTGTGACTTTAAGAATATAATAGAAATAAAACCTGATCCTATTTGCAAATTTTCATGGATAAGTTCAGTGAGGAAATGTCATTGGAGTACTTCTGAACAGGCACAATTTTGAGCTCATGAAACGTGAGTTTTCGAGAAACTTCACTCAAAATCATTTGAAATCAAAATAATGTATAAATATGACCATAATGTAAATATTGATGATGTGAGAGATAATTTGAAAAAAAAGCAAATTATTTTATTAGCAATACTATAAAGTCAAGTCAGTTGTGCATTTACTGGTGCAAATAAATTTTCTATAACTTGTGAGAGAACATTTATTGTTTTCAAATGTTGCTAACATCACTATTTTAGTTCTTTTATTCATCATTCATTTATGTTTAATAAAAGGGCAAGGAAGAGGTTCTGGAACTCAAGAAAACTGCTGATTTAACATCTCCCCCTATGTAAAATTCAGTTTTATAGTGTTTTTTGATGGAAAATAAATCAAATCAAATCAATTCAAACATTTTGGCTTTGCCTTTAGCCTACATCAGGACAATAATAAGATACAATATACATTGTGTTTACTGTGTACATTGATACTCTCTTCAATGTCACACTAAAACTAATCAATGTTTCATGAAACACATTTCAATGTATATTGTGACTTGTTATACCCTTATGAAGGCTAAATACATAGTTGCAGTGATGGCAATTGGATAACTTACGTTTCAATTGATCTAAACTCAAGAGTCTTTCCATCAATAATTTTCACTTCAAGGTCAATAAACGAAAACCTTTTTTCTGTTTTATCTCTTTCACAGTCACAAACTATCAGTACTGCGACAGACTATCAGTATGACTACAGTGGACTATTTTATGAGATTTATTTGAAAAAATTAATATCTTATGACAAAAAAGAACTTTGTTCAAATTCTTTTCTTGTTGCTTGCTATTTTACTGTCTTTACAATTCTGTGGTCATAGGGTAAAAGTTCTTAAGTCATATAGCTAGGAGAAAACAAGGGTTAGATTATTGAGCGTAAGCTGTATTAAGCCGATTAAGCTATATTTCTCAGTGCTGTTTGTCATTAAGGAGGCAACATGAATTCAGCCATTTTACTTAAATAAAATGTAGATACTTGTAGTTTCAGTACTTAACCCAATTTCATCAAAAAATGACTTCAGAAGTTTTACCTTGTAACCCAGAATTCTTGAAAATACTTTTTATCTTCACAACCTCAAAAAATGTCAGTAATCAAAACTTGAGACTAGAGCAGCCACTGAATGTGAACAAGATGTGCATTTTTTCTCCCAGAGTTTGGGAAGTTTCATTATTTTGAAAGTTTGTTGGTTTTTAATTTTTACCAAATAACATTTAAATTTTCATTTTTGTAGGCGATGCTAAGGATTTTCAGTCATCCTTTCCTGTGTCACCAAAGAAAGTCAAATCTAAAACGTTGGTAGATAGAAAAGATGATGTGACACAACAAAGTGACAATGTAGAAACTGTAGTGGCAAAGGAGGAGGGTGACTCAGCGGAAATTAAAGAAGAAAAGGAAGGCCGGCTTTCTCGTTCTCCTTCTCAAAAAAAGCCAATTAATCGTGCAAAGTCACGTCCATCCCCACATCGTCCCCTTCCAGAAATTGTAACAGAAATATTAGCACAAAGCTCACCAGAAGTGAGTGACATGGATGATGGAGAAATCAGGTGGAGTGGACAAGATGAGGAAATCTCTATGCAACATGATCTTCAGGAATTTGAGGATACTGTTCCACAACACGTGAAAGACAAAAAAACAAAGAAACAAAGTAAACAAGTAAAAAAGAAAAAGAAATCGGATGGAAAAGACAGCAAGAAAGTAGGTATGTGGGAATTAGATCTCTTTTATTTATCATCTTGTAAAGAAGTTTGAAATTTCCAAACATTACTTTTTTGGTAAGGATAAATATTGAAATGAAATTATATAAAAATCTTTTATGTGTAGAAAGATTTTTATTATATTTATTTATTTATTTATTTATGTCAGGGAAAAAAACAACAACATAGTTTGAATGAAGTTGAAAAGGATTTGAGAAATGGGGAAATATGATGCAGTCATATATTCCTGAGTAACTGTATTACACTCTTTGTATTTTTATTTTCCATTTTTTTCATGCAGAGAAATGTAGTGAAGCAGTAAGAATTCTTCGCCAAAAACTGCTAGCAGCATGCAAACTTGGCAACACAACACTTTTGCAAGAGTGTCTTAAAATAGAGTGTAATGACACTTCAGAAATTTCTAATGAGGAAAAAAAGACAAATAATGGCAACAATGTTACTCCTGACGAACTTCTTTGTTGTCTAAATGAACATGTTACGGACAGTGGCAGCACTCTTTTACATATAGCTGCTGAAAATGGAAATACAGGAATGTTAAGGCATGTTGCATTTTGGAGATACTTTTAGCTCATTAGGAGTCTCATTGAAAAATATTGTTGAATTTGATTTAATAACTTAGCATGAACATAATCATTATGGCCCAATACTTTCTTACTTATTTTTCTGATCAATTGCATGTTTCTTTATTGATGTGTTCTTTAGAGAATAATGGTTTTCAGAATTTAGCCTTATCGTTCTAACCAACAGCTTTGAAAAACAGTTTTATTTGTATTAAATAAGTAGTGCCATATTATCTTGGAATTTTGTGGCTTTTATTTGTATCCCTATCTGAATAATATCTTCATGGATTAAATCCTTGTATTCAAGGAAATCTCTTTAGTGAAGTTTAATGAATTAAAATTAGAATCCAAATCCTAAAAGATTCTTGATTTTTTCATGCGAAATAATATTAATAAATGTAGTGAAAAGCCCTTTGTTAAGACAAGATGGTAATTGTGAAGCTTCTTTGAATTTTCTGAAAGATTTTAAAACAGCTAAATAAAATAAGAAATTCTTTAACTTACATTTAATTATAAGGAACAATTTATTATGTTCTATTTTGTATTGAAATAAGGCAAGTATAAAATACCTGAGGAAATAAGAAGAAATAGGAGTTGAAGATTCAGTTTGGATTCAAATGATAAAAATCTCTGCAAAGATTTGAACTTTCAGTTCTTGAATCATTTCCAGTATTTTAGGGATTTGAGGATTCAAATACCTTGTGTCAAAGAAAAACTGGTGGAACAAATTTTAAAAATATCTGTCCCCAAATTTTATCTAATTATCATCACAAATATGTATATGAGGGAAGTACCACTACACCTTTGGAGCTAACCAGTAGTGTATGCAGGAGAAGAAAGTGATGTAAAGACTTAAATGACTTGCAACAGGTTCCTAGCTTCCTTCATTTATTAAAGCAAATGATGTACTTTTTGTGTTTGATAGATTGTTTTCATTTTCAAAATAAAAATATTTTTGGTACCCTAAGGAAATTATGAGATGAAATTAATGTTCAATGAATATTTATGTTCTAGGTGTCTGCTTGAAGCTGGATGTGACCCCAGTTTGAAGAATAAAAAGTCTCAGGCTCCTTTTGCAGTGTCTGTAGACAGGGAGACAAGAAATGCTTTTAGAAAGTTTATGGGCGAATTTCCTGATAAATATGATTACAGAAAGGTGAGGACTATTTGGAGCTGTAATATTTCAGTCTCAATGTGAATATTTCAGGGTTTGTCAAGTATTCAACTATTGTAATGTTGGGTTGTGTAGTGTTATATTTACTCCAAGAGAATAATATTTCAGTTTTAAGCTTTCATTTATTTTTCTGCACTTCAATTTGTTCAAGGAAAAACATGGCCTTCTGAAACAATATTTCTTCTCTCTTTTTTAATGTAACCTAACATTAAATATTTTTGGATGGAATTTTTTAGAAGATTTTTATATTGAAGAGTACCAATTAACATAAAATGAAAAAGAAACAATATTTTGTGGTAATTATTGAATGAATATTCTAGTTCTGGGGTTTAGTGTTTGTAATCATATGACATAGCTGCTAACAAGAAAAATTTACTCACTCAAAAGGGGAAAAATACAATTTAGATTTGTCAGTAAAGAATAATGAACTGTTAACATTACCTTCTATTCCCTCAATGATTGTGGCACTTTCTTTAATTTTATTTACTGTCCTTTTGCATAGTTAAGAATGAAGACTGACATTACAAGTGCAGATAATAAGCATGTGTCCAAAGTGTTGGTGCTTTTTTATAGTAGTTTTATCTAACCATTCACATCATAAGAAAAACATGTCTTGTTAATTTTATTGTTGAACTTGTTGGAAATTGAGTATTATAGTTGAGGAATAGTTGAACAGTTAATGGAATATTAATGACTATTACAGGTTGGTAACTTTGATGAAAACAAGATAAAGAAATTATTAACATTTCTGAATTTGAATGTAAATTCTGACATAAAGATTATTATAAAATATGGATTTTAATCAATTATAAAAGTGAAATGTTGATGTAAAATGTGGTCAAAACTCAAAATTATTCTTTTTTTGTGTGTGTGTATGTGTGTGTGTGTGTGTATTGTGAATTTGTCATTATTTTTTAAACTTATTTATGTATAATGTTCTTTTTCAGTTTACTTTTTGAATTAAAAGTATTCAATTTCCTTAATTAATCAAATGAAAGTATTTATGATTTTTTAAATTTTTAATTTATTTTTCTATTTGCAGTCTCAGATTCCTGGACCTTTGACAGATGAAATGGAACGAGAATTGGCAGAGAAACAAAAGGAACTTAGGAAAGCAAAACGAGCAAAAGAGAGGGAAAGGAAGAAGGAAGAAACTGAAAAAGACAGATTTTTGAAACTTAGTGATCGAGAAAAGGTATTTAATTAATACATTTTTATTCCAATTATGTACTTATATTTGTAAATTTCTAATAACAATAAAGAAACATTAGTTACCAATGTATTTTCTTGAATAGAGTTATCCTGTTTGAAAATCCTTTTATGGATGTTCTGTTGTTTTCAAACATACTTCCCATATTATATTTGATAAAAATTGTATATTAGAGTAGAAAAATTCAATGATAAAAGCATCTTACTTTATAATTAAATTATTGTGAATGTTATTAAATACTAAGAATAGTGCATTGTTATTTATTTTGCAATGTAACATTGAACTAGTAAAAATGTACATAACTTACTGTCAGGAATGTTTTTTCTTATCCATTGCTATGTTAAATGATTATTCATAATGAACTGATCAGATATTAGACTTTACAGTCTGTTTCTATTAGTTTATCTCAAAATAGCTGTTAGTATTCTGTGTTCCTGCTGTTACCATTTTTTTTGGAGTCTTCCTATATCTCTGTACTGTTCAGTTTGTACTTCCAGATCAGTTTTTTCATTTTTTTGATGTTCTCTCTCATCCTCTCATTTCCTTTGAGAATGTTCTGTTTCTTCTACTATACCTTTGATTTTAAATTTCTTTCTAAAATTCTTATTTCTCAATCTGTCTTAACTTGTGAATCCCATTGAGATGGCTTAGGAATCTTGTGTAGTTGCTGCTTGCCCTTCTCTTTCATTATCCTTGTTTCAGAGCCAAACATGATTCTAGGTTTACCTGCTATATTGTGGAGTTTTAGTTTCGTTTGTGGGTCCAAGGCTCTGCCAAAGTATTTCTTAATTATTCTGCATTTTATATTGTTATTTAGTTTATTTTCTATGTCCTTCTGAGTTTGCTTGAGCTCCATTATGTTATTTTTTTCCACTAGTTTATCATTTATTACAATTTTGGGTATCCTTTCTTCTTTGCCATGTATTGCCATAACTTTTGTTTTCTGAATTGCTTTATTCACGGAGTATTCTTGGGCCAGTTTTGTCAGTTCAAAATATGTTTTTCGTAATTCTTCGGAATCCATTATAGTAGTTTTGTTGCCAACATACAGGATTGAATCCATCTGTATAATCTATTGCTCAATGGTTAACTTCCCTTCTCCAGTTTCTCACTTGGTGGTTGATATATATTTTGAACCCAATGAGTGATAATCTACATCCTTATCTTAAGCCATTGCTGGTTGTTATTGCTGCAAACTTTCTTCTCTCTTTTAAAAGTATTTTAATTCTTGATTTCTTGCATTAACTTATGATTGCTTTGAGCTACTGATTTGGGATTTTCTCTTCAAGTATTTTCCAGTTTCTGCCTGTTTACTTTGTCAAATACCATTTTATAATCAATAAATATTATAGAAGCTGGTAGATTCCTTTCTCTCCTTTTATCTATTATTATCTGTAATGTAAAGCAGGCATCTTTAGTCTTTTGTCTCTTTTCCCACATTGATCATCTCCCTTGAAATTCTCACATACTTCATTGAGCCTGTTCCTCAGCATGTTTGCATTCATTGTAGATGCTGTTGACAACAATATTATCCCCCAAAATTGTTGCAGATCTTCCTTGAGCCTTTTTCGTGAATATTAATAACCATATCCTCTTGCCATTCTACTGGTATTTTTTTCTCTTGCCACACTTTGATAAATAATTATCATATAATTTCTTTGAGCTCCTTTCCTACGTAACTTATAAGCTATAGATTGACTTCATCTGACCTAGGGTATTTCGTATTTTTGGCTTTTCTTATTACTGTCTCTAGCCCTTTTATGTTCAATTGAGTGTCTAGTTGATCATTGTCAGTAACGTGACTTGTTCCTTCTAGCACTTTATTAGTAGAATGCATTCTAGTCAGATTTTGTCTTTCACATAAACATTTATACTCCATGTACAAAAGCCTCTGTTCATGTTTGGAGGGAGATCCTGTATGCAGCTTCTTTTTCATTGGGTGGGGTGGGGATGGAGGGGGGGTATTATCTCTTTTAGTTTATGTATACGACCATTTATTTTATTTTATGGTTTATAGCCTACATTCTCTTTTCCTGATTTTGTATTGCTTGTTTAAGTGAACTCCAAATTGTTTCAATATTTTGTTTCTCTACCTTCTGTAGTTTTTCTTTCAATCTTCTTTCATATAGTATTATGATACTTTCATCTTCTAGGAGGAATATGAGCTAATGTAGTGTTTTGTTTTATTATTTTACGTAATTTTTGTTCATTATGTAGCGGATTTAGTTTTACTCTCTTACAAATAGTGGTGTGCAGGGGTGGTCAGAGAATACAAGAGGTCTGATGCAGTAGATCAGTGGGGGTGCCTTACTTCAAAGAAAAGTTCACCCCTCCAATGCATACACAAAATTCATTTCTCTGTGTAACAGAAATTATTTATAAAGATTAATTTGAATTAAAAGGAAATATATTGTTTTATTTATTTTGAATGAAGAACAATTTTCAAGGTCCCAATTAAGTCGGCGCCAGGGGCAAGTTGTCCCAGATGACCCCCTCCCCCCTCCCCTTGTGAGTGCTCTTCACATCCTCTGAATACTTTAGTGTTCTTGACATACATAAATAAGTTTTTGCTGACTATTTCACAGTGTAGGATGGTTATTGTGCATCTTGCTTCCCAAGTAAATTTGTATTTTTCTATTCTTAGGTTGTTGAGTAGGCAGAAGTTAAGTAGCATTTTCCCATTTTCTTTTGGTATTTTTTCTCCTGAGCTTTTGCATGGGGACACAACCAGTTGTATCCATGATTATCATGTGCTTTAAATAAACTTGTTTATTTGCAGAGAGCATTAGCAGCAGAGCGAAGAATTCTTGAAAGCAATGCACAAGGGCGAAGTAATATAAAAGTTGTGACACGATGTTTTGAGTGTGCAGTTGATATTACTGGTAAAGTGCCATTTGAATATGACATTCATCGTTTCTGCACCATGGAATGCTTAAAAAGACATCGCCAAAAGATGAAGCTGGAACAGAAATAACATTCTCTTTGTTTTTAATTCTGGAAATTATATTGGTATATCCAAACCAGGAAAATGGTATTGAAATATGTATATTGGAAGGGTATTGAATACAGAGAGAAACATATTGCATTTCTAAAATAAATGAGAATCTTTAAAAATTACTATTGTATGCAAGGAATTATTAGTTGCGCAGGTTCAAGTTGTTAATAAAGCAAATAGGCAAGATAAGGAATTTGATTTTATACAGATTTATTTATTATTTATACTGATAACATGACAACATAGTGTGATTTCATGTATAAAATCATTTTGACTAAATTATTAGAGATAATTCACAATTTTTAACTGTAATTCAAGGATTATGAAAGAACTTATGAGTATGTGAAAATAGTACAATTTTGAAATACCTGAAAATGCAGTGCTTTTTATAATTTCTGTAATTATTATTTTATTTATTCATTCAGGTTTACTTGTCAATAATTATATTTAGAATTTTTGTTGAGATGTTTTTTTAAATATTTTGAGAAATTAAAGAATGTTTCAATTGTAACTTGTAATTAAAAAAATTGTTCATAAATCAAGGAAGTTTCATGCATAAAATATCTTCAGTCTTTTCTTCTGTTGTTTTATTTAGCTATGGTACTGGACTAACTGAAGAATTAATAATTTTGAAACAATAGAAAAGTTCAAGAAAGCAATTAGTATCCAAGCATTGCTTATTTACCTCTTCTCTTGTCCCAATCCCATATCTCTAATATCTTCCAGAATCTTTTTAGATCATGGTCCTTATCAAGGAATACAAGGAATTTTTGGTTTTGTAAGTTGCATGTTTTGCAGATACATTGCCTATGCCTTAAGACTGTGTTTAAGGATAGGATGGGGAAAGTAGGATTGAATGTAGTCTGTGGCTCATTCTGTAATGAACTGCTCCAGAATCTGCTGGGAATTCATTAGTCAAAATGAAGGAAACAACCAATCAGAGCAGTTGACTTCATCCAAGTAGTAGCATTGTCCAGACCAGAAACATAACTGGTAAAAAGTGCCATTATCAGGACTGGAATATTTTCTAACCTGGTTTACAAAGTTTCTGATGTAGGCCTATACTTGTAACTTCCACAGCAAGGTACCCAGCACTTTGTTTAACATTTAATATTTTATTAAATCAATTGGCAGAAATCACAGAACTTTGGGCACATTATAATAATTGCTACAATTTTCTTTATTTTTCTTCACTTGAACTCTTTAATAAGCAACCTGTTAATAGGCATTAAGATATATTATTAATTAACAAATGAAACTCTTCTCTGCTATCATCTTACGAGAAACTATTATTAATTTTTAATAAATTTAATCTAGCTTCAGTGAACATGAATAATATCTTAGCAAATTTGATCCATAGCAAATGTCAAAAACACAATGCTGAATTCTAATTTCTACACAATTCTGAATTTCTAAGAGAAAGTATTTTCCCTCTGATTATTTAAGAATTTTTGTGAAGTAAATTTGACATAATAATGAAAACTACAGGAACCTGGATTTTTGTTGCTTGTAATTTTTCAGGCATAAATTGAAAAATTCCCTTCCTGAACCCCATAATGTGATAGATTAGATGCTTTTGATGCATAGATATTAATTGTCTCCTATATACTCCATTAGTATACATATCTTTTACAGCTCTCATAGACAACAAATCTTTACAAATGACATCTGTAAAGAAAGAGAATTTTACGGAGACATGATGAATTGCACTTTGATTAGTATTAGTTAAAAGGAAGATCATAGTAGGTGCATACCTGACAACAACATGAAGCTAATATCTTAAAAGAAAATTAAATTGACTTGTAGGTAGGAAGTTAGGGTGGTAAGATATTTCTTTTTGCTGTAATAATCAAACTAGTGCTGCACATAGTTTCTTGCATTATTTCTAATTTCTGCAATTTTAAAAAATTCACAAAGTTCAATGAAAATGAGACCCGTGCCATTTTTTAAGCCCTCTTTATGTCATTTTTTAAAGCATCAATTTGAAAAAGTTTAATTTCTGCCATAGCATTACACTTTTCAAGAAAGACTAGTATTGGGACAAAATGGAAGATACTTTCTCGTACTTGTTAGTTTCCTTATCTCTTCAGTCAGGGCTATCTTATGGGTTTTGTACCAATCTCTTCTCAGGTGCTATCTATTGGCGCTTAAGGAACATTTTTCCTCAATCTTTTGGTTCCTTAGATGTAAAATTGAAATATGACTAAGAATATAACAGAAGAGTAAAACCTAGACATGTAAACAAATTTTCGTTGAAAAAGTTGGAGCCGTTTGGAGAAAATATTTTTTTTCTGAAAATGCACATGTTGAATTTTCACCCAAAACTTTTGTTTTTGTGAATAAGATATTATTTGAAGCAATTGTTCTCACAAATGCGATACGAATGTGTATGAAATGTTCGTAATAGAAATGCGTATTTTGAAGCTAATTTTCACACAAAACTTTTGAGTTTTCGAAAATAACGTACTATTTGAAGCAATTGTTCTCACAAATGCGACAATGCGTAGGAAATTCTAACGACGCAACGTTAGAGATTTAAAACTAGTGGTGCTAAAACATGCAGTTTCTCGTGTGTAGAAATGGTTATGTAATACTATTTATACCACAAATTCTACCAGAATTAACACATCTCAGTTATAACTTTTTTGTAATATTCATTTGAAATCGTAGAACATTTGGTGCGAAAATTAAATAGTTTCAAGTAATAGATTTTTTATTTAAAACTTAAAATGAAAATATATTTCTGGCATTGAATCCATTTTATAAGGTGAGCAGTGTATTCACGAACGTATCTGATGAGTTTTTTAGCCTTACAATATTCTGCGTAAGCAGTATGCGAGAACGTAAAATAATTAAGTTAATAAATAGTACGATACTGATAGCGTTGCAAATAGATCGAAAAATATTTAATAGTAATTTATTAAACACTATTGTATTGTAATATTCTCCAAGTTATCTCGTTTTAACACGAATTATACGTTACTCCTTGTTTGAACATAGTATAATGCTAAGTGCTCTATACGTTTTTACACCTAAGAAACTCCAGAATCGTTCGTCAAAACGAAGCGTGAAAATGCTGTCTACACATTTCCAGTGATGTTAAAATGAGTGAACAAGATTCTTAAGCTGTTTTTCTCACTGAATTTTCGAAGAGAAAATATGTTGATTAATCGTTAGTGATTCCGGGCGCGTCAACTACTGTGGTCTTTAGTCCCGTAAGTGTAGTACGTGTTTTTTTTCTCGGGAGATGGCGGTGGTCTTCCCCCACTGCATGGCGAGATCCGGCGCCGACCTACCGTCGGCTAGCGGGATTTTCGGCAACCAAGTACCTCCCACTAGCGGGGGACCGCCCCAGTCAGGACAAGTTCTAAGCTCCACTACCGGCATGCGTGGTAGTGTAGTGCATGTTAATGTAATTGTGTAAAGGGTGAGGATGGAGAAGGAAGAGGTAGGAAAAATCGAGCGCGGTGCGTGGCCCGTTTGGTATAAGTACTGCTCCAGCATTTGCCAGGTTTTGATTCGAGAAACCATGGAAAACTAGCGATCAGAGCGGCCGGCCGCTGGAATTCTCCTCCAGACAGTGACTGAATTCGTCCTAGCTGACTAGCTAATGTCGAAAATCCTGCTGCCGTCGGGACTCGAAGTTAGGACCTCCCGGTCAGAGGCTCTGCAGTGACATCGGTGTTGATGCACTGAGTCACCTCTCCCGGTTGAAATATCCGAAAATAATGAATTATTTAAACCCTCAACTACTGATTTTACTTAATGCAAACTCTGTTTTCCGTGAATATCGACTAATTGTACCTCACTCTATAAGTCTGTAAATACTCATAATGGTAATTTTAGGAATGTCAGATTTGTGATGATTGTTTCGAAAAACATTCCAACGTGAAGAAAACGAAAACCGAGATAAAATAAAAAAAATCAAACGAGAATGTTTGATTTACCTCGTTATATCTTCGTTGTATCTAGCCCATCCAATTTTTCACAATTTTCATTCAACTAGTTTTCAAGTAAAAATAAATTTTGAATTACGTAATAAGCATTACATTCTTGCTGGAGTTCCTCAAGACTTCTTTTTCTCTACTCTTTTAAGTATTTTTATTTTGGTCGTAAATATTAAAAATATATTTTAAGAGATGTCAGAATTGCTAGAATTTTTACTCCGCCTGGAGCCAAGATAGATTTAAATCTGGATTGATTGATCACGGGAGCGTCAAATGGTAAGGTCACTAGTCTCGTAAGTGTAGAAAATATTTTACCACCGGAGGTGGCGGTGATCTTCCCCTGCTGGCTGGCGAGATTCGGCACCGACCTACGTCGGCTTACGTGGATTTTTCCCAACCAGATATCTCCCACTGCCCCATCCGGAACAAGCTCTAAGCTCCCGTCTAGTCTCCCGACATGTGTGGTAGTGCAGTGCTTGTGAGAGTGTATATGGGGTGAGGATAGGAGAAGGAAGGGGAAGGAAAGATCGCGCTCGGTCCACGGCTCACTGCTCCGGCATTCACCTGGTGCTGGTCGGAGAAACCATGGAAAACTACCCCTCAGAGCTGCCGATCGCTAGATTTCTCCTCCAGAAAGCGGCTGAACTCGAACTAGCTATCTAGGAAGTCGAAAATCCTGCCACCGTCGGGAGTGGATCATTAAGTCCTCCCGATCAGAGGCACTGCAGTGACATCAGTTGATGCCCTGAGCCACCTTTGCCGGTCACTGTGGCCAAGCCACCTAGTCAGGCAAGTAGCACTGCGGCGAAAAAGGAGCGCGCTGTCGCCATGGGAACGAAGAACGCAGCCGATCGCTGGTTGGCTGCTGGTCTCTGACAGCTGAACGACCGAGGCAAATAGTGACAGTTACAGCTGTAATCTGTGTAAATGTTTCTGGCACGCTAGTTCACATCTTTGCTACGCATAGATTTTACGCATAGTTTAATTGGCCGTGTAATTTATGACGCTGCGTTTTGAGTGAGTATTCAGTGAGCATGCTTCCAAGTGCGACAATTGCTTTGGTCATTAGTCCCGTGAGTGTAGTGCAGGCACGTCAACCGCGCCCGGAAGAGCTACGTGCGCGCCTGGGGAGCCTGGCACTCCTACGGGGAAGGACAATTTCCTCTGACTCAGCACTCTTTTCCCCTTAAAATCCTGAAAGGGGTGTACATGCGTAAGCTGAAGCGCGTGCGAGGCGGTGAATAGTTGCTTCGTACGAAAATATGTTTGCCAGTTTTTTTATCAAATAATTGAGAATTGTGTTATGTTTATTCTTCAGTACTTTTTACTATTTGATGGTTATTTTCTTACTAAATTTCCCTTATATAGTCATCTTTGCTAAGTGACAGAAATATGTTTGAATGACGAATTCTTTCCTTGTTTTCGTTTTGAGTTGTGTTATTGAATAATTATTATTTATTGTATTTGGCAATAATGTGAAATAAATTGACAAGTGTCTATAAGTTAACAATTCTCACTTATAGACGGATAGCGCTTTTAACAGAGAAGAATATTTGTCTGTAGAAACTTAAGTTTCACAGTAGAAAGTTCATGCTTTTATATCACTCTTAAGTGCCCAGAATTACAAAATAAACATTATTTTGATTCAAATTTTTAAATTTTACTTTCAATTGCGAATTTGGAATCGGACTGATGTATTATTTCACATTAATGGATCATATCTTTGCCTTGAAGAGAAAATGGGAATTAATGTAGCCAAATTTATGATAATTACTGTCAGGTAACTTCTCCCAAAGACGGTCATGGGCCAGGTATCCAATCACGTACCGCCACTCCGGAGGAATTTATACAACCCTTACATTTAAATCCCGCTCCAATTTCTCTGGACGCAGTGCACGCGAGCTCTAGTAAGTTTGTTATCTTGCCCGCGACCTTGGCATGCCTGGTGTAGTGCTTATTATAGTGGGGAAGTGGTAGGGTTCCTCCTCACTGGAACGACACATTCAGCGCCAACCTACACGTTTGCTTGCGTTTTCCCTTCCAGATATCTCTCCTGTTGTGGCGTCGCTGAGGCCGGAAAGGGCTCAAAGCTCTCGAATGGTCCCCCGACGTATCGTCGCTTTTCCGAAATATTAATCGCTAAAATCGAAATTTTATGGTAATCCGGTCCAAAAGAAACATCAACCATTTTCACGTGGTATAAGTCTTTATCTACGAAATTATCGTACCAATTGCCGTTTGAGGCACATGCATCGGAATTTCATGAACGGTAACAATTTATTTTGGTGAAATAATGTTGAGCTATAATACAGTTTTAGAAGATCCATATTAATAAATTAGAAAACAAAGAGACTTGAACACTTTTTTGATATTGTTTGTAAGGCAATATTACTTATCGTCAATTAATAGGAAGTAAATTAAATTGTGGTAAAATGAAATTGCGCTGTCTTGAACAAAACAAGTGTTTTGGGTGATAGCAGTATCCTGGAAAAGCAACGATTTGTGTTGTTAGTGTAGTGTAGGTAAGCGTAAATTTGTGTGTAAAGGGAGAGGGGGGACAAGGGTGAGAAGAGAAGTTCGTGTGCGATCCTGACCGGTTTGTTAAGCTACTGCTCCAGCATTTGCCTGATATTTATTACCCCCCCCCCACACACACACAAAAGATCCAGCAGCCGATCGCAAGAATTCTCATCTAGCGGGTGAAATCGCTAAATCTAAGCTACTGGTCTTAGCCAGTGTTGAAAATCCACCTCTGTCAGGAGCCGAATCCTAGAATCTCAGAGACGCATCAGCGGCAACATTTCTTGTACTGAGTCATCCCAGACTGTGCACTTCGCGTTGGACAAGGCTCTTAGAGACTGGAATAAAATTCCAGCGTTCGACAATCCCGCACGTTTGTCGCCTACCCTCCTTGGACTACGGGCGTTGAGGGGAGGGGACATAGGATTTGATTTCGGAAAGCGACTACTCGCTCCATTCGTCGAGCCCGCCCGTGACATCGCGAGGCCGCAGCCTTGCTCCTTGCACTCCACTTCGCGAGAGAGAGAGATGCGTCATTAATGGGGAACGGAATTTATTGTAATAAAAAAAGCAAAATATGTACATACATCTGTACTTATTTTTTTTCCAAATGTCGGAAAAAATATAAAACATGTGAAATAAAAATTCGTTATAATGTTTAAAATTGCATTATTCAAGCGTTTTCCGAGCACACTACGTTGTCGATCAGATCTCAACATGGATTCAGAGGGGCTGAAAGAAAGTTATACATCAACAGAAGCAATTATTCGCTAGTTTCATACGAAATGTATAATACTTCGTAGCATATACAATGTTGTTTACGAGGAGACGGCGCTCAAGTGAATAATACCGTGTACCCTGTGATAGAGAGAGGGGGTAAAGGGAGCATACGCCCCTTCCCCCCCCCCCCACCGACGCCAGAAAAGCGATAAGACAATGATCTGAAAAACATTTGTTTTATCGAGTTACGCATGGGGTCTTTGAAATTCGAGTAAGCAAGTGGTTGAAGTTCCTTCTGCGTCACATTCATCCGCTCCTCTTTGATCCCGAGTACACAGTTTCCAAGAAGCAGAAGGCGTGGGGGGAGTAAGTTTGACAATTTATTAGGTCCGGCGTTAATACAAGCACATTGCATGGCTTTGCAAATATTTCAGTAACAAAGTTAGTTTTCAAGCAACATATTTTGATCGCGCAAGTGAAATGTTCATTTTTAGCTTATAAATATATTAAAATGTAAGGAAATATGTAGCAATAGATAGAATATGTAAAACTATGTAAATATACCAAAATATGTAAAATAAAAATGGTTTTAGTTTGTTCAGAATGTCGTGTTGTCTAAAAAACATTTGTAGGTTATATGTATGAATACAGGTATTATATATTATGGATATGAATGTAGGTATCTTGTCCCTGTAAAAATATGTATATACATGAAAATCCGTCCCCTAGTCATCAATGTTGATGTTTAGAAAACATCGATGTTTTAAACAATAAAATCTTACATCCTACAGTGTGATTAGAATTCAAAATTCTTGCTTAATTATATTATTTTGGGCATCTTCTTTTATAAATCTCGCGATGTCCTGGGGATTTGCGAATCACCTGTGGGCATCAGCAGTACACAAAAAAGTTTGGGAAAGAGTTGTAGTTATATTCTCCGATTTTGTTTATTTATTTATTTTTGTTTTCATTCACAAAACGAAATATGAATATAACGTTACAAAAAGTAATTATGTATTACAGTAAAACATTTCCTTCAACATTTGAGTTATTTTATTTTTATCTCTTTGTTGTTACTACTATTTTGTATACCACGAAATTCAAAACATTAAAATAGCCAAGGTATCAGTCCTAAAGTACACTCATGGAGAGCTGTTGCCAATCATATGAATGTATTCAGGTGTTGTATCTTGAATGAATTTTGCTATATCATCTTCCAAAGAAAATGTTATATCATTTTCTTTTCCAAGTAACCAGTAGGTGTCCATTAATCCTTTGCCCTGGAAATAAAATAACAACAATTTAATGTTAAAGCATTCTTAATAACAGTAAAATGATATGGTATCCATAAATTATTTCTAACCTTTACTTCCATTTGGCCTCTGTGTTCCGTTATGTATCCACCTAAAAGGTCTAATGAATCTTTTGTTTGTTGGCTGATATGAATTTTCATTGCTGTAAGAGAAAATATTTTTATTACGACATGAATAAAAATTTAAGAAAATGTTGAATGTCCCAAACTAGATAGTTATAAACCATCACATTTTGTATTATTTTGAAAATTTGAGGCCGAGTTTGAGAGAATTCCGACCATGAACTGAAAATTATTTCTTGTATGTATTGAAAAATTAAAAAAATATTCTACATTTTCAGATATTAGACTGCTTTCTGACATTTAGCTGTTCTGTTTACAAGTCTCCCGACAAAGTTCCAGGAAGATAATTACTAGAACAATTTGAATTTTCCCCCAAAAAATTCATTTTATTTTTCAGAATTGAGGAATTTTTCAGTTGACGTGTCTCTTTTTTTTGGGGGGGGAGGGTGAGGGGATTTTGACGCGGCGCTTGATCCCTCAAGATCTCGCTTTTTTGCAATACTGTGTGAGGGTGCTGGCATGCAAGCGGTCGTGAAAATATTCGAGCGCGCGTGAGCGGACTAGGAATGAGATGAGCGAGCCACGGTGTGAGGCAATCGACCAATGAGAGGGGTGGATGACACCAGGCTCTGAGCCAGTGAACTCCATCTCTCCTCTTCGGCAAATAAATCAAAATAAAAATGGAGTTAAAATTTTAAAAAAATCCACTGTAGAGTAAAAAAAATAATGTTATTGGCAATATTCTTTATATTCCTCCCATATTTCTTATGGCGTTTTTGTCGTGCGTATTCGGATGCAGAGCTTAGGCGAGGGAGGAGGCTAATGCATGCAAATGATCACAGTGGTGATTTCCACTGCAAATCTCTGTATGTGTAATTGTAGTGTAATAATGAAAGGTGAATACTGAGAAATGAATGAACATCAGGATTAGGATTTGCAAAGAATTTCAAATTTGTTTGTTCGTTGGTTGGGAACAAACATTTGACAATTGTTTACGAATGACGCTTTTCGTAAAGATTTGATACATATTTTAATATCCATATTTTCATGTAAGTACCTCCTTTCACATATTTGAGAAACACTCGCCTATCATTGTACATTCAAGATTCTATTTGCAATACACAACATATTTCGTTCATCCGTTTGAAACTTCTATTGTAAAGTTATTTCTAAATTTTAATGCATTTTTAAACAGTTTGTATGTAGATCATGATTAAACTCTATAAGTTATTGTGTAGTTCAATGTGATTCCTGTTACTTCTGATGTTGAGAACCTTCCTTATAAAACCAATATTAAGAGACAAAAGGTGCAGTTTCACATTTGAAAATTTAAAATAGCGATTTGATTTGGTTGATGTTTCCGGACACGTAAACTGCTATGATCTATAGTTATTGCTTTATCTCGGGATGTGACGGGGTCCCCCCGAATCGGATGATGAGATCCGGTGCCAACCTACAAGTCAACATGCGGGGTGTACCTCCTCCAGGTATCTCCATCTAGCGTCCCAGTCGGGACAAGATTTAAGCCCCTGGCATGTATGATAGTTTAGGCATGTACATGTGTGTAAGAGGAGAGGATAGGTCTAGGAAGAGGAAGGAAAGACCGCATGCGGTCCCTGACCCTTTTGTTAAGGTACTGCTCCGGCATTCGCCTGATGTTCATTGGAGAACCCAGAGAAAACTACCGATCAGAGAAATCGATCCTAGAATTCGCCTCCAGACAGCAGTTGAATTCGTTTGGGCTATATAGCTGGAGGCGAAAATTCGCCACCGTCGGGAGTTGAACTGTCTTCTCAAGGACCTTCTTTCGAAGGAGCTTCCGGTCAGAGTGAGAAATATTGTCTCTGAGCACCGCTAGTGGCAATGCTATTTCTGAGCTAAACTCAGCCAGTGACACGTTTTATAACCCACGTATTAAAGATCAATTTTCAGATGAGAATTATGGAACTTATTTGCAGCACACAATAACGATTAGTAGGAAGAGGATTTTAATGTCCTAAAAATCTTGAAATATGCATTTATGACCTCAAACTTTTGAAATATACCCTTTAATATGCATTTATGACCTAAAAACTTTGAAATTTGCATTTTAATATGCAATTAAAATTAACAATATTTTATTTCCCATCATGTATAAAACCTTTTTTGATAAAATTCCGGAGAAGCATGCTTGGAATGAAAATATATATTTTTGTGCAAACGTAATACAATACACCTTCGCGAGAGAAATAATTGCAATAAATGTTCACCTTAGGCAAGTACATTCTCTTCTTTCATTGTTTGTGTCTGGTTTAAAAAATATGACATAAAAAAATATCCTATTTTTACACAAGTATTTTATCGTCTATAGAAAAGAAGGAAAAACATAGCATCCATTTATAACCAAGAGTCAAGAATTTTCACTTAGCTATTCCCTGAAACAACCGACAAAAACATCATAGAAATCCACTCTCTAATGATTAGTCTTTATTGCATGAAATGATTAGGTCTAAATACTGTTTTGAGGATACCATTAAAACTGAATTCTTTGACTGTTATATGTATGAAATTAGAACTCTTAATAATATTTAATGAAACCATTACTTCCACTATTTTTATCTTTTTATTAAATTTTTAATCCATATTTAACTCCATAATTTGAACATTTTTCCTTTATGAATTGACATGCATAGGTACACATAATTACATATTAATCTGAGCCGATTATTAGTAGAACGTTTGTTCAGTTTTGATACTGGTGGTGTGAAGTCAACCACGCCGCAATCACTTGGTGAATATACAGACGCCTTACTTAAGATTCGAGCCAGCAACATTCGCCAGTGAGGCATCATCATCAATCAAAACATAAAGAGCTATGTGTCTAATGTTTGAGTCTAATGGAGAAGCCTCCAGAACACCGGCAGAAGTTGTTGAGGAGACTTTGCAAGAAACCTTAACGACATTTTGAACTTTTATGAAAAGGAGCTCAACAGTTTTGGATTAAATTCTTTTTGTCTGATAGAGGAGAAAGTACTCTTATAAAAATGGCAGAGGTCCGCCTTTTGTTGAGTTCTCTGAATGTTCAAAAATTGCAAGAATTGCAAGAATTAAATTTTCCCCCTACAATTATAATATTGAAGATAGTATGAATATTCTAAAATAAATTCTTCTAAATGAAATCTGTTCCTCAAATTAAATCTTTAATTGAGGTCATGTACAATTTTCTCATGAATAATTTTCGCGTAATTTTGGGTGAAAGGAAAGCGATTTTGAACATGTGATTGTATCAAAAATACTCCAAATATTTTCTTTACACTTTTTGTCCGGATAGAGCTAAATGCTCTATGAATTACATAACATTCACGTCATTTTGATCTATTTGCATGTTGTACCACACTTTCTCTTCTATAATATTCTTAAAGTCATATTCCAATTTTGCTATTGGGGGTCCAAAAAATAAGAAAACATGAAAAAATATGTCTTAAGGCGCTGATAGACAGCAGCTGGGAAGAGAGTGATGCAATAGCGAAAAGCTAACAATCGTTGCCTGATATTAAGAAAATAAATGGTCTTAAATAAAGAAGTAATTGTGGAGAACAAATTTTATTTGAAGCAAACATATGTATCAAATATTTTTCAATATTGTAGGAAGACACATTTTTGAACTTTTGCAATTTTAGAAAACTTAGAGAATTCAACTAAAATAAGACGTGTGTCATTTTTATACTGTTTTTTAATATTATCACAAAAAAAGATTTATACAAAAAAATTTGAGCCATTTTTGAGAAAATTTGATAAATGTTGAAGCTTCCTGTAAAGTAGTCCAAAAATCAAAATATCCATTTCAAACTCAAGGGGCCGCGACATCGCCCACATGGTTCAACGAATCTCAATTTTGGTGAATATCCTCCCTATGGTTTAGCCGCTAGTGTTGTTTACAGACGGATGAGCACACAGGTCCATCAAGCTGGCCCGTCCAACATAGCAGAATCAATTGATTGATTGATTTTTTCGTGTTTCCGGGCGCGTCAACTACTTCGGTCATTAGTCCCGTTAGTGTAGTGCATGTTTTTTCTCGGGAGATGGCGGTGATCTTCCCCCGCCAGATGGCGAGATCCGGCGCCGACCTACCGTCGGCTAGTGGGGTTTCCCCTAACCAGAACTCTCCCACCAGCGAGGCACCGCCCCAGCCTGGACAAGCTTTAAGCTCCCGACCGGTCTCCCGGAATATGTGGTAGTGTAGTGCATGTTAGTGTAAGTGTGTGTGTAAGGGGAGAGGATAGGACAAGGAAGAGGAAGGACAGATCGCGCGCGGTCCGTGGCCCGTTTGGTAGGGTACTGCTCCGGCATTCGCCTGGGGTTGATCGGATAAACCACGGAAAACTACCGATCAGAGCAACCGGCCGCTAGAATTCTCGTCCAGACAGCAGCTGAATTCGACCTAGCTGAAAAGCTAGTGTCGAAAATCTTGCCGCCGTCAGGACTCGAACCTAGGACCTCCCGGTTAGAGGCGCTGCAAGCAGAATCAAACCAATTGGTAATACTAAAATAGTTAAAATTCTGGTACTAGTTTATTGCTGCCCAAAAAAGTTTTTACATCTCATCTTCACCCCACAACCGGTCACGGGTTAACTTGATGTCAAGCTGGCCCGCCTACCATAGCAGAATCAAACCAAACCGGTACCAGCATTTTTAACAATTTTATTACTGATTTATTATCGCAGAACCAATTTTTTACTGCACATACACGTACACACAAACGGGTGACGGGCTCGCCCATCATAACACATTCAAACGAAACTAGTGCCAGAATTTGTAACTGTTTATTACTAATGTTTTTACAACTAACAAATTATTTTACCGTTCTTCACCTCCCAAAACGGAGTGTTCCTTATCTTCGTATCAAGCTGGCCCGCTTACCAAATTAACCTTTTACGAAACTAGTGACACCAAACCAATGTTTTTAAAGTTTATCTTCACCACCAAAAACTTGGTTTTCCCTTATATTCGATTAGGCTGGCCTGCCTACCAAACGAGAATCAAACGCTGAATGAAGAGAACAAAAGGGGGTTAGTTTTGACTCCACTAGGTTTTTTGTTGCGCACTGGCTAGGCAGCGTCTGCAAGAAATAATTTTCGAATAAAATTAAAAGAAAAAAAATCAACAAAATATTTATAATTTTAATTATTCCTGTTAATTGTTAATATAGGCGCACGACGCTTTGCGTAATTATCACATACTACGCGTGTTTCAAGAACTCAAAAGTTTTTGATCCCGGTGGTCTACATATTTCCGTACATAAATTATTGTACCTTGTTTGTTATAACAACACCTTGTTTGTTATAACAACAAAGCTCCACGATAATCAATTACCGCTCGCAAGTGTTTATAGCTCGCCATTTGTAAGTTCAAAGGGAAATCGCATCCCAAAGCTTCCAAAATGATAGATAAGAAAACTCGTTTTACAATGATAGTTCTTGGCTGTCCGGTAGACGCCGCGTCCAAGGCACAGGTGCCGACGTTTCGACCGCCATTCTGCGACCTTCCTCAGGGCGTAATGCCATATTCTTTAATTTGTTAAAGTAGATTATTTTCAATAAAACATTGTTATGAATCCAGACTTTTTACTTTTGTGATGTTGCACAATTGGAAACTCGAGCCGGGATGAAGTGAGGCCCATCAGCATGAGGAAGCTACCCGAGGCGGCATTGATCGAAATAGATTCTGGATTTCCTGGGGGGCAGGGACTAGTGAGGAGGTGTCGGGGGCGACTCGCCACAAAATTACGCGCGGGGGCGGAGCAGTTGCCGCTGGGCGCCGGCAGAGCGCTCTCAGCCGCAGGCGACGAGCGCCCGTAATCGCCCGGCTGCTCCTGCCGCGCCAGTGGAAACCGCTGCAGCTGCGGTCGCACATCCCCTTCCGGGTGGCCCCAGGCAGCACGGGAGGGCGAGACAACCGGAGACAGCGCAATTATGGCGTGAGTGTCAATTAATTCTAGTGCTGCGCGTCTTTCGGAAGCAACCAAAACGAAAGAGACGCAGATCCAAAAAGTATTAGCAGAGGGAGGGGGGGGGGCGAATGTTCGCCTTTCATAAATATTTATGAAATAAAACATTTAAAATTGTTAGCTTAAATTTTTTAAAAAAAAGTGTTTTTATAGTGGAAATTCTCGTTTGGGGTGTGACAACATTACAATGTGTCAATTATTTTTTATTAAATGGGGTACAATTACAAAATAATGATACAATGGGGGGGGGACCTTTACCCTCTGAAAGTGTGTGTGTGTGTGTGTGTGTGTGTGTGTGTATTGCTTATTTCACGAAAACGTTAAAACTAGCGGAGCGATTGCGCTCATATTCTGCATGAATAATTTTGAGTGGCTGAAGAAAACACAATAGGGTGATAGTGATTTAAAATGTTACCCCCAAACAACGTATGCTTTATATAATTCAATTTTTAATAAAAGAAGACCAACGTCTTATAATATTTATACAAGAATGTTGTTATTTTTTACTACTTTTTACTTCCGCTTTTATACTAAGTAGGCATTTATTTGTCAGACATTTACAAACACAATAGGATTCGCTTATAATTCTCCTGATGCCTCAAAATAAGTAACATAAAATATTACGTTTTCACTTAAAGGAATAAAATGGACGGTTAAAGTAGAGAACATGGTACACCCTTAGAGGCGCGGCGGAGTGGGGGGAGGGGGCAGAGGAGGGGAGTCTCCTTAAGCCCTCTCTCAAATCACGCTATGGGCTCTGATAGAAATGAATAAAACTTACCGATAGGCGATTTTCATAGCTCGCCCTTCATACGCTTTGTTCCCGCCACAATTTAATGCCAAATTACTTCCAAAGGTAAGTTTTCTCGCTTCGCTCGCCCGGATTCAAGTCACGGCGAGGCTCGGGCTATGCCCTCGCGATTACTATAAACATCCTTGAGTCTATCCACTGCATAGTTATCAATTCACTTTTATAAGAATGCACTTCAGTAAGTACATTATAAGAAAACCTCGAGAATTCAAACTGCGTAGTTGCAAACACGTTTTGAAGAAAGAACACTACATGTTTTATCACACAGGCACACCACCCTGATCGCAGTACTATTTAGTAATAGAGCTCCGGCATGATTATAGGGTGAACTTGCCTCCCCTTATAATCGCCTAACCACCCCTCGTCCCCTCCACCGTGGGTTTACCCCTCGCTGGAGTGGCGCGAAGTGCCGGTTTAAACGACGTCCTTAAGTTGTACCATGTTCTAAACTTCAACCAAATAGACATTTAGGCAAAATACGCAGCTTGGTAATGCGTTAAAAATTAAGGATCGTAAACAAGAACAAAGGCCTAAAAATACTATTTTGTAGGTTTGCTTCTCAGGCGAGTCGTCTATCCAGATCTTGCAAGACAAGACCCTTTCAAACTTTTCCGTTTTGAATCCGATTGAGAATGTGTGGGAAGAATAAAAAATAAATGTCCAAGGATACATTTATTACAATCAAGAAAGAACTCATCAAAAAATTACCAGGGCTTGAAAAAATCCTCCACACTTAGCAAAGGTCATAAAATGTATATCAAGCATGACCCAGCGCATGAAAGCAAGAATCCCTTAGGAGGATTTACAAAATATTTAAGAACTGATTTACTGCGTAAATCATTTGTTAAGGTATTCATCATTTTCTATTTTATTCTTTTGTCAAAGGCTCTAAAAATAAGTAAAATCAACCACAAAGAACTTCCACGTAAGTTCGCCTAAATTTTAAATTACGTATGTAAAAATATCTCTTGAGTGTAATATTTCGGCTACCCATTGTTTAATAATGAAAGATAACATTAATGTTAACATTTGTTACAGTATAGAACATATTAAATCAATGTTCTTAATAAACATAAACAATGTAGTTGAAAATTTGTAAATACTCTTTCACCGTTAATTTTCATAGTTGGATTTGGAAGAATACCAATAATTTTGCCTTCAACTGGGAATTGACCTCGTGATTATCCGAGCGCATAGCAAGGGCATGACTGCTACCGTCACACCAATGACTGCTAGCAATACCAAAGTTTTCCCAAAATATTTTTCCTTAATATTTAAGCATCTGAGCTGTTTACTTTTATTATTTTATAGTTAATATGATTGAGAGCATCGAATAATTTTTTTTCGTAATACAAATAATGAGAAACACCACACATTTTAGCCATCTGGAGATATAGCTCGTTTTCAATAAAAAATTAAAGGTTTTGCCACTCTAAAAATACTTATTTTACAGGAATATGAGAATAATTTTACACTTAATTGTTATTTGTGCCGAACATCTGACAACACTCTTGAGATTTTCGCTTTACAATGGTTTTATGACGGTTGGGAAAGTCTGGGAACATTTGCTTTGGCAGAGTTACGTAGGTGTTTTGAAATAATAATCAGTGAAAATATGAGGAAATTCAAGAATGTGCAGGTGGAGGAAATAGTGGTAAAACTTATGATAATGAATTAAATTACTAACCATGATTAAAGACTACCCTTGATCAAGGTTATCGTTGTCAATTAATGCGTATCTTGTAAACAGCCTCCTCGAACTATAACCAATAACTGCTGTCTTTCCATAGGATAGGTTAACACAGGTTTTCAACATTTGGAATTCAATACGCTGGATGGGTTAAAAAGAAGTGATTCTCATGACAGCACTTTGTCCAAAGACCCTGATTATTACTCTAAAGTTAAAGCATTGATAACCCTTCCTAAGAATTGAATGAGCAACTCTTGACTCTTATCGCTTCGCGTACCAACTTTTCCCTTCGTGATATTTACGTTTACGTATTTCCATATGGCAAGTGAAACAGGCAACACTAATGAGTTTTTAACATGATTATTTATTTTTCTCATTTCCATACGTCGGCGTTGGTTTAGTAAGTGGCTAGAAATCTAAGATACTTTAAAGTAAATAAAGTCAATGTTTGATCCTCAATACTTTATCAAAAACGCGCTAAAACCGTTGGGAATGAAAAAGGGACATTGAAATGGATGTGACCCATTACTTTCGTTGTTTACTGATAGCCAGCTTTATGCTCTACATATAATTATTCATATTATGCGGAGATCTAGGAGGCAGCAGTTAATGCAAACAGACAGCAGCGCTCCCATTAGCATAGGCAAACTTAACGTGAACAAATAATGCAAGCGCATTCGTGCTTTATTATTCCGGGAAATCGAAAGCCCACGCCTGCACGCTCGCTGGCAACTGTTTCGGAGAATTCGAGCTCCGGTTGAAGCTTGCCTTTCAAATCCGCATCCGACCGCACTCGCGTCTTTCAGTTGCGGTAGTATCGGAGATCGCCGCAGGAGCGCTTCGATCGCAACCTACGACTCCTCCGGCGGGCCGGTCCCGTCCCAGCCGCTTGGTGGCGCAGCTCTAATTAGTGGAGTTGTGTGGCAAGGGGTGAAGCAGGAGACGGACACGAACTTTTCCCGATAGTTAGGACGTACGGTTCTGATTGTGAACGAACATAATTGTTACGGTGTCCTTAAACTCGGGTTCTACATTGGACTAGCGATAAACTGGTTATGAATGTAGATATTATATTGTACAGGAATAATATTACTGGTAAGGTCATTTGTCTACATAGAATTTTCAATTCCATAATTCTTAAATTATTGCAATTCCAAAGAAGACACTTAATAGTTATTTCTGATTCGTGTGGTGAAAGTAATATTTTAATTTGAGAGTAGGAAAGGTTACGCAATCCTATGAGCAATATAAAATGACCTTTATTACGTGTGTTATACACTCATTTTTAGACTTTCATTTTATTTTAAAATTAAGTTTATAAATCAACTCATTATCTAGAATGTTACATTAAAGTCAAAAGTAGCTGATGCGGTCAGACGATCACAGTTTTATCTGAACATTAAAGCATCGTCTCATTCTACGCACTAGTGCTAAAAATCGAACTTTTATCGCGATCTGTATGCTCTAAAAGTAATAGCTTTTACTAGTAGCTGTCTAAAAAAATAATTATTTAATATTTATTAATAATTATTTAAAAATAATATAATAATGAAATAAAATTATAATACAATAATAATTATTTAAAAATAATTATTTAATATTAAAATAATAATTATTTAATATTTATCTCTTTCTAATAATAATAATTGTTGACTTCAATGATCTCCAACAACAAATGCAACAACGCTTCCCGCTTGCTCGCTGAGCGGCCTTGCGTGGGGGCGGCCAGCTGCACGAGGCTCAGCTGTGGCGTTGCGTTGGCGGGTCTCGTGCGGAGGTTGGCTTCTGGGGAACATTGTCCTCGCTCGCTCCGAGCTCCGAGCCACGGCCCACTCGAGTGTGACGCCCACGGAAGACTTAGGCGGCCTTGCTGCTGGCCAGTGGACTCTGCAGTATTTCACCCCCGGTGGAAAATGCCTATGAGCTGCCCAGAGGGCGAATGTCAGAGCCTCATCACCTACATGGGCATGTATTGCAAAATGCCATGCAGTCCGCAACAGAAGGCGTCAACAGAAGGCGCTTAGAAGGCGTCATTTAGTTTTGTCGGCGAAGTAAACAGGCTTCCCGACGTGGTTTGCGATGATAAATAGAGCCAAAAGTAATTTATTTTTACTATGTTAAAGGTATCTAGGAAGTATCTCTTCTTTTGACACAAATTAAACGTTTTGGTTAGGCTCAGGACAATTACCTCTGCTTACTCTGCGGAAGGAAATTTTTAGTTTTAAGAAGTATTGAGAAAATGTTGAAATGATAAAAAACTCGACGACAAGATGTTGATGACAATACATGTTTTTAGGGTCTGTGATGCTGGAAGTGTTTTTTTTAAAACGTCCGTCTGTCTAAACCGTTCTCAGAATTTTCTTCAGAGTGGATATTATTCAATCAATTTGACCGATCTCGAGGCCCAGACAATTTGAAACGGTTCAATTTATCTTTCTTTACTTGGAGCTACTAGGACCTTTTCAATATTTTCTGCTGCAATTTTGATTGTTTATTTTTGGTTCGGATCGAGCATAAATTTGGAATATAAAGTCCGATGTTCGTGAAAATCCCTGAACTTTCGCTTTTTGTGTTTTCGATGGCAATCATTTATTTGTAAATTCTCAACAATAAAAAATCACGTCAGAGGCGGAGTTTCGTGTCGTCGAAAGCCGTTGGTACATGCCCTTGATCTGCAACGACAAAGTCACTCTGCTGCGTAATGCGGGGAGCGAATACATATAGAACAGACGTACAATCCAGACGCCTAATCTGATTGCTATTGCGAGCTTCTGTGTCTGATTGTTCGCGTGTACCGGTGGTGGGATGAAGTGCTTCATCAGCGATTGATTGACTCAGTCAGACAATTCCTGCTCTTGGCGATTTAATCCACCGGTTTTAAAAGTGTTGAATTGGTGGACAATTTCGGTGGAAGAGATGATACAATGGAGAGAAATAGTGACGTGTATTTCTTCGAAGCGTCTTTTAATATTTTTCAGAAAAGTTCGTTTAGAACATTCTTTTTTACTTTTCCTATTCCATACGTTTTCTCCTTTGTCCTTTTCTTCTCGTACTATCGATTGAGATGGCTCATTGCAGTACCTCTGATCCTAAGGTTTTAAGTTTCGAGCCCCGACTATGTCAGGATTTTCGATTGCTTGCTTGATTTTTTCGTGTTTCCGGGCGCGTCAAGTGCTTTGGTAATTACTCCCGTTAGTGTAGTGCATGTTTTTTCTCGTGAGATGGCGGTGATCTTCCCCCGCTGGATGGTGAGATCCGGCGCCGACCTACCGTCGGCTAACGGGGATTTCCCCTAACCAGGACTCTCCCACCAGCGGGGCACCGCACCAGCCGGGACAAGGTCTAAGCTCCCGACCGGCCTCCGGAATATGTGGTAGTGTAGTGCATGTCAGTGTAATTGTTTGTGTAAAGGGTTAGGATAGGACAAGGAAGAGGAAGGACAGATCGCGCGCGGTCCGTGGCCCATTTAGTAGGGTATTGCTCCGGCATTCGCCTGGTGTTGATTGGAGAAACCACGGAAAACTACCGATCAGAGCAGCCGGCCGCTAGAATTCTCTGCGACAGCGACTGAATTCGACCTAGCTGAAAAGCTAGAGTCGAAAATCCTGCCGCCGACAGGACTCGAACCTCGGACCTCCCGGCGAGAGGCGCTGCAGTGACATCAGTTGATGCCCTGAGCTACCGCTCCCGGTAGGATTTTCGAGACTAGCTAGCTAACTTGGTCTAATTCTGCCGCTGTCTGGAGGAAAATTCTAGCGGCTAGCTGCTCTGATCAGTAGTTGTCCTTCGTTTCTCCGATTAACACCAGACCAATACCGGAGCAGCGATCTTTTTTTCTTCTTCCTTGTCCTATCCTAACCCTTCACTTGTACACTATTACACCTACATGCACTATGTGACGCCTCAATCGTTAGAGCGTCACAGTAACGTTTTTTCGACTTCCTGCCGATTGTTGCTTCTTTGAGAAATAATGGTCTTTCTCAATAGCAAAACAATAACGATTCAATTTAAAACATCGTCTTACAGTTCACAAGTTACTACAACTTCTTAATTTCTCTGAAGAGACCATAAGGCTAATTAACTTTTTTTAGGTGACAGGGCTATGCAGGACTTTCTGATAGGGCTGTATTTGTAGAGAAATCTAGTGTTAACGTTTTCGTTAGACGTTAATGTAGTTGTAAACGTGTAAATTAACATTCATTATCATTTTTGATTATTAAGCGTTCGATATAACCATTATTCGTGCTCATGGTATACGAAATATTGATAATGTAGCGTTATAATAATTTCCCTTTACGAGACACATAATGGCTAAATACAAATACAAAAAATATGTTTGCAGAACTCGTAAAGATAGTTTTTAGTAAAATATTTAATTTATTGTGTTACACTAAAGTATGTTATTTGTTGTTCTTTAGCAGTGTGCGTACTGCTTTTTAAAAATATATTTTGTTTCTTTTTTTAAGAAGCGTATTGCTTCTGTAGACCATTAGAGCAAACTTAGATTTATAAAAAAGTTACGCTAGTGTGAATGAAATAATAGACAATTTTGTTTCTTCTATGAAACGATAGTAACAGGCGCTCTTGCCGACGCTGCGTCAGTAGCTGTGGTCTTTAAGTGGTTGTTTGACATCGGTAGAAGTTAGGTTCAAATCGAGCAATGAGCCTTTCTTTTCGTCCTAGGTTAGTTCATAACAAAACACGAAAAAAGAAGAGAAAATCTATATAGAAAATAGTATCTGCATTTATTTGTTGCATATTAAAACTTTGCTATTACGAATTATTGACACCTCCTCTTCAAGAAGCCCTAGCGACAGTATTCCTTAATAGCACGTGTTTATATCCTCGCTTCTACTTTAACGTTTCCATTATGAATGGCCTTTTCAGTTCTCCTCCGGGCGCTGTTCGCGCTCCCCCCTCTCTGACGAGTTGACCAGGACGCCGAGATCCCTAAAGTGAGCACTCTCGCCCACCGTGCATCACCTGCCTTTCCTGTCGTGGCTGGGTGATGTAGGAGCATGATGTTTGTGATATGTACGCGTTGTACTTGGACAGAACCAGTCCCTTAGTGCCTTTCTCCCCGCCGCCGCCGGGAACTGCGGGATCAGTGCCACCAGGTTACTCACCGGCGTGGGTGGCTCAAGACATCAATTGATGTCAATACAGTGCATCTGACCGGGAGGTCCTGGGCTTCGAGTCCCGACGGTGACAGGGTTTTTGACACTAGCGAGATTCAGCTCAGCCGCTGCCTGGAGGAGAATTCGAGCGGCCGGCTGCTTTCATCGGCTTGTCCGATCAACATCAGGCGAATTCCGGAGCAGTACCTTAGCCGCGATCTCTCCTTCCTCGTCCTATCTTCAGCCCGTACACACACTCACTCAGAAGCACTACACTACCACACATGTCGGGAGCTTAGAACCACACATGAATGGGTCTGAACTGAACCACACATGTCGGTCCTAGTTGGGGCAGTGACCCGCTAGTGGGAGAGACATGGTTGAGGAATATTCCGCAAATCGATCTGTAAATCGGCGCCCGATTTCGCCAACCAGCGGGGAAAGATCACCGCCACCTCCTACTCCATCATCCCACCCAGATTAGCCCAACTGAAAACAAGCACTACGCTTACGGGACTAACGACCTTAGCAGTTTGCGCGCCCGGAAACGCTAGTCAATCAACTAGCCAGGTCACGCCTAGTGCGGACCTCCTGGCCCCGGCTGGCGCTACCGAGTTACGGATATGATTTCGCCTTTTCGCTAACAGCAAATGAAGTCGATAGCGACTGGGGAATGCTTGTCAGGTATTGCAAGAACACACCAATAATACGGGCCCGCAGGCCACATCGTGGCCCGCAGGCCACATCACAGTCTATTCATGTCCTTCGTGCTGTGAAGACGTCTCTTGGAGCGCTCCGGGCTCATCTACAGGTAGTTTTGAAGCAGGTAGTCGTCGGCCGCATATTTCCCGGAGAACGGAGCTCGCAGCAAACTGTGAAAGCAGTGAAATTCCGACAGATAAGTATTATTTCTGTTATTACTTTCTGTTATTACTTTTATTAACTCTCAAATTTGACTTATCTCTTTTCATTCTACTAATTTCTCTTTCTATTTATTGCACTTTCAACACTAAAGTATTAGTCTTGTAAATTTTTTTTTCTTCCCCAAATTGTCTTTAGTTATCTGTCTTCTGCTACTTATTTATCGTTTTCATAAATTTTTCTCGTTTCCTCTTTTTTCTCACGGTACTCTAGTTGCCAGTAAGAAATTTTGATTTCATTTTACTTCCGTGTATTTTTTGCGTCAATTCTTTTTATCATGCCTCCTAAGGTAAGCCGCAACGAGAACGACGCCGACCTGCAGGCCAAAATCAAGGCCGAGGTTGATGCGGTCTTGGAGCGGACTCTTCATTCGGAGAGCTTTTTGCAATCCCTTGCCACTACTATTACAGATGTAGTGGCTGCGAAGCTGCAAGAATCGATGGCCTTCAATGAAAATCTCATTTTGTCGTTGCAGAAAAAAATTGAAGACCGCGATCAAGAGATTCGCAATTTGAAAACAGAGCTGGAGCTGAAAACGGACCAGCTGGAAATGTATAGCAGAAGGAATTGTCTACGGATATTTGGCCTGGAAGAGCAGGATGGCGAAAACACCGACGATATGGTCATTGATGTGGCCAAAAAGATAAGTGTAGACTTGTCTCTTAATGATATTGATAGGAGCCATAGAGTCGGTCGCAAACTCGCTGGAAAAAATAGGCCCATTATAGTAAAGTTTGTCAGTTATAGGAAACGGCGACAGGTCTTCCAGTCGAAGAGGCTTTTAAAAGGCCAGAAAATCACCATTCGCGAGGACCTCACGCACCAGCGTCTGGCCGTGCTGCACGCTGCGATCTCGCGGTTCCAGCTGCGGAATGTCTGGACAGAAGATGGGCATATAGTAATTAACACAGGTAACAGACGTTTCCGCGTCCAAACGATGTCTGAGCTTAACTCAATACAATAGCTTCGGGGCGCTCCTTTTTCCTTTCTCCGGAAAGCGTTCTTCCTTGCATTCTCATACTCTCTCTCTCTCTTTCTCTCTCTCCCTCTCACTCGTTCTTACTTGTACCCTTTCTTTATTCTTTACATCTCTCATTAAACCAGCTCTTGCTCCCTTCTGAGTCATAGGCAGTCGGCGGCGTTTTAGGAAATTCCCGTTGTACCGCAATGCTAAGTACCCTCCCCACCCCACAGCCGTCTCGACCTGCGTTTGTCCACCCCCCTTCCCTGTCAGCCCCGGCTGCTGTAGACAACACGCCGTGTATTTCTAGGAACTGTTTTTACGTCGCGCACTTAAATGCACAATCTCTCCTTTGTCATCACTCCGAGATTCAGGAAATTGTAACAAAACATAAATTTCACGCACTCCTCATTAGCGAAACATGGCTCAAAAAATCATTAAATTCTCAAACCGTTAAAGTCCCCGGATACCGGCTTTGGAGATCCGATAGAAAATCCAGCGTTGCTGCCCATGGCGGAGGTGTCGGCATTTATTTACGTGATGACATTAACTGCAAAGTTATTTTCTCTTCAGTAAATCATAAAGACCACTTCATCGAATACTTAATTGCTGAAGTTATTCTCGTAGGCAAAAAATGTCTCTTGGCGGTAGTATATTCTCCTCCCAAATCAGGCAACATTGACGAACTAGACGACTTACTCGCTTCCTGTGTCACTAAATATGACGACATTATTATAATGGGTGACTTTAATTGTAATCTATTAAAAAAATCTGCCTCATCTGACAACTTTGCTCGTTTTTTTCGTAATATGAATCTAACGATTCTTCCCCTAAAGGCAACTCACATCACAAAAGATACTGAAACATGGATAGATCATATCATAGTGTCAAATCCTGCAAGAGCGCGTTCTCATGGACAATTTTCCGTCCCGGGAATATCTAAACATGATCTTATCTACGTATCATATAATTTAAAGTGTCCCAAATACACACCAAAAATAATAAAATATCGAGATTATAAGAACTTCGATGCAAATTCCTTCATTTCTGATGGATTCTCGGTCCCCTGGAATATTGTACTAAATGAAACCTCGCTCAATAACAAAGTAGCAGTATTTACGGAAATGTTTAACGAACTTGTAAATAGGCATGTTCCACTAAAGACGTCACGCGTGACACGTCCCGCAGCTCCATGGATTTCCAGTGAAATCCGTCAATTTATGCACGATAGGGACACTGCGTACAAAGTTTTTCGGAAAACAAGGAACTATAACGACCACGTTACGTATAAAAAACTTAGAAATCGTGTAACCCAAATGTTGAGAAATGCCAAGATTAAATATTATCACTCTATTTTTCAAAAAAACCGCGATTCAAAATTGCTCTGGAAAAATTTGCGCACTATAGGTATTGGAAATATTCGAAATTCAACAGAAATAAATGTGTCACTTGATTTGCTAAATCATACTTTTGTTACGCTCGCGCAGCCAATAAATCCACTCCTAAAATCGCAAACTTTATCTATGCTGCGGAGCACAGATATTGATATTGATATCAAAGACACTTTGTATTTTGCGTCAGTAACACCCACAGACGTCACTAAAATCATTTTGAGTCTTAAATCAAACGCATCTGGCTCTGACGGAATCAACGCAAAGTTGCTGAAGCTTGGAGCTGAAGTAGCACTCCCTGCAATAGTGGACATAATTAATTTCTCACTAATGAGCGGCGAATTTCCCTCGGCGTGGAAGACAGCGCTTGTCCATCCACTTCCTAAAAGCGCCAATCCTACGACGCCAGTTGATTACCGCCCTATTAGTATCTTGCCTACAATATCAAAAGTTCTTGAAAAGATTGCCAGGAAGCAGATCGAACATCACCTTCATGATTTCAGTATTTTAAATACAAACCAGTCAGGTTTTAGACCCGGAAAAAGCACAGGAACTGCGCTTCTTAGTGTTATTGAAGACGCCAGAAATGCAATGGACAGCGGTAAAATCACAATTCTCGTCCTTCTCGATTTTAGCAAGGCATTCGACTCGGTCGACCACGATATTTTGTTAGCAAAGTTGAAAAACATTGGATGTGCCTCATCCACACTCAAATGGTTCTCCAGCTATCTATCGGAGCGGCAACAAAAAGTTGTGTACGGTGACAACATGTCGGGTATCTTGCCACTAGCACGCGGCGTCGCACAGGGCTCAGTGTTAGGACCTCTTGCTTTCCTAATTTATGTAAATGATATAGACAAATCAATAAAACATTGTCGTCATCACATGTACGCTGATGATCTCCAATTGTATATTAGCGGACCCTCCTCTCGCGTTTTTGAACTTGCTCAAAAAATCAACGAAGACCTTCACAGTCTGTCCTCTTGGTCATCATCATTGGGGCTAATGCTTAACCCCAATAAATCTCAGTGTCTTCTAATCGGCTCCAGAAACTCCTTAAAAAAGTTATCAATCTCCGCTCTCCCTGAAATTTGCATAAATGGAACTCCCCTACCGTGGTGTAAAGACGTGAGAAATTTAGGTGTCTATATGGATAATACTCTTAACTGGAATGTGCAAATTGATAAAATATGTCAAAAAGTCTTCGCGTCCCTGCATGTTCTAAAACGCATGCGTACATTTTTACCTATAAAAACTCGTCAGACCCTCGTGACATCCCTTCTTATGCCTCATTTTGATTACTGCGATTTCCTACTAACTGACATAAATCTAAAACAGCAACGTAAGATACAAGTAGCTCAAAATGCATGTATTCGTTTTATTTTCGACCTTCAAAAATACGATCATATTTCGACCTTTTTTGCCCATTCTAAAATTCTTACCGCTGATAAAAGGCGTTTACTCCACTGCCTTCTCCTCCTTCACAAGATTTTAAACAGTACACATCATACCATCCTATCACAACGATTTCAGGTTATGAAGCTACATCGTGCCCGAGCCTCACGCCTTATTTGTATTCCGCATCACAATACCACAGCGTTTAGCAAATCATTCACTGTCACTGCCATCCGTGCCTGGAACAATCTCCCCTCTAATATAAAAAAATGCAGTATATTTCACAAGTTTAAAAAAGAAGTCACTAATTGGATCCATGAAAATAATACATAGCATTAGTCTCACTGCTCGCTTGCCAAAAATTAGATCTGGGTGGACGCCGCACTACGTCAGCACTGTGATATATCTTATACTTTTTCCTATCCCACTGATCGTACAAAGTTCTACCCCATTCCTTAACTAAATACTTCCATGTCATCCTTGACACCGTCTCATCTCTCTCTCTCTCTCTCTCTCTCTCTCTCTCTCTCTCTCTCTCTCCCTATCTCTCTCTCCCTCCCCCTCTCTCTTTCTCTCTATGGATAGCTGAAATCCTCGCTCTTTCTTTCTTTCTTTTTTTTTTTTTTGTTCTTGTTCTCTCTTAGTTTTCATCCTAGGTTACTTTATTCTCCCTTCCCTCCAATTTTCATACTATTATCTATTTAGCTTTATAAAGTAAACTAATCGTTTAGCACACAAAAATATCATTCCTCCTCCTATCTACTTTTACATTTATCATAATACTAAAAAATGACAAACCCATAACCTAGCTATATGTCTCTATAATCTACTCGTACACTCTCTCAATCATTTTTAAATAACATGAACAAACCTTTATCTCATACGTCACTTTTATTGCAGTACGCAGATGTATGCGTACCTTTGTTGTGTGATTATGCATGAGCATTTGCTCATATTTGTATGAATTCAAAATATTATAATGATATGCTTTTCATTTTGTCTACATGTGTTTCACTAATTTGCAATATTTCTGTTCCAGTTCTTCATCTCTTACAAACTGCGCCGTACATTTAGACATAATATTTAATTCAAATTATTGTTTTTTTTTCTTTCTTTGTAGTTTGTGTGCAGTGAAATTGTTTACTTGTATTGTGTCTTGGCCTTAAGCCGCCATCCTGATTGAGGTTTACCTGGGTTTACTCAATCGCTTAAGGCGCATGCCGGGATGGTCCCTTGCTTGCAGTCCCAGGAATAAAGGTAGAATAAATCGTTGGCTTACGGGTGAGAGATGTTGGGTCGGGTTTTCGGGTCTTGGGAATACTCTAAACGGTAAAAATTTCCTAAATTCTTAAAATTTTCCAATTTTCTAGTTTGTGGAATATTTTAACTGTTAATATTTCCTAAAAATGAATTGATTATATCCACATTTTTATTTTCTTTAACTTTATTTTAGAACCAAATAGTTTTACGACACTTAATCATATAATAATAAAAATGGTTAATATTATGAAATATACGCAAAATCAGTTACCATTATCTCTTAATGCTTTCAGTTTCTCTCAGGGCTTGAACTCTTGACTTGATGTGTCTTCGCTTGTATGCTGACGAGATTCCCTCCCTTTCTAGTTTTTCTAGGGGTAATTCAAAAATACGTACGCAATTTTAGCTTCTTCAAAACCTCAATGAACCAATTAACATAACCTATTAACAATTCACTGGTTCTCTTTCTTCTTTTCTTTCTTTTTTCCTTTCCTTTCTCTCTCCCGTTCCATTCATCCCGATTCTTTCCCGATTTCCTATCAAGTTCGTCCTCTCTCGCTTTCACTCCTGTCATCCATGTGAAAATCTTGCGTGCGTATTCTTCATTGAATGACTTCCTTTATTATGTACTATTGTAATATAAATTCTGAAAGTGGTCAGGCGGAAGAGCAGGCTAAATAGCCTGAGCCTCGCCACCAATAAAGACATTTATTTATTTATTTATTTATCGTGTGATGGAATGAGATTGATTGATTGATTGATTTTTTTGTGTTTCCGGGCGCGTCAACTGCTTTGGTTATTAGTCCCGTTAGTGTAGCTCATGTTTTTCTCGGGAGATGGCGGTGATTTTCCCCCGCTGGATGGCGAGATCCGGCGCCGACCTACCGTCGGCTAGCGGGGTTTCCCCCTAACCAGGACTCTCCCACCAACGGGGCACCGCCCCAGCTGGGGCAAGTTCTAAGTCCCCGACCGGTCTTCCGGAATATGTGGTAGTGTAGTGCATGCTAGTGTGTTTATGTGTAAGGGACAAGACAAGGAAGAGGAAGGAAAGATCGCGCGCGCGCGCGCGCTCCGTGGCCCGTTTGTTAGGGTACTGCTCCGGCATTCAGGTGGTGTTGATCGGAGAAACCACGTAAAAGTACCGATCAGAGCAGCCGGCCGCTAGAATTCTCCTCCAGGCAGCGACTGAATTCGACCTAGCTGACAAGCCAGTGTCGAAAATCCTGCTGCCGTGGGAAGAGGGAACCCAGGACCTCCCGGTGAGAGGCGCTGCAGTGACATGCGTCGATGCTGTGAGTGTGATGGAGTGGGGGAGCCCGTCGGTTGCCGAGAGGGAGACGCAGTGGCGCGCGCCTACCCTCGCTGGTGGACTCCATGCGCGAGGCGGTGTTGATGGTGTCCCCGAAGAGGCAGTAGCGGGGCATGGTGGTGCCCACGACCCCCGCCACGCACGGCCCCGTGTTGATGCCCACGCGCACCTGCAGCCGCTCCGACGGCCGGTGCGGGATGGAGTACCAGCGCAGCGCGTGCAGCAGGTCCAGCGACATCGTCGCGATCTCCCCGGAGTGCTTGTTGCCTGCGCGCACACATGCACACGGGAAGAGGAACAAGTTACCAAGGAGGCAGGCGCACAATGTTGCCAAACATCGATGTTCGTAATTAAAACATCAATATTCGTAATTAAAACATCAACGTTCGTAATTAAAACATCGATGTTCATAATTAAAACATCGATGTTCGTAATTAAAACATCGATATTTGTAATTAAAACATCGATGTCCGTAATTAAAACATCGATGTCCGTAATTAAAACATCGATGTCCGTAATTAAAACATCGATGTTCGTAATTAAAACATCGATGTTTGTAATTAAAACACCGATGTTTGTAATCAAAACATCGATGTTTGTAATTAACACATCGATGTCCGTAATTAACACATCGATGTCCGTAATTACCACATCGATGTCCGTAATTAACACATCGATGTCCGTAATTAACACATCGATGTCCGTAATTAACACATCGCTGTTAGTAATACATCGATCAAAAACCATCCAATTGTTCAGAAACCTCTGACATTAAATTTGTGTGCAACAGAATTTAATTTGACAGTGGTCATACACATTAATTTATAATAAAAAAATTAACTGGAAACAAAGTTAAAACGCCTCTCCACGTGCAAAATACCAGTAAAGTCGAAGGAAATACCTAGGTATCAGGAGAATCTCGGGCGAGAGATAATTGTCTGCACGATGAAGGTAGTACGTACAAACCGAGTTTGATTCATTCGAACACTACCTGTGGTACCATTAGTTATTTTTTCATGAAGATAGTACGTATAAACCGTGTTTGATTGATTCGAACACTACCTGTGGTACCATTAGTTATTTTTTCATATCTTGCTATCTTTTTCATGCTCGCTATTTGACAAATGTGGAATGTCTGGTGCCTCCTTTTGGCAGTGAGGTCAATGTAGAGTTACCTTCAGTGACACGGTGGCACTCGACACAAAGCAATCTTCCCTCCGTGCAGGTGGCCACTTCGCCGTAAGACAGTAGTAAGGAAAGTGACACTTACACATGTAATACCATTAAGTGGAAGAAAGATGAATCAATAAAGTATATTTGTTATGGTTATCGAAATTTTTATTTTTCTGAACACATCTTTTTCTTTCGTATTTCATTTGAGCTGAACCGTTTCATCTCAAACAATTAAAATTAAAAATATGTTATACGTAAGAGATGAAACATTAAAGGGAATACAAAACATTGACAATGGAAGGCGAAATGAGTGTCACTTTCGAGGGCTTCAGACATAAATAAATTAATATAAAATAATATAAATGTAACTTCATTATCTGTGTACGTCTTCTAGAATTCAGTGGGAAATATAGTTATTCAAATTATCGTTTCCATGTTGTCGCGGCAGGAAGTATCATTCCTTGACGAAGGAGATCATGGATAAGAGACCAAAATTTATGGCTAATTTATCCTTAAAAATAGATTTTATTACATGCGAGCGTTTTTCCCCTCCATTCAAAATTCAAGTAGTATATGACTTGGTGTAAGGATCACAGAATTTTGAAAATGTGCACAGAATTCACTTCTCCCCATAGCACACCATACACAGTTTTAACTGTTTTTTGACGTAAAATCAATAAATAAATAAATAAATAAATATGGACAGCTAAAAGAATTGTACGAAGGGTGTATAGTAAAACATTTAAATAATGTTTGTTCAGATTTCGTGTGAGTAGGCGAATTGTCTAATGATGTAATGCGTTTAAGAGAAAACAATTTCGATCTATAAACAGCTGGCTCTGCCCAATAGAAATACGGAGAGTATACAGTAAGACAAATGAATTGCAATTATATTATCGAAAACATGTATAAATTGTTTGTTTTTTACCACATAGTATTCACGAAATTCGTGTTTGTAGGTTACATTTAGATGATTATAGCTAAGTTGGGAGATAAAGTTATATATTATTAATAGGGTGTAAATTATGCAGTTATGATTTATCACGGAATATATGAAAGAATAAATGAGATCCGATAACAATGCATGTTGCTGTGCCAGAAAACAATATGGTTGTTTCGTTAAATATGAAGAACGTCGTATCCGAAACCCTGAACAGGCAGATCTTTCATCGGCTCACAAATAAAAGCTTTCCTTTGATTGTGGACGTGCTTTTTCCCAAAGATAAGTAATTATGGAGTCAGCCGAGAATAGAATGTTTGTGTCCGACTTAGCGAACTAACTATCGAAATTCTGCGCATGCGCAAATGCTCAAAAGTGATGCGAAACTTAAACTTCGCCTGCGCAGAAGATCGATAGTGCTTTAACGGTCGAGGGTGCACAAACTCTCTACTAGGAAAGCACTAAGCCAGGCAACAATACACCATAGATATCGATTAATAGCTATTTACGATATTAGTGTCGTAATACATCTGATTACAATGCGAGATTGGAAAATTGCCAAACGAGGTCGATAGACCGAGTTTGGTAACAAATTGAGTATTGTAATCAGATGTTACTACACGAACATCGTACAACGTTTAATCCACTTTGTAAAACTTTGTTAGATTTAATGTGAAAGTTCGTCCTACCCCTTCAATTTATTATTCACATATTTTTCTCCTGTGAGTGGCGACACTGTACTAAAAAAGGAGACCAATTGAAACACACTTGGTGTATACTTTTCGATATGAGTGAATATAGTTCTGAATAGAAATAGCAGAAAATGCTGCTACAGAAACATTGTTGCCCAACAAATCAGGAAAGAAATATGAGCGCGAGTATTTAATTTTTAACGATTGGTGAAAAAAAAGTTCATTCCATATGGGCAAAAATTAATTGCTTACTTTTCTGGCAAGTCAGAGAAGGAGAAACCAAGTAGACTTTGTCCCAATATTCTATGTGAAAGAGTGCAATATCACTAGTAGTTCAGTCAAAAGGTATCTGGCACAGGAAAAAAAAATCCGGAAGTTTTTTCCTCAACCGTTCTATATGTTTTTGAGAGTCAAAAACATAGAACCGTTCGGAAAAAATATCGAAATTTTTTCCTGGATCGGGCCCCTTTTAGCAACAATTGACTGGACTACATGGAAATATTGTAATAAAAAGCTAAATATGTACATATAAATGTACTTATTTTTCCCAAAATATGTAGGAAAAAAATATGTAAAATAAAATTTCATTATAACGTTTAAAATTGCTCTCTACAGGCGAGTTCCGAGGACAGAATGTCGCCGATCGGACCTTAACCAGGATTCTCAGAGGCTAAAGAAACTTCTACGTCAACAGAAGTAATTACTCACTAGCTTCATTATAAATATTTAATACGTTCGTATTCGTAAAATATATAATGCTGTTTACGAGGAGCCAGCGCTCAAGTGAAATAGTGCCGTGTAGCGAGTAATAGATCCCGGAGGAGGGGTATAAGACAATGATCTGAAAAATACTTGTTGGTTTTTGATCGCGTTACCCATGGGGGTTTATGAAACATGAGGAAGCATGTGGTTGACGTTAGTTCTGCTTCACGTACATCCGCTCATTCTTCATTCCGGCGGCTACCAACGCGGTTTTCAAGAAGCAGGGGGGGGGGGCGAAACTTATGATTGAGAATTAATAGCGAAAGGTGGGAGTTAATAAAAGCGCATTGCGTGGCTTTCTAGGAAAGATGATTCCAGAAACATACATTGTGAACTCGCATCTGAAATGTTCTCTTATCACATATAATATATTAAAATGTAACGGAATATGTAATAATAGGTTAAATATGTCATTATACCAAAATATGTGAAATAAAAATGCTTCTAATTCATTCAGAATGTGTTGTTAACACTAAAAGATATTATTGAATACACGCATCTTACCCCCGTTATAATATATATATATATATATATATATATATATATATATATATATATATATATATATATATATATATATATATAATGTACCCTCACACACACATACATGAAAATCCGTTCCCTATTTATGAATAATACTAGAAAGAAAGAAATGATTAAAAAGAAGAAATTAACGATATTACAACATAGCTTGAAGGTTTGTTAAACAAATGAAGGGATAGTTCGGAAAGTACTGAAGAAATCTTAAAAACAGTTCACAACACTACTACATTTTCATTTTTTACAATTTCTATTACATTTTAAGATGAGATAGTTTCCTGGCAGGGGCATCAGAGAAAAGATTTTAAAGAAAACGTTCCTGTCATTATTGTAGAAAATTGAATTCTAGAATATGTTTGGTTGCAGCTGACATAACATTGAAAACGCTAGAAATAAATGTATAATAGTTTTACCCGTGTAGTACGTTGGGAAAACGTTTACAAAATATTCCAATTGGGGATTTTATTCGAAAGGGAAACAGACCGACAAGGATTTCATTATGTTCGTTATAATGAGTTGCGATACATCACAAAACGGCTCATTAAATTGGAAATAAATTCCTGCGAATACTAATACGAGCATTACGTCCGCCTTCACTCAGGCAATAGTGTCGAAGGAAATGTCACTGTCACCCAGTATCTTTGAGGCTGATTTATGACAGAAAGCGACGACACAATGGTAAATTGAGAATTTAGAAATACGTGGAATGTGATGGACAATAGAGCAGCTATTATGTTGCCAGTAAATTTTAATGAAAAAATAGTCGAGTTAACACATTGGTTTACTTTTCACACATCCGTGATTGTTATTCAAAGAACAATAACCTTCGTTGAAGTGGTTGTACATTTGTTATCGTAAACAAAAAATGATTTGTTCTAACAAGGGACCTTTCAACAGGGACAGGTTGAAATCTCGCTTCATTTTTTATATAGATTTATATTCACGATTTACATGTGCTGAAAAAGCTGCCATCACGCACAGGAAGTTATTAAAACACCCAAAACCCCACTCTTTGACGTCGCAAATCGTCGTTTTCGCGGGGTTTGTGCAGCCCTGCCTACTGTGAGAGTATGTTCGCCGAGGGAACAAGCGTTCTTACGGCCACGAGTTCCAATTCATTGGAACACTACCCTAAGACATTAGAGCGAAACCAACGATTTAGAATATACTACAGTATATATACAGTAGTATATTCTATCTCGTTGAGCGAAACACTAATCTAATGACATTGTCATGCCCTTGACCTGCTCACACTGCCGCGCGGCGTGGGTCTACTTCCGGGCTGTATTCTTCGACATTGAGAAACAGAAACCCAATGTGATGCTAAAGAGCGCCCGCTGCATGCAAGTATAGTTAACATTGTTTGCCAATCTTCTATTATCTTTGAAAAAGACACATCAATATAGTAAGATGGTTCAGATGAATGCGTTTGTAGTACACGCCAGTAAGTCATTTTGATCATCATCTATCCTGTTGAATTGGCTCGAAAACAGTCTCTTTTTCGTTCGACAAGACTGCTCTGAGCGTCTCGGAGGCCAATGATTGGTTGATTTGTATCGTTACAATCAATGACCTAATTATTGCCCGCTCAAAGCCGCCTTACAGAACGTTATCACTAGGTGCTTATGATGAAGCTCGTTTTTTGCCGAACTGGCAGCATATTTTAAATTAAATCTAAATGCAACGTTAAAAATTAAAAAAATAAAATTTAATTGAAATGATCTAACTCTATAATCGTAAATTTTAATTGGTGTATAGATTAATCGGTCTAAATCTAAACGATTATAGTAATTAATGAAACGAATGTATAAAGAGGGGGATGATTGCACAAGTGGTATGCTGAAAACGAGCGACGATAGGCGCGTATTTTCTTATATGCCACGAGTGCAATTACACCCCTTTATACGTATGTTACGTTCAATATTGTTTCGTTCCATTAAAGAATAATTTAAATTTTGAGAAATTCAAGCACATCTACAATTTGAAGCATGTGTTAGATGACGACATATTGCTTTGTGAAATTGAAAAATATCTATTTTATGTGGGCATTGGATCGTGTTTGTTTGCAAGAAATATTTGGATATGGAAGGTAGTGAAGATATTGCGGATAAAGTATGAAAAGAAGCTGACAATGGCATGAAAACATTAGTTCCCACGTCGAGTAAATACAGGTATAAGAGAGAATTCAACCTGTATGAATATTGGGGGGGGGGGAAACTAGTCATTCTGACACAGTTCAGGTATAGCGAACTTTTTAGAACTGGTAAATACAACTGTCATTTACATTTTTTACATTCGTAATTCTACGACCAAATGTTTTACATGTAAAACATTTAATTTATTCACGTTAAATACTTTGTTATTTCATAAGTCAGCTAGCTAAACGTTTACTTTCCCAATTTAGTTTTATTCAATCGTTGTTTATTTATAATTGTTGTAAGTAATATGTGATGTAGATTTTTGTTCACGTTTCATGGCCGACTGCAAATACTTTGGCAACATCTGTGTTATAGTTTCTTAATTAAACGATTTGGTTCCTTTTATGAATTCTGATTGGTAGGTGTACATTTTTAATTACACGGAGGAATTTGAATTGCACGCGTGCTATTATCATAGAGAAAATCAACGATTTTTAGCGAATTAATGAGCATATTTAGTTAATTTAACGAAAAAGTATGTTTATTAATCGTATAAAAATCGATTAAACTAATTGCGATTAATCCCTAGTAACTAACTGACGAATAAATAAATAAATCTAGATTTAGTATACCAGGACACAATGTTCCCCGAAATGAACCAGTTTTCTGCCCAACAAACTGTCAGACATAGCTGATATGTAGATATCCTAGCGAGCAATGTCTGTACCAATTGAGTAGTTCTCTGCAGCAAGGGTTGTCCACGGCCTTAGAGAAACCAGCACGGGCTAAACTGATCAAATTCTTAATTTTTAGTAACTTCCAGTAAACGACAGCAGCTGTTTTTCGCAGCGCATATTAATAGTAAATATCTTTTGATAGAAAAAATAGATCAGATTTCGATCTGAACCTGTTGAAAGGTCCCCTATATGAGTCTCTGATCAAAAAACTACTTTAAAACTGAGGTTACTGACCCCAAAACAATCACAACTAATTCTCAGGCATATTTAAAAGTGTTGTAATGTTAAAATAAAATAAAGTATTAAGAGAACTCTCTCACACGTACACGTAAAATCATCTTCAGTTTCTGTACTTCTGCTTCTGGGTCAATGACTCGCATTCTGATAAGGTTATTCGTTCAGTTTCCTTTGATCCATTGAGAAAATGCTGAAATAGGCCCTTCTTTTGATCCTGAATCTAAATTTAGCTTCACTGTACGCACGTTTGGTTGAACCTTGCTTTTCTTAGTTGCGGAAGGTGTAGGTTAAAAGGTATGAGTTGTCATTTTGCCAGCAATTCCATAAAATCTAATATATCGTTTGCACACTGTTACAGAAATTATATGCAAGTAGTTTTCTCTTTCTCGTGACCGAAAATGTCTACTTTTGAAATATTGGCAACCACACTTTGACAGTATTTTTATTCATAATTTTACTCTGTAATTTTAGAAGAAAGGGGGTAGGGTTTCTGAAGGCCAAGAAAACGGGCACAGATTATAATTCTCACTCATACGTCACATACAGCTTTTTCTTGTTTTTGACGATCCATAAATTTATCAATCTTCCATAAATCTAATCAAACTTCAGCCACATATAACTTTTTGAAATCAGTGAACCAAAAAGAAACAAAATAATAGGGACTAATGAATTGTTTTAAATATTATCGATAGCTTATACTTTCAAATTTCTACGTAACATTATTTGCAGATTGAGGTGCACAAGGAATGCAATAATCATACCGTTTCTCTGAGGCAATCCTGAAACTACCATGTATGCGTCGCCAATAGTTTCCACTTTGTATACATCATACTTCTGTATCCTGGAATCAAACAGCCTGTAGAGTGTGTTGAGCATCGTCACCACTTCCATTGGAGAACTCAACGCAGCCAGCTGCGTAAAACCCACGATGTCGCTGAAGAAAATGGTTGCAGATTCAAAATTTTCCGCTGGTACCTGCTGAAACAAACGACTAGCTTTATTTTAAACTTGTATCTTTTCCAGGTGGGATAGCCAGACTTCGGATTTTAAGGTCTATGTATTTACATTAGAATACATAAAAATTAAATTTTATTATTGTGAAGAATCAAGCCTGTTGAATGAATTTAATATTATCTAAATTATTTGTAAAGGGTGGTTTTTAATGCCTTTTTGCCTGAAAGTGTCCAAAAGAAGGTTTTTGAAAAGAATTAACTTAATGTTTTTTTAACAATGTGTCCCGTATACATACACAGGGGCAGAGATGTACAAAACGTTCAGACTAAATCGATTAGGAATATTTCACTAGCTGCTGGCCACCAACAATTGAAGTGTTAAACGTTTAAAAATTGCTCAAATAAATACTTCAACAATCGCAGATTTTTTTAAATTTTTAAAATAATTTTAACTGATCTCAGAATAGCCCAACTGCAGAAGAGAAATTCATGATAATACTGCTTATTGCGAATACGAATTCATACATACATACATAGAAATAGCATGTGATGCTATAAGTATTGTCATTATAATACAACTTACCTTTTGTCTAATTAAGGAAATAGAGCGTCTAATCTTTAAAAGAAATTACAGAATTTAGATGTCAAGATACCAATTCTCATGCTTAAAATTCCAAAGTCTAGTGATCTTACAAAGAAGTAAAGTATTTAATTCCGTCTGAAACTTTTTGAAAAGTGCATAGTTTTGTTATCTTATTTTAAATATCAAAAATTGATATCATCAAGATGAGCATACTAACGGAATTACAAAGGTACCTCCCATCGAAAAAGGAACAGAATTAATTTGTCCAGAAAAGGAATTAGAAATTAGAGGAAAACTCGGAAACCTTCGCGCAAAGAGCACGTTGGCATATTCTGTTTCATGCATACGAAGAGAACGTGAAGCATGACAAACATCGGTTCTTGGTGCTCACTGCATCAAAGGCGGGTATGTGTTGGAAAGATGTAGGGCACCGCTCATTGAAGCTTCGTCATGCACTATGCAGACTTACACATACGGTCACGGTCGCATAATTTGACGTTAAAAAGGTAGTTCTGAAGATAGCTGCATTGACAGAACTACATACTGATTGGAAAGGCTTTCGCGGCCGGAGTTTGTATTTCGTAGGCTATCCAGGATGAGCCACGTCTCTGCCGTGGTGGCTGACATTTTGGCCAAAATGACAGGGACGCGGCTCATCCCGGGTAGCCTAGATAATACAGAACTACCTATTGAAAATTCTCGTTCCCCTTCTCTCTTTCGTTTAAGTATCGCATATTTAACTTACGAGCATATGTAAAAATGAAGCTGTGATTTTCTAACACACATCGTCTCAGTTTCTGTAGCTGTCTGAAGAAACAAAGCTCCTGCAGGCCAAATAAGCGAAGTGTGATGATGGGAATACATCACGCTTGCCACATCTCTCCCTAACCCCCAGGCGTGGTTAATTAAAAAATAGGACCTAAGTCTGGGAACAAGCTGGCATAAGTGGAATTAATCTGACCCCAAATGCAAAATACACACATAAGGCCTCATTCACAATGCAAACTTTACCGTAACGTTATTCTGTAAAGTTAGTAGTAAAATTTACAGGTAAAAACGAAGATTTCCAACAACGAACGTAAGTTTTGTCTGAACCAATCAGAATTAAACGTACTGAAACTTGATCGATTCGTTTATAGCTTTTCTTCGACTTTTCTATCGTTTTAAGCCGTTCGTATATGCGAGTCATGGAGCTATGAATACATGGAGGTGCCGTTACAAATCTCTTCCGTGTTCAGTAAGTGAAGCAAGTTCGCCATATTGATGGGTCCAAAACACGTCTGTCAAACCAATACCTTCTGGTTCTTCAGACTTAACAATATGTCAATAAGTTGCTTGTGACGTAGGAGTATGTAGGCAGACCATGGCCGTGTACGACACACAGATAATAAAGATCACACGCTACACACGATAAAGAAGTTCTATCAAAATCGTGTTTTTGGAAATGAGCCCAACATAACCTAATGTAATTGCGAGGTGGCCAATTGTCTCTTCGTACAACTCTAATCCACAATGATCTCCGCTATGGATCTGCAGGAAATCTTTAAGAAAAGATTAACGAAAATTAGCGACTAACTTACAAGGTTACTAAACGTGTACGTTTAAGTTTCCATTGTGAATGAGATCTGCCTGGTGTTAGTAGAATGGACGGTAGATTGTTTACCGTTACTAACCGTTGTAACCGATTGTAACCGTTACTAACAATACTAAAAAGTAAACGCTGTTAGTTTTTTCATGGACTGAGTGATTTTGCGGAGTGGAGATCATTCGCATTGTGACTGTGGCGGCAGGCGTAGGCCTGAGCCTGGGCCTGGGCCTGTGTCGGGGTGTGGGCGCACCTGCCGCTGCAGGCGCAGCTGGCGCACGACGGCAGGCGGCAGCATCTGGAAGAGCAGGCTGTCGCTCTTGTGCTTCTCTGAGTGCAGCTCCTGCGTGCGCAGCATCAGCTTCGCCGCGAACGACTGCAATTTAAGTTCAATTCAATTAAGTTCAATTCAATTCAATTTATGTTTAATTCAATTCAATTTAATTAAAGTTTAATTCAGTTCAATTTAATTTAAGTTTAATTCAGTTCAATTTAATTTAAGTTTAATTCAGTTCAATTTAATTTAAGTTTAATTCAGTTCAATTTAATTTAAGTTTAATTCAGTTCAATTTAATTTAAGTTCAATTCAGTTCAATTTAATTTAAGTTTAATTCAATTCAATTAAATTTAATTTCAATTAAATTCAATCCAATTATGCCTTATTTTACGTAGTGAGACTCAGACCATGAAGTCTGCTCTTCCGTCTGACCACGCAAATTTTGCTACACTCCTTTCACCATCTAGCGGAGAACGAAGGTATTACTCGGGGAACGAAACAATCGGTTTGAATTTAGCTCAGAGGATTATTTAAGGCATGAGGATATTTTACACGCAATCAATCTACTACATGGACTGCGTACTTTACTTCCCATCCAGAGGAAGGCGTACCAAGGATTTTTTCTCCCTTAAAAATCCACGGCTTCGATCGGGTTTGAACCCGCGTACTTTGGTGTTACTCCATCGACCACAAACATTCATGCCATGCACTGAACAAATGCTAGTATTAAGAGAACTCGTAGAGATGAATAGTCCAGCGCAGTAGTGATTGATCAACGTGCCTCTTTCAGTAGGTTTTTTCATTTACGCTTGTTGGTTGATTAGTGTTTCCGGACGCGTCAATACTAAGATCATTAGTCCCGTAGGTGAAGTCATATTTTATTCCTGGGGAGGAGGCGCTGATCTTCCCCAGCTGAGTGGTGAGATCCGGCGCGCGCCTACTCGTCGGCTAATGTTTTTGTGGTAGTATAGCGTATGTAAGTGTGAGTGTGTGAAAGTAAGGAATGAGGATAGGCGAAAGAAGTGTAAGAGTATGAGAGAGAGAGAGAAGTAAGGGGTAATGATATGACAAGGAAGAGGAAAGAATGATCGCGCGCGATCCGTGGCCAGATTGTCAGGATACTGCTCCGGCATTCACTTTATGTTGATCAGAAAAACCAGGGAAAAATACTGATCAGAGCTTGAATTCTCCCTCTCCAAACAGCAGCTGAATTCGACCTAGCTCTCCTGGCCAGTATGGAAAATCCTGCCACCGTCGGGACTCAAACCCTAGGATCTTCTTTGAACCTAAAACCTCTACAGTGACGTCATTTGATGCCATGAGTTACTTAAGTCGGTCTCTATTTTTGATATAAGTTTCGTAAGACATCTTATGGCCGATCGTGGATAAACAGAGTTTCATAACCAGTCGAGTATTTTAATGAGAAGTTACGTTACGAATACCGCACGACTTTCATCCACTTGGAAAACTTACAACAAATTATTAGTTAATTTGAATAAATTAGGGAATTTGTGTTTTAATAATATTTATTACAAAACTATTATTGTTAATGTAGACCCATGGATTATTAGAATATTTGGCTAATAATTCTTGTTAGGAAGAAGATCAGTGTCGTAAAGATTTACTTAAAATAACTAAAGTGTGTAAATGTAGTTATCCTTTGTCGTGGACGTTATAATCCAGCCAACTGATGATAAGAAGGGGCAATTTCGGAAAAAATTTCGAAAGTTTTTTCTCACCGGATCTATAAGTTTTTTCGGAAAACTGAATTCGAAATTAAGGGGTTTGGCATTTCGAGAAATGTCAGTTCAACAAAGAGAATTGCAAAGAGTGTTAAAAAAGGGCGAAATTTTTAGCTTTTCGCTTATATGTCGATATATCTATCAAAATAACCTTTTATATTCAAATTGAAGTTGATAAACTTTGTTACAAAAGTTGTATTTTAATTTCGTCTTTTTGCAAAAAGATTAGGAAGTAGAGCGTGTTCAAAAACCTATTTTTCTGTTCCTGTGGTTAAAACGTTGAAAACCCCACACTTTCGGTAGTCACTTCGAGCAAGGTGGAATAGCGGTGCGTGATGAAATATAAAGTTTTCGACCGTGAGCTGAACTATTCATTGTTACTGGTAAGCGAATCAGAATTGGTAGGTTGGGGTGTTAAGGGACTACCGGTATTAGGTAAAACACTTCAGGTTGACCGGGATACTTGCATTTCAAATCAATCCTAAAATATACGTGCAACTTGCATTTTCAGGGTGTTTCTGGGTACTTACTGACAGATAATCCTCTTCCGTATCATTTATTCGAGTAAAATGTCGTTTGATGTGTCTCAGCATATTGGTACACCATTGCAACTTCCAGAACATTCTTAAAACATTCTCGATAAAACGTGTTGTTGGTGATTTTAAGCACCTTAAACGGTTTTGGAGGGTGTGTTAATTGGTGCAACGCTGCGAATGACTGTACTACTTTTGCTGCTTAACACGATTCGCTACGATTTAATTCAAATGATATAAGCTAATTTAATTTTGTCAACAATTTCTTTTAATTTTGTCTTTTCATGGTACCTATATCTGTGGACGGTCTCCTATCTGGTGCTACGAAATGTAAATGCAGAACTTGATACGAGTGTATTAACTCGTAAGAGATAGAACAAATTGTGTTATGTAGTGAGTTGCCATGGTAGCGAGTTTGAGAAATGCTAGGTAGAGTTCGTAAGAAATGAACGACTGACGATTAAGTTGTGAGTTCATTTCTTACAGTGACAGTGAAATACGTGTTTAAATATTCAATTAGTAGCATCTTTAAGTGTTTAGAAGATTGGAAAAACCTTGGAGTTATGAGATACAATTAATCGGTGGTTCAAGAATACAGAACAAAATATTTGCAGAAGAAGAGCAGGTAAGTTTGCCGATTGATTAGCAATCCAGAACTTACGAACAATATATTTTCATTTCGTTTAAATTTAAGTGTTCTTATTTGTAATTACCTCAAGAGTGAGTTGACTGGACGGCGACGTGGGGTAAGCGGAAAGCAGCGACTGCTGAAATATTTTGAAAATACCCTCGATCGACTATAACCCCCGGTTATAACGGGTTATACGACTATAAGTATACCCAGGATACTAACGGGCGCCTGCAGCAGCATACACAGTTGCGGGATGAAAGATATTAGATCATTAGATACGTTACACCAATTATGTTTAAAAAGTATTTTTATTATGAACCTGCATAGCATACATACAGAGTTTTAATATGAAAGTACCCGCTGGAGGATACGCGTTAAGCTAATGACTAAATATCGCAAATTTATAAATTGATGGGATTGGTGTGGCAAAGCTCCAGAGCGATGTCAAATCAGAGGATGATGCAGTCTTGGCTAAAATACCGAGGTCTAATGATCTTACAAAGAAGTAAAGTATGTAGTTTCGTCTGGAATTTTTTGAAGAGTGTATTATTTTGTCATCTGCTTTTAAATATTAAAAAGAAATGATATCATTATGAGCATACTAACGGAAATACAAAAGTACCTCATAACGACAAAGGAACAGAATTAATTTGTGACGAAAAGGAATTAGAAATTAGTGGAAACCACGGAAACCTTAACGCAAAAAGCACTGTACCATATATACGCACTGCATAAGAAGTGCAGCATAATGCAGCTCTGTCTCCGATCAAATTTCAGGAGCTCCACAGCGTCGTTCCGGAGATACAAATGATATTCCTAGAGTATTAGCGACGCTTCTTGTCTCGGAAAAGTGCAGACGATTTTCTGATGAGATGCAGATTGCAACGAAATTCGAACATTATGCAAAACACTTTCTACTTCAGGGCCGAAACGGTAAAGGTATCATTTATTGGATGTGATTCCTTTCCAATTTATGTTAATTAAAATGTTTAATATTCGTGTAATTAAATACTAGAGTATTAAGAGCACATTGTTTCTCTTCTGACTCACACTGCTAGTTTTCCATGTGATATATTTGGGGCGATACCTGAAGCAAGTTATCCGCTCCTTTCTGAGAAGAGCTGTACAGTTTGTTTAAATTAGATTTTGCATACATACACCTGAATGCCAACTCCGCGTTCAGAATAGTTAATTAATAACCAGTTCGCAGCTATAGCTGGAATTCCCGTAATAGTATACTCACAGCAGTTCTAACCATGGACGGTGAACTTGCTGTCTGCGAGGCAACTAGAATAAGGTCTTTGTGTTTTAAATGTCTTAAAGAATGAAAATCAGAGAATTAACAGCGCAAAATCATACATTTTTCTCTTCCTCGTTGGTACTCAGAAAAAAATCGAAATATTGAAATGTTGGTATTTTTTCTAATGAATATCATGTAATGGTTTCGCTATTCAAGTAAATTATTACTTTGAATTTATTATTATTATTATTATTATTATTATTATTATTATTATTATTATTATTATTATTATTATTATTATTATTTATTATTTATTCGGAGGTGGCCCTTTAACTCATGGATAAAATATAGTATACTGAGTATACTGTTTGATATGTAACAGTTTACAATTTGATAAGCAGTTAGGAAACACGTTGCATCCAGAAGGTGATAAGTTCGAAAATTCATGCAAAGAAGATTTATTTACATTTATAATAATAATAATAATAATAATAATAATAATAATAATAATAATAATAATAATAATAATAATAATAATAATGTCTTTATTAATGGCGAGGCTCAGACGTTTATGACTATTAACTTAAATTATTTTTGGCATTGCACTGTCGACCTCACCTGGATTGTGTGTGTGGCGTTACGGACGAGCAGGATGATGACTGGCGAAATGGCAAGCACCATCACCAGCAAAGTGATGGCGATTGCTTGTTGGCGACTCGCGTGGCTGAGATCCTCTGCTACCTGGTCACTGTAAAGATAACTCATTATTCTTTTCATATGAAAAATTAAAAGGCTTATACATTTTTACCGCCCCCAAAACTGAAATTGAAATAACTGAAAAACTTCGTGTTTAAAGACACAACGAATTGACTCGAAATCGATGTACAAGAAAGTAGACACATCTAAAATAAAACGTCATATTTTTATTAAGCGAAGAAAATAGTATGTGAAGAGTTAAAAAATATTATAGTTTTAATATTAAACAATCGAAGGGCATAGAAGAAGAAGGGGAAATCCTACTTTTTTATGGAATTGATTTATTAGCATTAAATAAAACGACAAATATTATTGTTTTTTCTGTAATATGTTATTTAATTTATGGACTTACGAGGTATATGCAAGTGTACTGTGTTTAAAAGTTTACAAGTGGACTGAATTGTTTTACGAAAGTTCTAGTAAAACCCCTCAAAATCTCTGAACTATGCCAATGTCGGATAGCCCCTTGTTCTACTGAGCCCTTCCATTCATAAAGATAATTTACATGAAGACGGCATGTGGAGTAAAAGTATTTTCTTGGTCGCGAAATAAGTGACCTCCATTTACACGATAGTAGTTCTGCAAAATTCCAAGTTTTGAGTTGTCATTTATATTGTTCACTTATATGTATCGTTGGAGTTATATCGAGACAAAAATCGAGAAAAGAGACTATATCGAGAAAAAAAATTGTGCTTAACAGTTGGATCTTCCCTCACATATAATAGTCACGGTCTTCTGCTCTGACCACGTGCTGCATGCCACATCCTTCCCACATGTCACATTCGTGTTTCGATGCGACGAGAATGCCAGCTCGACTGTGACAAAGAGGACTTATTCATCAATTCATGATTGCGAATATGAAACGCGTTTGTTCTGCATTCGCTTACACCGAAGCAAAAACACACGCAGCGAAACGGAAATATTGTGAATCAAAACCGATGGAATAACAATCGAAGTACAGTACTAAAGTAATGATAAACAAACAAGGACACTCTCAACGACGATAATTTACATTGCACTAGTATAAACTAGTCGCTTAATTGCACCCGTCGGACAGAATAGTAGAAGGGAAATCGCTACAGAATCCCTGTCATTTGATCGACTCACTCGGATGGCAACAAAAGTAGATTAAAAAGTCCGAGAAGCTGCTGGATTTGGTGCATCGAAAATCTACACAATTACTCAGCATTTTTGGGGTCCAAATGACATCGTCATCATTCAACTCACAACATTCAAGTGCAAAAAATTTGGATCGTGGTGACTTTCCTACTGGACAGAAAGGCATTATGTTAATTGTTACTTCTCAAGGATTAACTTAAAGTTAATATAACTCTCAACAGAGCGTTTCGAAAAGTAACAGAAGTTATTAGGGGGGTGATAAAGAACTGAAAGAAATTTCAATTAATTTGTTTCGGCTTTCATTGCAAAGTATTTCAGAAATTATTGATCAAGATAAGACTGTTGAGGCTGCAAAATAGCTTGAATTATTTGGGAGAGCATGAGACGAGGATTCGAGTTGACAACAAGATTCCTGCCGCCTTTTCCTCCCTTGCCGCAAGGGAAAATTCTGAAAGGCAATTATTTAAGAAATATTGGTTTACTTCAGCGTAAGAATTATTGAGTATTGAAGAAGTTGTCTGTATTACCACGTCTGGGCGAAAAGAAGATCGTTTTCTGTCGTAATTCGGGCCTGATTAAGTTCCAAGTAGAGGCTCCGCGCCAAAACTCTGTCCATGGAGTCTGTACTGCTGTGAAGTAGACCGCTATCGACATAACCTTCGCTCTTTACATGAGCGCGGCGTGCAACTACCCGGCTTCTCGATCTTCGAACAAAGCGAACCCATTGCGTCTTATTTGGAAGGGCGTTTGATTTGCAGAATGTTGACAATACGAAATGCTGTCTCTTCGCTCACAATCTTTTCGAGAAAGTTGGTTTCATTTCCCAGTAGCTGGCGAAGAATGATTTATTTTCTTTCTGTCCAACGCGGAACGTTTGAAATATGTACCCTTTGCTGTTAATTAGCGCTAAGGAATTGTTATAAATAATTGAATTCCAAGTATGGCGCCAAACTTGAATTAATTTTGGCCGTCTCTGTGCCAACAGACTCGTTGCAAAAATATTTGAACTTTTGTAATTTTAAATATTTCACAGGTTTTAAGGATAATTGGAACTCTACTTCGAGTCTTCCTCTATTCGGACAAAAAATTAAACAAAACTAATAGTGTTAAAGAATGGAAACAAACTTTCTCGTACTTGTTAGTTTTCTAATCTCTTTAGTCTGGGCTAACTTTCCGGCTTTGCGCCTCCTACCCAGCTGCCATCTAATGCCGCCTTAAGGACAGTTTTTCACATTTTCTCAATTTTTTGGTTTCCTAATTGTAGAACTAAAACATGAATACCAATGTAGAAGAGTAAAACCCGATCCTTTATGCAAATTTGAAAACATTAGAGCCGATTTTGAGAAAATGTTTGAATGTTTCTGAAAACGCTTAGTTTTGATGTCACTTTCACAGAAAACGTTTGAGTTTTCAAGAAAATTATTACAAATCTTTTGAAGCGCTTCTACTCACAAATGCAATAATGAATAATAAAATTCCGCCAAGTAAATAATAACGTCGCGAGATTAGGGCAGGGTTATTCGAAATTAGTTGAAGAGGGATGTAGTTCACGCGATTGGGTCGCGGTAGAAACTATTAAACATTTAGTTAGCGAATTCATTTTCAACATTTTCGAATCTTTTAATTCCATCATCAGGGCTACAGAAAGAAACAAAAAACATTAACAAAAAACAAGGCATGAAGACATCAATATGAATATATATTACACAATAATACGATGAGCAAAAAATGATATAAATATGTACCCTCCTTTTTTGCTTATCATAGTGAAGGCCCGAGGTGTCGTAAGTGTACAAACGCGAGAAGTATAAATTTTGAATTTAAAATTTAAAATGTAATTTGTTGTGACCAAGTATTAAGGATTAGGTCGAACATCTACAAGAAAATAGAAAAGGAATTTTTAAGTAGCATTAGTAAATTAATTTAGCCATTGCTAAATTTAGGCTCATCAAAGAAAGTAGTTGAAGGCGGGTATTATTCTGGGTGTAAGGGAAGAGACAGTAGTGAAGGCCCGAGGTGTCGCAAGTGTACAAACGCGAGTAGTATAAATTTTGAATTTACAATTTAAAATGTAATTTGTTGTGACTAAGGATTAGGTCGAACATCTACAAGAAAATAGTAAAAGGAATTTTTAAGTAGCATTAGTAAACGTTTAGTACGTAAATTAAAAGCTTGGGCATAGACCAGTATAAGTTACATGGGTGACGATTACGATGAGAAAGAATAACATAGAATGGACTGGAAATTGAACATAACAACGGCCAAGCATGCGAAACAGCCTGAATAAGGGAAATAAAATAAGCACATTGTTAATTATAGGAAGAGGACGTTTTGTATTACAGTACAGTAAATATTTTAAGAAGTACAGTACAGTCAAGAATATAAAGAATGAGAAATGAGTATAGAAGCATAACCGTACATTGTACAAATTAAATCCATGGATGACTGAATGAATGTTCATTTGATGCCATGTGTAAATGGAACTTCAACGTTTCTTTGCATTTCATGTTGTTGTAATGAATTGTTGATAGAATGTTCGCTAATCAAGGGATATCGTGAAATACAATTCGTAAGAGGAGGCAGTTTTATAATTACAATATTCTTAATAAAGTCAATATTATTCCCGTAGAAATTCAGAAGTAGGGTATTTCCAAGACCCATTTATATGATATTCACATCCTGAGTTCCCTTTGAGTAGGTTTCTATCGCCCCACTATTAGAATTTTTTGGACCTGTTAAGTATGCCTAACATATAGAAGGGCACTTTTAATATAATGAGGAAGAGAGCCAAGCCCCAGGCATGATATATTCTTAAAATTACAATATTTATCGAAAATATTATTTCTAAAATGTGTTACGTAAACATTCCTTTTCCGAATGAACTCTCAATCTGAGAAAATAAGGTGTTATTTCAAAGCTGTAAGTTCTCCGTGTCTGAACGTTTGATTATATTTTTGTGTATATTTTATAAACGTAAATAATGTAGAAAAATATTTTTTTCTGAAAAGTCGACATCACGCACAACCTGACAGTGAGGAGGGTAGTAACGGGGAAAGGCAGGACAGCTCACGACAAAGAACATAGGAAAGAGCAGTGATGCTCGGCGTTAAACCAGGGCAGGCCAGGGCGGAGCAGCGAACAGCAAGACAGAACAAAGAAGATCAGGGCAACGCAGAGCAGGGCAAGGCAGAGCAGGGCAAGGCAGAGCAGGGCAAGGCAGAGCAGGGCAAGGCAGAGCAGGGCAAGCCAGAGCAGGGCAAGGCAGAGCAGGGCAAGGCAGAGCAGGGCAAGGCAGAGCAGGACAAGGCAGAGCAGGGCAAGGCAGAGCAGGGCAAGGCAGAGCAGGGCAAGGCAAGGCAGAGCAGGGCAAGGCACGTTATGAGCAGACTGCTGCGTTGACAGGGCAAGATATAAGCAAGCAGAGATAAGGCTGCTGCCGCAGGGCAGGAAGGCTAAGAGCAGGCCAAGGTGCTGCAGGGAAAGGCTGCTAAGGGTTATGCTGCATGCTATGGCTATGGGTTATGGCTGAGGGGCAAGGCAGGGTTATGGGGCGGCTGCTAAGAGTTGAGGGCTGGGCAGAGTGCCAGGCTGGCTGTTATTATGGCTGCCATATTATGGCGTGCTGCACAGAGTTGTGGCTACAAGAGATATAAGGCAAGCATATTATGGCTGCCACAGAGTTATGGGAAGCAAGGCAGAGAGGGCTGGGCAGAGTTATAAGCAATGCAGACAGGGCTAATGCAGAGCACAGGCTGCCGCTATGGTTATGGGCGTGTTGCTAAGATCAGGGCAATAAGAGTTATAAAGGCTGCTAAGAGCTATGGGCACAAGAGTTATGGCAAGCTGCCAAGAGTTATGCTGCTGCTAAGAGTTCAGGGCAATGCATGAGTTATATACAAGAGACAGGGCACAAGATTATAAGGCTAAGCAGATATGGGCAAGGCAGATGAGAAGCAATAAGCATACAGGGCAAGAGCAGGCGGTCAAGCATATTATGGGCAACAAGAGCAGGCAAGAAGAGCATGTGGTTGCAGAGCAGGGCAGATTATGGGTGGCTAAGAGCAGGGCTACAAGCAGAGCAGGGCGTTGCAGAGCTATGGTTAAGAGTTATAAGGCTGCTAAGAGCTATAAGCAAGGTTATATTATGGCAAGGCTAAGAGCAGGTGCCAAGCATTATGGGCACAAGAGCCATGGGGCGCTGCCATATTATGCCGCTGCCATGGCTATGGGCTAGGCGCTAAGATATTATGGGCGTCATGCTACATATATATGCTGCTAAGATTATGGGCGCTGCTATATTATGGCCAAGATTATGGCAAGACAGGGCACAGACATGGCAATGCTAAGAGCAGGGCGGGCTGCTAAGAGTTATGCTGCTAAGACAGGGCGCTGGGCAGTGGCTATGGGTTAAGGGCAAGGCAGGGTTATGGGCGACAAGGAGGGTTATAAGGTAAGCAGGGCTAAGGCAGGTTAAGAGCAAGTTACAGGGCGAGGGAAGGTTATGGAGCAGGGTAAAGCGATTATGGGTTGGGCGTGATATAGGCGTTTCAGAGCAGGCGTTCTGGTAGACAGGGCAAGGTTAAGAGCAGAAGGTTAAGAGTTATGCTGCTGCTAAGAGCTATGGCTGCTGGCCAAGGAGTTATGCGGCTGCGTTGAGCTGAGGGCGCTGCTAAGAGCAGGGCAAGCAGAGCCAGGCGCGCGCATTATGGCTGCCGCTATGGGCTATGGCGGCTGCAGGGCAGGGCTATGGGCGTGGCGCGAGTAAGCAGGCGCAGGGTTATAAGCAAGAGTTATACAAGGCAGAGAGGGCAAGGTTAAGAGTTATATGCAGGATGTACAAGGTTAAGAGCAGGGGCTGCTAAGAGCAGGGCAAGGCAGAGCAGGGCCTGCTAAGAGTTACAGGGCAAGGCAGAGCAGGGCCAAGGCAGAGCAGGGCAAGGCAGAGCAGGGCAAGGCAGATCAGGGCAAGGCAGATCAGGGCAAGGCAGATCAGGGCAAGGCAGATCAGGGCAAGGCAGAGCAGGGCAAGGCAGAGCAGGGCAAGGCAGAGCAGGGCAAGGCAGAGCAGGGCAAGGCAGAGCAGGGCAAGGCAGAGCAGGGCAAGGCAGAGCAGGGCAGCGCAGGGCAGGGCAGCGCAGGGCATGGCAACGCAGAGCAGGACAGGGCAGAGCAGGACAGGGCAGGGTAGGGCAGGACAGGGCAGGGCAGAGCTGGGTAAGCCAGGGCTGGGCTGGGCAGAGCTGGGGAGGGCAGTGCTGGGCAGGGCAGAGCTGGGCAGGGCAGAGCTGGGGAGGACAGAGCTGGGCAGGGCAGAGCTGGGCCGGGCAGAGCTACGCAATAGCCGAGCTCAGCTCTGCCCTGCCCAGCCAAAGCACCAGCCAAAGCACAGCACGTAGTGTCGCATGAGGGTACGAGGGATATCATGTAAGGGGCGACATGTGAGAGGTGTTGTGTGAGGGTGTCGTGGGAGGAGAATGATTCGTGTTACGGGGAGAGTTGTGTGAATGGGGAAGTGTCGTGTGAGTGGGAGGAGTGTCGTGTGAGTGGGGGGAGTGTCGTGTGAGTGGGGGAGTGTCGTGTGAGTGGGGAGTGTCGTGTGAGTGGGGAGTGTCGTGTGAGTGGGGAGGTCGTGTGAGTGGGGAGTGTCGTGTGAGTGGGGAGTGGTCCAGTGAGTGGGGGAGTTAGTTCGTGTGAGTGGGGAGTGTCGTGTGAGTGGGGAGTGTCGTGAGTGGGGAGTGTCGTGTGAGTGGGGAAGGTCGTGTGAGTGGGGAGTGTCGTGAGTGGGGAGGTCGTGTGAGTGGGGGAGTGTCGTGTGAGTGGGGAGTGTCGTGTGAGTGGGGGAGTGTCGTGTGAGTGGGAGTGCTCGTGTGAGTGGGGAGGTCGTGCGAGTGGGGGAGTGTCGTGTGAGTGGGGAGGTCGTGAGTGGGAGAGTGTCGTGCGGAGTGGGGAGGTCGTGCGAGTGGGGGGAGTGTCGTGCGAGTGGGGGAGTGTCGTGTGAGTGGGGAAGTGTCGTGTGAGTGGGGGAGTGTCGTGAGTGGGGAAGTGTCGTGTGAGTGGGGAGTGTCGTGTGAGTGTGGGGGAGTGTCGTGTGAGTGGGGGAGGTCGTGTGAGTGGGGGAGGTCGTGAGTGGGGGAGTGTCGTGTGAGTGGGGGAGTGTCGCGTGAGTGGGCTGAGTGCCCGGTGAGTGGGCGTGTCGCGGTGTGGGTTGAGGGTCGCGTGAGTGGGTTGAGTGTCACGTGAGTGGGCTGGAGGTCGCGTGAGTGGGTTGAGGTCGCGTGAGTGGGTTGAGTGTCGCGTGAGTGGGTTGAGTGTCGCGTGAGTGGGCTTGAGTGTCGCGTGAGTGGGTTGAGTCGCGTGAGTGGGCTGGAGTGTCGCGTGAGTGGGGTTGAGTGTCGCGTGAGTGGGCTTCGAGTAACGCGTGAGCGGGTTGAGTGTCGCGTGAGTGGGTTGAGTGTCTGCGCGAGTGGGTTGAGCGGTCGCGGAAGCGGCTGAGTGTCGCGTGAGTGGGTTGAGCGCAGTTCGCGTGAGTGCTGAGTGTCGCGTGAGTGGGTTGAGTGTCGCGTGAGTGGGTTGAGTGTCGCGTGAGTGGGTTGAGTGTCGCGTGAGTGGGTTGAGTGTCGCGTGAGTGGGCTGAGTGTCGCGTGAGTGGGTTGAGTGTCACGTGAGTGGGTTGAGTGTCGCGTGAGTGGGTTGAGTGTCGTGTGAGTGGGTTGAGTGTCGCGTGAGTGGGGGCGTGTCGTGTGAGTGGGGGAGTGTCGTGTGAGTGGGGGCGTGTCGTGTGAGTGGGGGAGTGTCGTGTGAGTGGGGGCGTGTCGTGTGAGTGGGGGGAGTGTAGTGTGAGTGGGGGCGTGTCGCGCGAGTGGGTTGAGTGTCGCGTGAGTGGGGGCGTGTCGTGTGAGGGGACGTACGCGATGATGTGGCGCAGGGTGTCCTGCAGGGTGCGCAGCTCGCGCACGGCGTGCAGCATGTAGGCGAAGTACTCGGTGGCCGTGGCCGGGTCGGGCACGCGCCGCTCGTTGCTGTAGATGTCGGAGCGCCTGCGCACACAGTCACATATCAGAGGCGCAGCGTCGAATTGACGTTGGGAAGCAGGGTTAACGTTTCATTCAGTATATAAAAATAAATGGAAATAGACAAGTAATCTGATACAAATGAAGTGAAACAATTGTTAGTAGATTCTTATTCTTATTGATATTATTATTATTATTATTATTATTATTATTATTATTATTATTATTATTATTATTACGATAAATATTGTAATGCGCTGGTATAGAATATAGGTAACTACTGGATGGATTCGCTGAATCAATTTTGAAGAATGATTTACTATTTACATCATATTATTAAGTTTTATTTAGTTTACATAAGAAGGTTATGTACAAATAAAGGTGTGTATCAAAAATGAATGTTGCAAGCAAATCTGTGAACACGCTCTGGTGGCTTCCCAATGAGTTACGCAGTCGACAACATTTGTGGAAGTAGCGACCACCAGTGGCTCCGTGGAAAAGTGTACTGCCATTCTATTTGCATTTTCGAAGCTAATGCACATGAATGAAAAACTCAGTAACGTCGAAGTGTGTGGATTAAATTTTTAATGAAGTGTTTCATAAGATTATAAATATATGAATTTCTGTGCGAATAATTCATGTGGCGTGGGGAGGAATATTTCAGCTGTACGAAATTCGTCTTCAAAACACAAGAAATGCTTTCTTAGATGCCGGTATTGATCAAAATTCGAATGTTACACATTTTATTCAAATGAAAATAGCTATTTTGGATATGTGGAGTTAGAATAGTCTAATATACAAACGATTAAGAAGTTTGCAGCTCTCAATTTACCCATGTATTTATATAAATTTTAATCCTGCCACTTTGCAACTCATATATAACATTTAGTTACCCTACATTCCATGAATAAACAAATATTTAAGTTAAAAGATCTCCCACTGCTTCCAATTATGCTGATTAACATTAAAAAATTCGATAAATATAGGACAACGATGCCACTTCATTCTTTTGAACGAAGCTTGACTGGATCGTTAAATATTTGAGAGTCGAGAAATACCCCTGTTACAATCATTTCTCGATCAATGTGTAACTGCTGAAGAATTCTGTCAATGCCCAAATTCCACCCCACTTCGCTGAACAATTTCAAGCATGTTCATCACCACTCTTTTATAAGCTCTTATCTACTATATATCTACTCTTTTATAAGCACAAAACCAGCTACCAGTACAACAAATTATTATTCTCTTGAGTCTCTTTTTGTAATCATAACAGCACTCCTGCGCTCAGCACCTCTCCCCCAAAACGCGATCTATAAGTTATACTTTCTTCGTGTATTGTTCCGGTAAGGGATGTTTCCCAAATAATGAATATCGACCTGTATATTATTTCCAATATTAGTTTCAATACTATCGGAAATTTCTCATATTTAATATTGATCGTTTTTAATTTCACATCAATTATTTCAATATTTACTTATTTTGTCTCCCTCTGCTTTCTAAGTTTTATAATGTGTATTATTTCACTAATTCTAATATTTTAATCGTTATTTTAATTTAAATTAATTCTTATTTTATTGTGAAAATTCACTAAGATTCATAATATTTGAGGGGGGAAATATATCCAAAGATACGTCGTTGCATATCGTCTTTATCGTTATCACCGTCATTATTACTCCAAGGAGCTGGCTACGGTGAGCGATCCAAGTGGAGTATCAATTATCAAGCTGTCTTTCCGGCCATGGGTTCCAGGGTTCAAATCCCCTTCCTCATGTTCCCCATTCCTCCTTCCATACGTTAATGGAACTACGTGACCAACGGGACATACAGGCCTGGACACTGAACGCCCCGTTTGAATGGCTCGGCCAGTATATCTAATCAATCATGAGGGAACAAAGAAATTGATTTCCGAGAAATACGATTTCAAAATGATTGCCATTTCCCCGAATATGATATTCCACAAGGTCAAACGCCAAAATGTTGGCTGTCAGCTGTCATCGGCGATTTTAGTTCCATTGAAACGAACTCTCACCGCACCGCGCAGGAAAATTCTACCTAAATGTCGTGGTTGTTCATTTATTCAGTAGCAAATTGTTATTTTTAGGTGTGTATTAAATGCGTTACGCGATTGGTATATGATAGAGATTGAAAACTTTTTGTCAAAACCTGTTTGTCCAAACAAACACCAGTTAATATCTTGCCAAAAACAACAATTTTGCTGAAGAAATAAATAACGTTTTCTCCATGGTCGTGTAATGCATTTTATTATACGAGGAATCTAAGCTTTCAATTGCGAGGCTGGATAATAAACGTATGAGGCGTTAGGCGCGAGGATTACCCAGCCGAGCGAATAAAACGCCTCGATTACGCGAATAATACCTTGTTTTATTCCCTTTTCAGGTTGAAATTATTTTAAATACAATTTTCTTGCCCAATTGTAGGAATTTCTATAGATGATGGTAAATTGGCTATCATAGTAAGTGATTGCTAGTAATTTCTAAATACTTGTACAGAAGGACATGGATAGTATTTAGAATGGAAAGTTCGAATTGCAATTTCAGGAATTATTATGAATGAAAATATGAATATAAATCTTTTTTATGAAGTTGAAAAGTAAGTTCAAGGGCCTAAAAGTGTCAGAGTGTTTGCCAAAAATGTATGAAAGCTCTAAAACCTATAGCGGGTTCAAACCCAATCGAAGCCGTGGATTTTTAAGGTCGAAAAAAATCCTTCGTACGCCTTCTTTCGGAGGAGAAGTAAAATCCACTGTCCCACGTTGTAGATTTAGTGCATGTAAAAGATTCTCAAGCCGAAAAGAAGCCTCTGAGCAAAATTCAAATCGCCTGTTTCATCGCCCGAGTGATTCCTTCTTTCTCTGCCAGACGGTGAAAGGAGCGTAGCGGAGCGGGAACGGAGCGAAGCTACCAAAGATCCTGTAGATTTTTTCTCCAATCCTCTATCTAAAGTTTACTTTTGGTTTTTCCATCATCAGTTGAGTTCATTGTGCAAACAAATTTTAAAAAATGAGAGCAGTAACATATCCATGATTGAAGTGAAATTCATAATTGAAAATACATGTTGTTCGTACAAGAGAGTTTTGTGACGTTCATAATTACCTCGGTGTCATGCGTTGGTTTTCAGGAGGTCACGTTTTGACGCAGTCAGTGAGATTCTGTGTACCCACCGCATTCGGATATTCAAGCATTCGGGCATTCAAGACAATAATTTATATATTCGTATAATTCTTCTGAGCAAGATAAATGTAATATTAAAAACAACCTACCCTGATGACCCTACCTCTGATGCCACTGGGAAGTATAGTAATTACATGATCATGATTTATTTGAAATATTTCATTCCTCATGTCGTTAATATTTTCATTATGGAAGATTTTTATACGTAGTTTTGAGGTCAAGTTCAAGTAACTCCCTATGAAGTTCTTCGAAAACTAAAACGTTTTCTGTGAAAATTAGCTCAAAACTGAGCGTATGGAGACACGCTCAAACAACATTTTCGCGAAAACGACCGGAAATTTTTCAATAAAAAGTAGTATAAAGAAGAAGGTTTTACTCTTCTATAATATTTTTAAAGTCAATTGTACTGTCGGGGGAACCGAGAAATAGAGAAAATGTAAATAAATATACTTTAGACGCCGATAGATTACATCTGGGAAGGCGGAGCAAAACCAAAAAGCGAACTTGGACTGAAGAAATACGGAAAATAATATGAGAATATTTGCATAATTCTGTTGCACCACTAGTTTGATGTTCTTGGTACGTAAAGAATTGTTGTACTGTATAAATACTATGCTATATTATTGGAGTATGACGACTGTTTATATTAAAATATTTAATAAATTCCAATGTTACGGGAGCGTATTTTACTATTGTCCTTGAGCAGTGTGCGTGCTACTTTTGGAAAACAATTTTGTGTAATATGGTTCAGCAGCATTTTCGTGCTGCTGGCCACTGGGAATTTATAATTTTCCTTTTAGTATTACATGCCCTTACTGCCAGTACTTAGACGGTGACCACGAGGAGGGAAGTAAGGGGATGGTAGGCAGCAACAGTGAAGAACAGCTGACGGCTGGTAGATCGCGGGCGGTTGGGCCTAGGTCGCCCATGGACCCTGGATAGCATCAATTCCCACCTTGCTCAAGTCCAAAGGCAACAGTTGAGAAGCCGCTGCCGATCATTACTTCGCCATCAACGAGCGGCCAGCAACAATGCAACTTTTTTTGGCAACAATAATGCGACTGTCCCTTCTCCAGTGTGGTTGGAGAGGCGGGAATTTATTCATTTTTCGGGCTACAAGTTTGTGTTGCAGCCGATTAGGCTTTTGCAACTTACATGACGGCCTTCCTTAAAAATGCCACCTCAACGTATTCCACTTAAAAGTACATTACTGATGCCATTGGGGTGTTGTTAGTTATAGCGACGGTCGTGTGCGGCGTTTATTCGGGGGCCAGTCCACCCCTGCGTTGGCGGGACGGCTTCGACAGATGCGAGGCGGGCATAAGGGCCCACGGGGCGTCTGGAAGTGATGTGCATACCAACGCTGAGCCGGGCGAGCGGGCGGGCGAGGGGGCGTGTGCCGGTCATTCACCGCCATGGCACAGATGGGAAATCACGCGCACTTGCAACCGGCAACACACACTACTCCGCAACTATTTTTACTGTCGCGCATAACTCAGAAACTATGCGTCCCTAAAACCAGGCTTTTGTGTTCCTACAAAAAAAAAAGTTATGCTTTTCATGTCGTAATCTACAAAATGAAACATTTTTGGACCTTATTACATTTTTTACGTTTCCCTCACTATCGCGCTGTCGAAGGAATTGCCTGAAACGTTGGAAGTTGGATTCCAGGATGAAGTTGTTTTCACTTTTAAAACAAGGATTTTAAAAGTAATATTATTTAAAGACTGCAGTTTCTTCTGTGAAGAATCCTTTGCGTTCTTCTATTACATTTTTCGAGTTTCCGAACAATCCACCGCCGAAACGCTTATAAAGTTTCGTAATAAAAATATTTTGAATTTAAAGGGTATAGCCGAATAAGGCGGTGAAAAGTGCCCCCAAAGCAAATCGATAATCGCGATGCTCTTATGAAAGAGAATACAAAATGACATAGATTCACAAAAAATCAGCTTCCTAGGGCAATCTGTTGCAGAGATACAGCGAGAAACGTTTTTTCCATGTTTTATTTTTATGTAGGTTTCTACTGCGCGTATCAGGCGAAATAATTGGAGTGACGGGGAAATATTGTTGAATTTTAACATATTTTTTCCCAGATTTTTAAACAATGTGGACGACAGTGAAAAAAAAATTAAAGTATTTTTTTCAGTTTAAACATTTGAAATTGGCGCCAAAATGTGATTGGGAAAAACTTGTTTCACCAGTGTTTAAACTGTTTATATTAAATCTATTGGAAGGTCTCACTTACCAGGATGATTTGAAACTTTTTGCTGACAAATTTTTGTTTTATGTGGAAAGTATATTATAGAAATATAATCATCACACTCCTTTCGTTTGTGGATTTGTCTATTGTTTCTAATATACGCCAAATTAGTCGGTTTTTGGTATATTAATAAAATATGTTTATAATATAAATAAAATTATTTAGTTGTAAATTTATTATTGACCATTAGACAATCATAGACAATTAATCATTGTCACTTTCTTCTATAACTGGATTCACGCATTTGTTTATAGACAGTCTATTCAAAATTTCTGTTTTTTTCAACATTTCTTTTTAAAAATACCTGTTTAAGAATTTTCGCCAAGTAACGAGCGTGTGCGAAATGTGTGTTTAAATGATCGTAGATATGTGGGAGCAGTATCCCAGGGTGCCACTTCCCTCCGCACGTTGACAATATCCTTTCCCTCCCGATATTCCCATGGTGGAAAGAGATGGGTGGGTTCCTCAGGTGCACCGAGTTTGTTCTTTCTGCACAGCACCAGTTTCCGTCTATGAACTATGTGACTACTTCGTTTGTAAAGCGAGACCAGTCGTCAGCCGCCATGTTTCATGGAGAGCTAGAAGTGTTGAGAAACATTTTTTAAGTGGAATAAAAGGGCAGTTTTCAACGGTGACGGACCAAAACTAACACGATAAAGCGTAATTTAAATAAAAGATGTAATATTTAAAAAGTGCGCTTATCTGTTTCTGTGTCAATGACTTGTAACTGTGATAAGTTTGGTATTTAAATTTCCTGCTAATATTATGACGCACACTGGTGTCTGAAGCTCATTGGCTGAAGTCGGATGCGCAAGAAGCCACCCATCTCTTTCCACCAAGGATATTCCGATTGTGTTTGATACATAATCGATGGAAAACTTAGAAGATTTTGAGTTCATATAAGGAGTTTAAATCTGTGTTTGAAAATCGGTTCAAAGTTTTTTCCAATCACATTTTGGCGCGAATTTCAAATGTTTAAACTGAAGAAATTGGTTTTAGTTGTTTTTTCTCTACTGTCCACATTGTTGACAAATCTGAAACAAATGTTGTAGAATGTTATAAGACCCATTTTAGAGGGGAAAGTTGAGAGAGTACTCCAACATTATCACGTCGAAAATCAATTTCAAAAATTTACTTATTTTTTTCTATATAAATTTGGCACCAATATTGGTAGACAAAAATACTTAAAAATTCAAAAATGTTTCCCTGTCACTCCAATTTTTCAGCCTGATAGACGCAGTAGAAACCGAGAAAAAATAAAACATGGAAAACACATTTCTCACAGTATCTCTGCAACATATTTTTCTAAGAATCTGATTTTTTGTGAATCTACGTCATATTATATTCTCTTTCATATGAGCATCGCGATTATCGATTTGATTTGGAGGCACTTTTCACCACCTTTTTCCGCTATACCCTTTGGTTTTTGAATTTCCAGTTTAATTTCGATTAACTAATGCGCAAATATGCAATAAACGTGTGGGAGGTATGTGGGGGAACGTATGGGCGTACACGAAAGGAATACAGGAGGAACATGTGAGAAGATATGTAGTTGGACATGCAGTGTACATGAGGAAACGTGGAGGTGTCAGTGGAGGTGTCAGTGGAGGCGTCAGTGGAGGCGTCAGTGGAGGCGTCAGTGGAGGCGTCAGTGGAGGCGTCAGTGGAGGCGTCAGTGGAGGCGTCAGTGGAGGCGTCAGTGGAGGCGTCAGTGGAGTCGAAAGTGGAGTGGATATGTTTGCGGGGTGAAATTATGCATTATTATTAAAGCATTTTATTGCAAGTCAATGTTGAATGAATGTGAAATTAAGGTATCTTGACCCCAAGCTCCTCCCCTAATCCGCGTCAACCGCAAGGCGCGAGCGCGAGCGTAGCTCACCAGTGCGAGGCGTTGAGTGCGGCGGGCGTGGGGGGCAGGGCGAGCGCGAGGGCGCGGGCGGGGCCGCGCGCGGCGGCGCGCGTGAACTGGCGCGTGGCGGCCAGGTAGTCCCTGCCCAGCGAGTCGTGGTACACGAACTGCGCGAAGGCCGACGGCGGCAGGTGGCCCGCGCTGAAGTAGCCCAGGCCGTACACGGACGCCGCGCTCAGGTGCTCCACTGCGCTCAGGATGCTCTTGTACGCCACCAGCAGCCTGCCGCACGCGCCGCGCACATTACCACCTCCCATTGGGTCTCCCAGCCACGCCTCTCTGTGGGGCAAACGACGGCCCGGCGGCCATCATGCGCCTGCACGCTGCACCTCACAAGCGCGCCTCTGCTACGCAAACAACACACAGTAATACAGGGCGGGGGCGGTTAACGAACACCATTTACCATGCCTACGGATAACCAGCAAGGAAACAATCAGAGTATATCAATAATTCGTTAAACTTATCGTCTCTGTTAAGATATGTTCCGTTTCATCGTTTGGCTGGTCCCTGTTTATTAATCGTCATTCATGCGTGCTCGACATGATCAATATAGAAGGCCATAGAATTAAGGCTACGGAGAACATACGTTTAATCTCTGAAGAACCATGTGAGACAGTAGAGAAACCTAATTTTGATACTTTAATTGAGGTTAGGTTTTGTAGATTTATATGAATCATGTTTCTCATACTTTCTAACTTATTTAAAAGAAAGAAGTAAAGCATAACGGCAATTAAATAAATATCTTCATTACATGTTTAATAAAATTTACATTAGTTTGTAAAAATTGACTTATCTCACATTATAAAAGCAACGGTATTCTACTTTTCTCTGAGCCATCGCGCCTTTTTAAGATGTCAGTCAAGACGTGTATAATGAGGCGTTTACTTCTGCCAATGGATTTCAGTTTTGAATGAGATTTGAGGCCTTTTAACAGTAACGGGAGATTACTGAGCGCTTTGGTGTAACGTAATTTCTCTCGATTTGACGTTAGCAGCTTTTAATGTCTCGTCATGTGTCAATAAGTGTTGGTGAAATCGGACATTAGGATTATTCATTTAGACGATTCACGACCATTTTCAAGGTTGCCCCTTTAGTACTTTAGTAGGTTAGCGCTTTGGTGAAACGTAATTTCTCTCGATTTGACGTTAGCAGCTTTTAATGTCTCGTCATGTGTCAATAAGTGTTGGTGAAATCGGACATTAGGATTATTCATTTAGACGATTCACGACCATTTTCAAGGTTGCCTCTTTAGTACCTTTTCTAGTGACATCAGACAGGCTGTGGTGGCTAAAAGCCTCAACTTATGTCATTGCCGTGACTCTAAGAGGATGGTCCTAGGGTTCGAGTCCCCACGTGGCAGGATCTTCGACAGCTAGATTGACCCCGGAATACCCCGAAAGCCGATGGGTAGGGTCTATCCATTCAGCGGGGGAAGAATATCACCAACTCCCATGATAAAATCATCCACTACACTTAAGGGAATAATGATCACAGGAGTTAAAACGCTCGGAAAAAATAAATAAATAATCAATCAATCAATCAATGTCATCGCCCGTGTCTTTTTTCTGCTCCGATATCAATCGTACGTTTTTGTGTGGTTTGATCTGCACCCGGCGAGGGGAACTTGTGGCGGTGACGGCGGCCACGAAATGGGAGATGCAGAGGATAAAATCCCGCAATAAATTATCCACGACGATGTTTGTTACTCCAACCGTCCATTAACAAATACTCGATTTCCCATATGAGTTTATGGGAATTTGATAAACCCGACATGGAGATCTAAAACGAAAATGATATGCTTTTTTATTACCTTCATTGGGGATGCGTAATTGTTTTTGCAATATTCCAATTTCGTTGCCGCCTGAATGTTACCGAAACTTTGTGTGCATTTCCAAGGCTCGAAGCGCTGTAGTTCACTCGGGAAGTCATTAACGTCGTTTGGGATCACCGAGTGCAATTCGAACAGCTGAAGGCTACGTTTCTGACAGCCCAAGGTTGCGCGCGCTCGCGATATGTGACTGATATGCACCCCGATTTAAAATGTACGTTCTTTAATCCGAAAAATGTAATTTTTTCTTCAGCAACACTCAGAAATAACAGCGCTTAGGCTGATTTTAAGAATAATCTGAATATGAAAGAAGTGATATCGTAAAAAACTAATGTGAGGTAGCGAAAGGTTTCTTAGCAAAGAGGCGTATGTAATTATTAACTCGTGGAAACAAGGAAAATGTGTGTCTTTTTTTGCTTGAATCGACTCACTTCTGTATAATATAAATAATACACACATATAAACAGGGAAGTTTATTGATGTATTTTTTTCTTGTTTTTACTCTATGGTATATGTAGAATAGAAAAAGTCGTAATAGAGGATCAAGTACCAATTATTTACTTTCTCGCTACGGAGTTGAAAAAAATGTATGTAATGCACGAAAAAACGGCGAATTTTCGGTAGAAAAACTCATATTACCGGGACCTGGTAACAAAAACGTGAATAAATACAGTTTCTAAATTTATAAAAAAAATCTCTAACACGTGGTGTAGCAATCATCCATGTTTTGTGGGTTCTTGATAGCGAAAGATCGATTGACGGCAAAACATCTGTCAGTCTGTCCGTCCATATCTGTCTGTCCGTCTGTGAGCAACGCTAGCGGCTAACCCATTCAGCCTATTTTCTCCAAAATTGATATTCCTCAATCGATATGGCTGATGTCACGGCTCCTTGACTTTGAAAACGATATTTTAATTGTTGGGAGTACTTAACATGATTTTCAAAAAAATTGCTCCATTGCTTTTGATTAAATTTCGTTGCTGGATAGTGTAATGGACGTTTAAGAGACTGGGGAAGGTCTCATGTTCGTTAAAATCCCTAATTTTTCGAAAATTGCAAAAGTTCAAAATGTTTTCGGTGTCTTCCTACAACTACGAAAAATTTGAAGATGAATTTTCCCCATAATGAAATATGTTCCTTAAAGATAGATTTTTAAATCAGGTCGTGTACAACTTTTTGAAAATTTGAGTATTTTATGCGTTATTTACGAGAAAATACGACATACAGCAACACTAGTTGACAGAAAAACACGGTTTGCGAATCTCCGAAACCCCAAAAGTGAACCTTTTGCTCCTATCTGTAGTATATTACCTTGTAATAAACGCAGTGTAGTCAAAATCCACGTTTCAAAGAAAGAATTTTTCAAAACAAGAATTTTTATGAAATACTTATGTTTCTCCGTTCGTCTGTGGGTGACACTAATGCGTAATCGTTCGTATATTTTTCTTCAACGTGGATATTCCCCGATCAATTCGACCACACTCGAGGGGCTACCAATTTCAAATGAGTGTTTTAAATTTGGAGGTACTTGATGAAGTCTGAGGGACGTGTTCAAAACGGGTTCAATACTCTAAATGTTTCTTTAGTTTTTTTTACCGAATAGAGCAAAGTTTGCTTATATAATGGCGCATGTCCGATTTTCAGTAAAACCTACAAGATTTCGAAAACTGGATAAAATACACTGAATTTAATTTTTATTTATTGTTTGAAGTTTCAAAGAAGCTGTTGCGAACGTTTCTGAACCTCTTGCGCTACGTTTGATTAAGAGTTTTCTAGTGATGTTGGTAGGATGGAGGTTCAAATATTATAATATTGAACAACCATTTTCAATAATTTGAGAAGAAAAGTATTATTGTAGCACAACTATTTTTTCTTTTGAGCGTTTTTAAAAACCTGTCTAATGTGAAAAAAGATTTTCTCATCCTCAGGATGTTTTGGATGCGTTTATTTGTGTATTCACGAAATTGACTACTAGGATTCATCCTACTATCATTCATCCATACTCCTTATAAGAGAGTTTTATAAATATTAATTTTTACTCCCTACGTATAATAGAGGAAATATTGCAATGCTACAGGAAAAAGTCCCAATTTGTTGACTGAAAACTCGTTTAATTTTGCCATCTATTCCCAAATACACAAGTTGGGGGTCCCCGATTTCGATAAGGTGTTTTTTCTTGAAAACTTCCGCCTCTCCGTGTATGAATAACACTGCTATCCTGAATTTAGACGCTAGAGGTGTCAACCACAATTTGTAGACAATATGAATTTAAGTTAACTAGATTAAGCACAACATTGTTTTGTGTGTCGTACCAGGTACGGAGACAGACCCGTCTCTGGTCGGTCTTCGTACTTCGTACGACACATAAAAATGGCGCCATTTTAGGACCTGCCTCTGTGTTTGCTTAATGTGTTTAATATATGTTCTTGGAGCCACTGACGATGGAATGAAGTCCCGAAACATGCGTATGGCTGAATTTTCTGTATATTAAATTCATATTGTCTACTACTTGTGGTTGATACCTCTGCTATCTTCAATTTATAATCATAGAGTACCACAATATCTCTGTACCACTACAGAATTTTTTTTCCACTAGCGTCTAAGTCGTACACAGAAATCTCATTTTTCTTTAAATATTTTGCTCGAATAGAGAAAAATGCACTTATATTTGTATACTATTTTCATTAAAACCTCAGAAATTTGGAAAATTGTAGAACTTCAATATTTTTACAGTACTCTTCTACATTTATATTATTGAAGATGTATACTTTTCTTCTTAACAAAATATATTTAAAAATAAATATTTAAATTATTTCATTGCACTTTTTGATATTCAAGCAGTTTTCGGGTGCTTTCGAGAAAAGTTTTCTCAAGTTTGTAAATAAGATTTTCTCAAAAACGGATAAATGTGTGCATTAATGGTTTTGTAAGGATATAACTGATACAAATGCCTTTTTCACTGAATTATCTGAAGCAAGTGCCCTTTTCATTGAATTTTCTGATACTTGTGCCTTTTTCACGAAAACTTTTGAATTTTCAAAAATTAAAGATATACTTATTTTTTCTTCTTCTTCTGAGCCTCATTTTGTGAAGACATTATCACGAAGTGACAAAAGTATTAGTAGGATGTAAGTTGCAATATTACAACGTATAGCAGTTACAAATAATAAAGAACGTATATGGTGATGTACCACCAAAAGACAATTATGGTTTTTCAGTCGAAAAATTGTCGATTTTAGGGACACCTGTGCAATACTTTCTTTTCTTACGTAGTAAGGCGAGGAAGAAAAATAAAATTACGATTTACTTAGTATTTTTAAAACGATGTTCAACATATGAACAGGTTTTGCAGCTACATGTCCCTTTTATTTTATAAATACCACAAATTGTAAGCAAGTAATTGCAACAGTGCATTGTATTTGTATTAACATCTTCAATAGTTTTCAGTAAAAGTCTTGTTCAACGATAAAGTGATTAACGTTGATTTTATTGCACAATTTACAGTAGTAGAGCGAGTCGGATACTTGCTAGCATTAGCTGAGATGTGTTAAGTGTCGATGGACTGTGACTTACAAAAAGTATGTTCATTGTCGTCTCTTGATAGTTTGGTTACCGTTTTCCCTAGTATACATCTCGATATCAGTCTTGATTGTCACTATTTAGAATGATTTATTCAATGTTTGTTTTTAAGAAAGTTTGTTTCAATGAAAGTGTGTTCGTCATTTCGGGTGAGTACGAGTTTGTATTTGTGTGATTGGACTTGTCAAGGGTTGTTATCAACTCTTGGTCTTGAGTGGAAGTTGTGAATTTTCTTTGTCTGCCATTGTTTCCTTCCCTTCCAGTTATTCGTTTTTGTTGTTTGTTGGTTATATTGATTGTTGTGAATATTATTCATGTATCCGTGATTCTTAAAGTCATATTTTGGGAACTTTTTATTTATTTATTTAATTATTTAGTCAAAAACTGTATGTGACGTATCGGGGGAGAAAATCATCTGCGCACGCTTTCCTGAGTTTCAGAATCCCTTCCCAACTATTTAACTATTAATAGTTGAAAGATTAATAATAATAATAATAATAATAATAATAATAATAATAATAATAATAATAATAAATTTAAAAAAGCGAGACATTAACATTTCAAAAACTAGGTATTTTCGTTGCCGAATTATAGAAAACTTATTTGTAACGGTAAACGAACGGATTTGATTTTTCTCTATTGCTAAAAAAACAAAAACTTTTTGGAATAATAGCTGTTTGACCTTCATTTAAGCAATACGAACGCCCTTGATTCGGTATGAATATTAGTGTTCGTTACCGATACTGACAGAAAAAGCTTACGAAGCAGCTATTAACTTTTATAATATCAATTTGAATTTCCATTCGAAACCTTTCGGTAATAAAGAGACAATCGTTTTTCCGTGCTGACAACATCGTATTCAAATTGGAATCACGTCGTGATATTGTCGAACTCGTATCAAATATTGTTATTTTGCAGAAGAACAGTTTGAACCTGAGTGAGCTATTTATTTAGTTGTCAAAGACAAAGTTGTTTACTGTATTTCCCGGTTGACTTGTGATTTACATTTATGAATTTTTTACGGGTGAAAACATACAATTTTCTAAATTCTTAAACATACATTTAACTAAATTATTATGGTATTTTCTTGTGCAGCTACAATGTTCATATAATATTCTGATCTGCAATTATCTTCGAATGTTCACTTAATAAACGAGTAATTATTGGAACATGTCACAAGGATAAGGCACAAGCAGGAATCGCGACATATTTAATCAGCGGACATCTCACGGGATTCAAAATTAATTAAAATTAGAGATAACCGATTTCATTGAGATCGACATCTGAGGGATTCGTGAAAGACAGTTTCGTAAAATTAAATTTCGGTATTAGGTGAGATTGGATTAATCAAGGAAGGACAAAGAACGATAGTGAACACGATACTTATGTCCCGTGTATTTCTCATTGATTGCAAGTTGTTTGCACAACATGTAGTGTAAGGGGAAGAAAAGGAAAACATCTCAAAATTTGAACGTTTTCTTATTTCGGAATTATTTGAATGTATATGCTGCTTTCTAAATAATTGTATGCATAATTTATCATGAACAATTTTCGAAACAAAGTTTATGTAAATATCTACGTCTGTCAAAATGGAAGTAATGTTTGAGATGCTGAAGTTAAAACAGGAAAACTTGAGGATAATTTCATCTAGATTTGTTGAGAAAGCAACAGCCTCGATCAACACTTCAACTACAGTGCAGTTTACTTCACTTCTCCAACAGTACTACACTTCACCTACAGTACCTACTTACTGCATTTCAACTACAGTACTCCTAACCAACAACTGTTCTGCAAATCACCTTAGGAACCGATTTCCTCAACAGGATTTGGCGGAGAGATTTTTAATGTCACGGTATGTTTTTTATGTCACGGAATGAGTTTTGTCTGAAAAAGTTCTGAAGTAGCCATGTATTTCGCAAAATGTAATTGAAGCCATAATGAACTCGTCAAGAAATCGAAATTTAATGGTGACGAAAATATTCAGAAAGATAAGATTCAGAGATTTCCTTTCATTAAATATACCAGGGTAATCAATAAGAGCAACCACTTACAAAATCCTCTAAAAGAAAAAAATATGAAGTCAATTTACTGGACATATAAAATGCAATACTAGATACTATATGGTCAGATCAAAATCTTTCACACCATTACAAAACAACGAATAAAAAGTATTTGCCCCTGCAGCTCCGCGTTCATTGACGAATCTCTTGTCCCTTGACCTTCCGAGAGAAACAAATGTACTTTTTCAGAAGGGCGTTTTTTTAGCTTATGCGAGAAAGTGCTTTGTTTGAAAAACATTTACCAATTTCAATTAAAGCTGACACCGACGATTTGAAGATAGAGCGAAGTTGCACGAGACTTCGAGCCTGTCTTTCGTCTATCAGTTTTGAAAGTTTTAGTCCGTGTCACCAGCAGCCATGGAGAGCAGACTTCTGGGTCGATGCTCAACGGAGATTATTTTTCTTCGAAGCGCGAGCTTAGCTCTACCAGCCACGAATCACTCGGAAAAAGTCTCGAACACTTCGAGAAGAGAGATGATTACGACCACGCTAGTGCCGACTCGCTGAGACATGAGGCAGGAGAGAGAGAGAGAGAGAGAGAGAGAGAGAGAGAGAGAGAGGAAGTGAGTGTGGGAGAGGAAGTGAGTGTGGGAGAGGAAGTGAGTGAGTGAGAGAGAGAAGGAGAGAGAGAGAGAGAGGGGAGAAGCGAGAGAGAGAGAGAGGAGAAGCGAGTGAGAGAGAGAGGAGAAGCGAGTGAGTGAGAGAGAGAGAGGAGAAGCGAGTGAGTGAGAGAGAGAGAGGAGAAGCGAGTGAGTGAGTGAGAGAGAGAGACGAAGTTTGTTAAACAAACACAAACACACACGCACACGAAGTAAGGGATTAATTTCAAGCACAAATATCACCAAAACTCTTCGTTTTTTCAAAAAACTATACATGACCCTTTTTGAAGTGCTCAGGTTTTACAGTATACTCGTACTTTATGCTAGGCAGAAAACCCGATACTTGTACGCGTCCATCAGCACAGCGCTGACACCAAACATGGAGTATTATATCTTGTTGATGATTTGTCCTAACAACGCGTATTCTTTGACTTTCGATTTTGCATACAATGTCATTATTCCTAACACTGCATGCCGATTTTATCATTCAAACTAAACTCGGGGTTATGTTAAATTTGTTACAAGCTCGCTGTTACTTTATATACACATTACACAGCCGAACATTAATTTGTAATGCCTAAAATAATGGAACTAGAAGTTTAATCGGAAGAAAGGTCTGAATTGTAGTTCACTAACGTAATAAGTAATCCAATCCAAAGTAGTGCTCTGAAAAAAATTAATTAGACATAAAATGCGTCTTTGGGATATTCAGAAGTAACCTAAAAAGAACATAGAAGAAAAGGAAAGGGAATACTGAATGGAGAGCAGCACAAAATAGACGGGATTAGAGAAAGAGAGAAAGTTGCTGAAAAATGACACCCATTCTCAAGTCTCATTTTAGAGACCCATTCCGAGGAATGTGTGCGCCTAAAAAGGCCTCACTGTTGCATTTTCAATGCATTTGTGAATGGAACACGGCCGGGCATTTTTCGCGACAAAGGCGATCTGTCCAGATCGGGTCGATCCACATCCCGAAGACGCGGCCGGCGGCTCGTGGGGCTTCGGAGGCTCTTTGTGCGTCCGCGGCGCCGAGTGGCGCCAGTGGGGTTGGTGGCGGTGCGAGGCAGGGGCGCGAGCTGGCGTGGAGCAAGGGCGGTCCGTGGCGGGGAGGGCGATGCGGACACGGGAGACGGGCATGGAGAGGAGGCGAGGGAAACGCGAGTGGGGCGTGCGGAGGTTGGGTTTTGATTGATTGATTTATGACTACGGGAGTGTCAACTGCTAAGGTTATTATTCCTGTTAGTGTAATGCTTGCTTTTATCGCGGGAGATGACGGTGTTCTTCCCCGCTGGAAGGTGAGATCCGGCGCCGTCCTACCCGTGGACTTGTGGGGCTTTCCCTAACTAGGTATCTCCCACCTGCAGAGAACCGTCTAATTTGGGATAAGCTCTAAGCCTCTGACTGGTCTCATGACCTTACTGAGTGTGTAATACATGTAAGTGTAACTGTGGTAAGGAGAAGAAAGAGGAAGGAGAGATCGCGCGTGGTCCGTGGCCCGTTCGTTAGGGTATTGCCCCGGTATTCGCCTGGTGTTGATCGGCGAAACCACGGAAAACAACCGATCAAAGCAGCCGCCTGGTAGAATTCTCCTCCAGACAACGGTTGAGTTTGACCTAGCTATGTAGCTAGTGTCGAAATCATGCCACCAACTGGAATTGAACCCCACGACCTCTTGGTCAGAGACACTCCAGTGACAACAAATGATGCCCTAAGCGACCTAAGACGGAATCTGGAGACGAATGGAGATGGAGGAGTGGTCTCGGAGTGGGAGAGACGCTGCGGAGGCGGTGAGGGTCAAGGCAGCTAGGCGAGAGCGGTTGGCGTGGATGCGGACGGGAAGGAGCGGAGGCGGGTGAGGTGGAGGCGGGTCCGGAGCACGGCAGACAAGAACGAGACCGCGAAGGAGGGCGGGGGCGGGTCAGAGGAATGGCAAGAACATAGCAAGTAGGCGCATGGTATTGGTGAAAGAGAACGAGAGCGAGCGAGAGAGCGAGAGTGAGAGACAGCGAGAGCGAGAGAGAGTGAGAGAGAGCAAGAGACAATGAGAGAAAGCGAGAGAGTGCGAGAGAGGCAGACACAGCGAGAGAGAGAGGCAGACACAACGAGAGAGAGAGAGGCAGAGACAGCGAGAGAGAGAGAGAGGCAGACACAGCGAGAAAGAGAGAGAGGCAGACACAGCGAGAGAGAGAGAGAGAGGCAGACACAGCGAGAGAGAGAGAGAGAGAGGCAGACACAGCGAGAGAGAGAGGCAGACACAGTGAGAGAGAGAGGCAGACACAGCGAGAGAGAGAGGCAGATACAGAGAAAGAGAGAGGCAGACACCGAGAAAGAGAGAGGCAGACACCGAGAAAGAGAGAGGCAGACACCGAGAAAGAGAGAGGCAGACACCGAGAAAGAGAGAGGCAGACACCGAGAAAGAGAGAGGCAGACACCGAGAAAGAGAGAGGCAGACACCGAGAAAGAGAGAGGCAGACACCGAGAAAGAGAGAGGCAGACACCGAGAAAGAGAGAGGCAGACACCGAGAAAGAGAGAGCAGACACCGAGAAAGAGAGAGGCAGACACCGAGAAAGAGAGAGGCAGACACCGAGAAAGAGAGAGGCAGACACCGAGAAAGAGAGAGGCAGACACCGAGAAAGAGAGGCAGACACGAGAAAGAGAGAGGCAGACACCGAGAAAGAGAGAGGCAGACACCGAGAAAGAGAGAGGCAGACACCGAGAAAGAGAGAGGCAGACACCGAGAAAGAGAGAGGCAGACACCGAGAAAGAGAGAGGCAGACACCGAGAAAGAGAGAGGCAGACACCGAGAAAGAGAGAGGCAGACACCGAGAAAGAGAGAGGCAGACACCGAGAAAGAGGGAGGCAGACACCGAGAAAGAGAGGGGCAGACACCGAGAAAGAGAGAGGCGGACACCGAGAAAGAGAGAGGCAGACACCGAGAAAGAGAGGCAGACACCGAGAAAGAGAGAGGCAGACACCGAGAAAGAGAGGCAGACACATCGAGAAAGAGAGAGGCAGACACCGAGAAAGAGAGAGGCAGACACCGAGAAAGAGAGAGGCAGACACCGAGAAAGAGAGAGGCAGACACCGAGAAAGAGAGAGGCAGACACCGAGAAAGAGAGAGGCAGACACCGAGAAAGAGAGAGGCAGACACCGAGAAAGAGAGAGGCAGACACCGAGAAAGAGAGAGGCAGACACCGAGAAAGAAAGAGGCAGACACCGAGAAAGAAAGAGGCAGACACAGCGAGAGAGAGAGGTAGACACAGCGAGAGAGAGAGGTAGACACAGCGAGAGAGAGAGGTAGACACAGCGAGAGAGAGAGGTAGACACAGCGAGAGAGAGAGGTAGACACAGCGAGAGAGAGAGGTAGACACAGCGACAGAGAGAGGTAGACACAGCGACAGAGAGAGGTAGACACAGCGACAGAGAGAGGTAGACACAGCGACAGAGAGAGGTAGACACAGCGACAGAGAGAGGCAGACACAGAGAGAGAGAGGCAGACAGAAAGAGAGAGGCAGACACACACAGAGAAAGAGAGACAGACAGAGAGAGAGAGAGAGAGAGAGAGAGGCAGACACACAGAGAGAAAGAGAGACAAACAGAGGGAGAGACAAACAGAGAGAGAGACAAACAGAGAGAGAGAGACAAACAGAGAGAGAGAGACAAACAGAGAGAGGGAGAGACAAACAGAGAGAGAGATAAACAGAGAGAGAGAGACAAACAGAGAGAGACAAACAGAGAGAGAGAAACAGAGAGAGAGAGAAACAGAGAGATAGAGACAAACAGAGAGATAGAGACAAACAGAGAGATAGAGACAAACAGAGAGATAGAGACAAACAGAGAGAGACAAACAGAGAGAGACAAACAGAGAGAGAGAGAGACAAACAGAGAGAGAGAGACAAACAGAGAGAGAGAGACAAACAGAGAGAGAGAGAGACAAACAGAGAGAGAGACAAACAGAGAGAGAGAGAGAGACAAACACAGAGAGAGAGACAAACACAGAGAGAGAGAGAGAGACAAACACAGAGAGAGAGAGAGAGACAAACACAGAGAGAGAGAGAGACAAACACAGAGAGAGAGAGAGACAAACACAGAGAGAGAGAGAGACAAACACAGAGAGAGAGAGAGACAAACACAGAGAGAGAGAGACAAACACAGAGAGAGAGAGACAAACACAGAGAGATAGAGACAAACACAGAGAGAGAGAGAGACAAACACAGAGAGAGAGAGACAAACACAGAGAGAGAGACAAACACAGAGAGAGAGAGAGACAAACACAGAGAGAGAGAGAGACAAACACAGAGAGAGAGAGAGACAAACACAGAGAGAGAGACAAACACAGAGAGAGAGTGGGTGGGAGCGGAAAGGAGGCTGTGCGGGTCGTGGCGGTCGATTGCTCGCCCCTCGGCTGCCACGTGGTTGAGAGCCTGCTACCCGCCCGCCCGCGTCCGGCCCTCGACCGCCCTGTCGGCGCCCTCTCGTCGCGCCCACAACCTGATCGGTCAACCACGCTCGCCCTCCGCTGCAAATGAGGCTTCCGCCCACGCAATCGGAGTTGGAGGAATGCCTGCGCACGATATGGAGGTGGGTGGGCGCCGCGACATCAAAGAGAGCCCCTTTGTTTTCCTTGATAATAGTTTCAAAATGAATACACTCTATACTAATTGATCATGATCATAAAGTGCCAGAGCAATTACTGTACCTTACGTGCTAAAAATATTTGTTGTTGTTGTCGTAGGCAATCGTTTTTGTTAAACTTTTCTGTCTTTGCTCCCACATTAACTCGATAATCTCGGGGCAAACTGCAGAATTAATATTACATAAATTAGCACAGTAATGTAATAAATGAATTGCTGCAATCACCACACAAGCAAGTGTTGTTGAAAAAAAAAGTTTAGTAATAAACAATTTTTACATGTAAACTTCTTCACACGACAAAATGTAATCGTTTTACATCATATCCTAGCTGCTTAAATATTATCACGCTGCATAGTATAAATCTGCCTACACTCCCACTTGTGAACATCATATCAACTTGATGGATTATATCTACAACGACAGGGAGAGTTCTCTCAAAGGAGATCTACAAACGCACTGCCGAGCTCCGTCTCTTTGAGGGTGGTGCGCATGTCTAATTTTATCTCCTTTTGCGTCATGGGTGGAACGCGACGTCATCTACGCACGGGACGCTCGCACAGTCCAGTCACGGCTCTTTGGCACCAGAATAAGACGCGTAGAGCGTGGGGGGTAGAGGTAAAAGTGATGTGAATTCATGTTGTTGTTAGATGCGGTTTTATCACACGAATCCTCCCCTGAACCTATTTTAAAGTCATCAATAAGACAACACAAGTCCCTCAGGGTGCTCTTGGACATCGTGCTAGATTTTCGTGGTGTGTTCCCGGGATCGATTCCCGGTCGTGGCCAAAAATAGAGCTGTAGTTTTCCGTTACAATCGTCTCGGTTTCTATTACTGTATGACGCAAGAGATCGGGGAGGCCAAGTTTGCCAAATACGGGGTGAAGGGAATACGTTATACCACATGTCTCTTTTACTCTCAGGCGTGGAAAATTAATAAAGCCAGAGCCCAAAGTATACCGATGGCTTGAAAAAGTTGGATTAATCCGATCCTAAATTGTCAAATACAAGCATATATAAAGTCATACAATAAGAATACAAAGACAAGAAGTGTCATCAGTGAGTACTTTTGTGTCAACACCGAATATTTTATCGACTTAAGTATTGCAATGTTTCTGATTGTAATGCTTAGATGAATTAGATGAATTCCCGGATTCTTTGTTAAAGACTTGTGCGTATGCCATTATACACCCGTTAACTCACATATTTAATGCATCTTTATGCACTGGAACGTTTCCAGATATTTTCAAAACAGCTAAAATTAAGCCGCTTTTCAAAAAAGGCAACAAAAATGAAATTCAAAATTATCGGCCCATTTCTCTTCTATCAGTTTTTTTCAAAAATATTAGAGAGACTTTTTACGTACGAATGGAAACCTTTCTCACTAAACACGACGCGCTTTCAGATTGCCAACATGGATTTAGAAAATCAAAATCAACGGAAACAGCTATATTTTCTTTTCTTAAAGATGTCGCCTCATCATTGGATCAAAACGAGGCACCTATTGGATTATTTTTAGATCTCTCAAAAGCTTTTGACGTCATTGATCATGACATTTTACTTTCAAATTACCTTCATATGGAATTCGTGGTATTGCTCTAGATTGGTTATGTTCGTACCTTAAACAACGATCTCAGAGAGTGGAAATACCTTACTGGAATGATGGAACATTACGTACGCACCTTTCCGACTCTTTGCCCATTGCATGTGGAGTTCCTCAAGGATCGATTTTAGGCCCTATTCTGTTCCTACTTTACGTAAACGATATGCCCTCGACGATTCGAAACGGAAGAACAGTTCTCTTTGCGGATGATACGAACATCCTTTGCAATAAAGAAACCGTAAATAGTACAATATCAGATGTTTCAAATTGGTTCCGAAATAACAAATTAATAGTAAACGAAAAGAAAACGGTTTTAATGCAGTTTTCCATTTCAAATAAACAATTCTGTGCTCCATTGAAAATGAACAGTGTACCATTGACTGATGTTAAGGCAACAAAATTTTTAGGTCTCTCAATTCAGTCAAACCTTAAATGGAACGTCCATTTAAATGAATTGAACACAAAATTAAGTTCATTATGCTACGCGTTCAGAACTCTTGCAAATTCAGTCAGCCTTCATACTGCTCGTTGTGTATATTTCGCGAATGTTCATTCCCGCCTGAGATATGGCATAATATTCTGGGGAAATACATCTTATAGCTCCCAGACTTTTAGATTACAAAAACGAATTGTACGAATAATAACCAAATCCCACCCACGTGATTCATGTAAGCCTCTCTTCATTAATCTAGGAATTCTACCATTACCGTGTCTTTTTATTTACGAATCAGTGGTTTTTGTAAAAATGACTTGCTTAAGGGCGGGAATATATTTTCAGAAAATGCCGAAGTCTATTACTATAACACTCGACGTAGAAATCATATTCATCAGGTGACAGTATCAACAGCTCATTACAAAAAATTCACATACAATACATGTACATTATTTTACAACACTTTGCCAGATGACATTAAACGATTAAATTCAATAGAAAAGTTTAAATCCCAAGTGAAATCGTTTCTGCTGCATAACTGTTTCTATACAATTGGAGACTATACTGAGCATCACAAGAAAAGTAACATTAATTTTAACAATGATACATAATGCATTATTTACCATTTGGACTGTATAAATAAGTATAAACAACCTGTAACAACTATTGTACTACAGCTTCCGGGTCAATGACCCCCATCTCGATCAGGTTTTTCGTCCAGTTTCCCTGATCCATTGAGCAAATGCTGAGATGGCCCCTTGTTTTGCTTCTGGACATAAATGTAACTTCATTTTCTGTGCACGTCTTCTAGAATTCAGTGGGAAATACAATTATTCAAATTATCGTTTCCATGTTGTCGCGGCAGGAAGTAATAAGAGCCAAAATTTATTGCTTATTTATCTTTGAAAATAGATTTTATTACATGGGAGTTTTTTTGTTGTTTTTTTCTCCCTTGCAAAATTCAAAATTTATTGCTTATTTACCCTTGAAAATAGATTTTTTACATGGGAGTTTTTTTGTTTGTTTTTTCTCCCTTTCAAAATTCAAAATTTATTGCTTGTTTATCCTTGAAAATAGATTTTATTACATGGGAGTTTTTTTTTCTCCCTTTCAAAAATTCAAAATTTAAGTAGTATATGACTTAGTGTAGGGATCACAGAATTTTGAAAATGTGCACACAATTCACTTTTCCCCATAGCACGTCATACGCAGTTTTTAACTGTTTTTTTGACGTAAAATAAATAAATAAATAAATAAATAAATGCGTCCAATGGTACTGGGGATATGCGGATGTCATGGTGGGGAAATCACCCATTAAATTGCGCTTACTGAAGCTGAGTTCCCGAAGATAATTACGCAGCCGCCTAATCGGAGGTGCCCATCCCCGGCTTCCCTTTGCGGTCGCTGTATTGGGTCGGCGCTTGCATGGTATCTGTGTCTCGCAGGGCCTCCTGTTGTCATAGCCGACTCACTGGTTGAACTCTGGCATTCGCTATAGACCTCTGAGACTATAACGCTCTACAGGTACCCCTTGGACCAGCGATGTAGCTGGTGGATCCGCAGATCCAGCGCTCCGATACCAATATAGCATTGGTAGATATCAATATAGTATTGGTACTATATCATATAGTACTCGTATTATTGGAAAAACAGTTGTACTCGAGAAGCCAGCTTGAAATTATCCTGGCAAATTCAAGAGAAAATTGAAGTATTTCTTTTCTAGCTCTTTCTCTCTGTCCCTATTCTTCTCTCTCTCTCTCTCTCTCTCTCTCTCTCTCTCTCTGTCAAGCAAAGTTGGCAGTTTAGTACGCTTTTTATAAGGTAACATCGACACAAAAGACAATAGACGTAAAATTGATGAATACGATTTAAGATGAAACGTGTAGAATTGTCTATGTTATGCTATGAAGAATTCACCAGACACACATGCAACTCACAATTTACGTTATGTTGTAACACAATTTCTATCGTGCGTAACTCGCAAACGGTACATTCCAGGCCTTGAAAACTCGATTTTGGGGGCCCCAGACACACTTTTTAGATTTTAATTTACAAAATTCGACGTTTTTCGATCATCTGTTATATTTTTGAAGGTTTATTTCTTCTGGGTACCTGTACTTCATAGCACAGGTGATTAGAAACGAGTAGAAACTCGAAACCAATGTAAAATGAAATTGGCTATTTGATTTTCCGTGCAAGTTCATCGCACGTACCCAACAATGTATTTCTGATTGTTAACAAACGCTTGGCTATAATATAATGCTTATTCACCACTTGCACTGGGCTTGTACGATGTAACGTACAGTTTAGAGCGTGGACGTTCGATGTTGACTTTAAGTATGAAACTATTTCCATTTTAAAATATTAATTTTCAAAGTGCGTAAAATTTGCACGGGTATGTCTAGTATTTGTGCATAACATTCGAGGGACTCTGGATAAAACAAATATCTCTCGTTATTTTTACGTAATTTATTACGTTTTGTAATTGTAATGTCCCCTACGATTACATTTTGTTTCCATTTGCTGTATTTTATAATTCTGGAGAAGTTCACATTCAGAAATGTAGAAGTTATTTTATTAAATACACAAATTCAATAAATTTTGTTGAAAAATGTGGTTCAGTATCGTGACATCGTAAATATAATTTTATTCTTATTCGTAAAAATTCAAACATAGGGTAAAGAAAGAAATATTTTAAAGGAAAATCCCATTGAGTGTCACATGTAGTGTATGCAATTGTATACCATAATAAATAATGCTATATTTTCATTGTTTATTCCACAAAATTGATCGTGTATAAAATATATTTTGATGTACGACAAAAGTGAATCGTTTTGTTAAGTTTAAACGCGCACAATTTAAATTACTCTGCACATATTTTTGCTCCAAACCAAATGCAATATCAAAAGACGACACGCTCCACTACGAAAGTAGTAGAGAACAGATCAGTAGGATTGTCGTCCCTTAGTTCGACGAAACACTAAGCAGCGCAAGGTTTCCAGAGCGGAGAAATGACGCTATCACAGCCAGACTTTCACCTCGTTTCCTTCCCACTTATACTTGATACATCCCCCCTTGAGCCCCATCCCCTTGAACACTTCCCAGCCCTACCCCCTCCCTCAGCGCTGCATACGACCCTCGAGGAAGGTGCGCTTCCTGTGTGAGGCAGTCTTGAAAGTTCAAATGAAACTAACTAGCATCTACAGAAACGTAAGAGGCACTATACCAGAAATAATTTTGCACCGGTAGCGGTAGCTCAGTGCATCAACTGATGTCACTGCAGCGCCTCTGACCGGGAGGGCCTAGGTTCGAGTCCTGACGGCGACAGGATTTTCGACACTAGCTTTTCAGCTAGGTCGAATTCAGTCGCTGTCTGGAGGAGAATTCTAGCGGACGGCTGCTCTAATCGGTAGTTTTCCGTGGTTTCTCCGATAGTACCCTACCGCGCGTGATCTTTCCTTCCTCTTCCTTGTCCTATCCTCTCCTCTTACACACACACTTACACTAACATGCACCACACTATCACATATTCCGGGAGACCGGTCGGGAGGTAAGAGCTTGTCCCGGCTGGGGCGGTGCCCCGCTGGTGGGAGAGTCCTGGTTAGGGGAAAGCCCCACTAGCCGACGGTAGGTCGGCGCCGGATCTCGCCATCCAGCGGGGGAAGATCACCGCCATCTCCCGAGAAAAAAACATGCGCTACACTCACAGGACTAATGACCGAAACAGTTGACGCGCCAGGAAACACGAAAAAATCAATCAATCAAAAATGATTTTGCGTTACCTCTTATGTAACTTCTTGTTGCAAACTCTCTACCAGGCCTGCTCAACACTGTGGCTCCGTGGGGCGCCACGAGCCGATATCGGCACTGGCCGATATCGGAAACCAGAAATTCTCTCGCGGTCTGCGTTGTCGAGGACAGAGGATGGACATCACTTAGCGGCAGGGGAAATGACTTCGCGAGGGGAATGCATATACCGCGGTTTTTATAATACGACGCAAGAAGGCTTATCGTCATGATGAAATATGACACGACTTTTTGTGTCATTCTCGGTCGTGCCGCCAGATGTCACATGATCGCGACCGTATCAACCGGTGTTGCAGATCAAGCAATATCTAGCGGCAGGACCTAGAAAGACGCGAAAAACCGTGTCATATTCCATCGTGAAGAAAGTCCTCTTACGTGACACGTTACGAAAGCCGAGTATAACAGCCATCGACTCCATAGCGCATGACTTCCGTCCCTACTCCACCACCTCCAGTAAGCCTCTCCATGGGATAACTCCCGTCGCAGCACGGAGCGGAGCTCCGAGCCAGCTCGGGCGCCCTCCGATAGAAACTAGTTGAGCAAGCCCGCTGTAGACGTTTGGAGACGTGAATCTCCTTGTTTGACGAAACCCTAACCACACGGAAGAAATAAAAGAGGTCATCTTCGTCAACATACTAGCTTTATTAAGATAGCCGGCTTTCGACTGCTTTGCCGTCATCGTCAGTATACAAGATACAGAAAGATATAACAAAATTATAAATAAATACACAATAAGATAGAAAATTAAATTACCATTAATGGATACATAGCACTTCAAATTGAACATTAAAAAAATCAATAAAGAAAGACACATTATATGATTGCAAAAGATAAGGAACATATAGCAGATAAAATTGCAAAAATGAATTGCGACGGGGGGGGGGGAATTAATACAGATAATAGCAGTTCAAATTTCAGATTATAAATATATGTGAAGAAATATACATTCTCATATTCAAAAGAAAGAAAAACAAAGTTATAGAAGCTAGCGATAGGCTGTCTGTTAGTAACGATTGACAAGAAAAGTTCCAAATATTTATTTATAGACAGTCAAATTATAAAATTTTATTATTTCATATTAAAAACATACATCGTTTACAAGAATTTTCGGCAACGTTTCGGAGGTGAGGTGTACCTCCATCTTCAGGCCGTGGCCTTACATTGATATTACATACGTTGGGAAATAATAAAATTTTATAATTTGACTGTCTATAAATAAATATTTGGAACTTTTCTTGTCAAAGAAAAACAAAATTTATATATATATATATATATATATATATATATATATATATATATAAATGGGGGATAATAATAATAATAATAATAATAATAATAATAATAATAATAATAATAATAATAATAATAATTAATATCAAATGTTATTACAAAGATGGGGAAATAATTGAATAATAAATTCCCCCAATTCCTAACCCCACGGCCAGGGCGTTCGGGAACTGGAAGATGGTACCGCTCGTGGCTACCAGGCTGCTATTGGAACTGCTCCGAAAATCCAGTGTACACAGGATGTTTGAAAATGCCTTCGGACCTTTGAATGCCGCCTGTGACACAATAACAAGTCATATGTGATGTGTTGCTCTTGCGAAGTTGTAAGCGTAGTTCCTCCAGCAAAGCAAAATGATGTACCCGACATTTTCGATGAACCGCATTATCATGTACTTGGCGTCTTAACTGTAGCATCTTTTACTTTACGTAACATACTTACGGTAACATACGGTAGAGATGAAATTGCGAGAATGAAATTGGAGAAAAGAAGTGCGGCAATGAAAAGTCTGCATGTTTATGAGGACAATGAATTTCACTGTAAGGCAGGTTTTCATACACCTCTCTTATTGCCAGTAGAATCTTTGAAAGTTTCAAAACGAGGACGATTTACGAATTTCATTCCCACAAATGGCATCGTCGTGGATAAAAAAAGCCCTACCCCCTGGGTTCGAAGGCAATTTCGAATTATGTGCATAGCGTAGTTCGGGAAACGGACTGATGATATTTACCAGTCCATACAGTGGCGAGATATCTAAACAACCAGGGCAAGCAGAAACTGCAGACTGTTTCTTTTAATTGTGTTATAGTATCAGATTGTTTGTTTTTTCCTGAAGAAGTAAATACGTAGTACGGCTGGTGTTTGTGAAGAAAATATAACACAAGACAAAATTGCAAATGTATAAAAGTAAACTTACATAAAACGCAGTTTCCATTTCCAATACACCATACATACTTAGAGTTTTTACTTTTTCTGACGTTATTAATAGTATATTCTAGCACACTACATTAGAAAATTGTAATCTTCATTCTTTCCAGCAACCGGAGTATCTTTAAAGCGCATTGCGTCCTTGATTACAGAATGACATGAAATCAATTTTTGTTTCCAAGGAATTGGCGATTGGCTCCAGGACGTTTTGAGATGATATTCTGGGAAGGTACAATAAACGCCCCTGGGTATATCGATTGTGTTCCAATTAACTCTTCAAGAAGCATTCTCAATTTTTTACGCCGTGCATTGCAATGTTCTCTTTTATTCTTATCATCATGCAAAGCATCCGTAACTCTGTCCAAGGCCTTCTAATAGAACAAATGGGTTATCCACAGTACTGATGGATCTTCATTGTTCATGTACACAACAATTAAAATAATCCAGAAACTCATTTCATATTACCAGAAAGAATTTGTTAAAATTCTCCACAATCACCAAGAACTTTCTTCGCAGATTTTGTCTCTGTGCATGAACTATCTCACACAATCAAAAGAAGAAAGAGAACTGCAGAGATACTCACACCTTAAACATACACGAATGAAAAGGAGCGCCGAAAAGAAAAAAAGAATAAAGCTGGACAGAAAGTAAATAAGATAATAAAACATTATACGATAAAGGCCTACATGAGGTGTCAAGTAGGCCTTTATAGGACAACTAACAGGCCTATAGAGCCCTATATCGGACAACTATGAGTCGTTGTAATATCCAGTCTCTACAAAAACTTTTGTGATAGTGAAAAACACATTTTGAAAATATCATGGAAATCTTATTAGTAATATTTGGAGTTTCTTCTTCGTTTCTGTTTTTGAGAATTTGTCACCTTACTTCGACATCGAGATGAGATGCTCAGAATGTAGACTGATAAGGAAATATATATTTTGGGAATATATTTATTCGCATTTTGTTAAATATATTACAAATAAATTCTGAATACGTATACTGTTATTTTAAAATATCGTGTTTCGTAACTAAAACGAACGTTAAAAATAAAATGTAGTAAACTGCCCTTGTTCTAATCTAATTAAATAAATCGCAACGTTTGAATCAGCTGGAAAGACCAGTTTAATTAGTAATGAAATAATCAGCAATGAAAGGAACGTGGTAAAGTGGTAAAGTGGGTAACAAGAAGAGATGATAAAGAGGGAGAGAGGAAAGAGAGAAGAAAGAAGAGAACATACTTCATTAAAATACATTTTCCAGAGAATCCGTTAATAAAACGCAGGAATTTTTAATTCTAAAACGGAAATATTCCGGAAAAAATAATAATTACAGTTTTTAAAATTATGTTTGGCTACTCAATTTGTTTTTCGAATTGACGTGGATTACCAGAAAATTAGTAGCACATTTCAATAACTTCTGAACATAACTCTGATCTGATCTCTTCTTGTCACTCACAACCAATTATTCAACACTCAAATTTTATTTCTCTTCAGGTCATTTACAGAACATACTCCTGAAAGTTTACGTTTATAATAGATTATAATATCCATATTAGAAGTGAAAGTAGTTTCATTTGCTAGTGAAAAGAATATTCTTTGCAAAAAGGATGAAGAAGCAGTACGACATCCTGTCCTGTCCTATGGCTCGACAGCCCGCTATGGGCCTTGGCCGACCCAGCCTCTCGACCATGGGACAAGGGGTACATATGGTTCGCATGAAGACATTCCTTCACAGTATTTAGTGGTCTTCTCTACCTTAGGGTGGGCTTTCTCATCGTCTCTCGCCAAAGGATTCTGGGACGTTGTAAAGAAAGTGCACAGTTATTATTTTGGCCCGGCCGGGAATTGAAGTGCGATATCAGATATTTCAAATTAATAGCAAAGGAAATAAAATCTGGTTCCAATGAAGCTTACGTATATAAAAAAGAACACAATGTACACTGCATTGAAAATTAGCCACGATAAATTAACGAATGTTAAAGAATAAACATTCATGAATATCTAAATTCAGTCAAATCTAAAATGAAATCTCCAATTAATCTGAACAAGAAATTAAGTTCTATACTGCGCATTCAGAATTCTTTAGCTAACGCACGTTTATGCCTGATTGCCATAATATTCTCGGGAAACAGATTATTTAGTTGCCGGACTTTTGGAGTACTGAAAAGAATCATACGAATAATGAGCAAATGCATGCCACGTGATTCCTGTCCAATGATATGACAATTACTGCAAATATACCCGTGATACCCTGTAATCATCATACTTTTCCATATTTCAGGAATTAGAATTCCCTTTTCGTTCTGACATAAAATGCGTTTCCATTCACACCGAGGCTGTGAGATTTAAAAATGGAAATAAAACTTTTTTATTACTGAATTCCTGTTTCTCGCGAAAAGCGTCGGTTATGCAGCCCATATAGAATATTGTGAAGCTCATCGACACTCGCTAGCAATTCCAGAACACGAAAGGAATCCTCAGAACAAAGGATAGGGTGGGGAGCGAACGCTGAAAGAAGATATGAAACATCAAGGACATCTGGGTAGAAATCAAATTTTACTGGAACTTCATTCGTGGGTGCAAATCAATATTCGTGATTGCTTTTTATGATTAATTTTCGCGTTTGCTTCTTGAAGTTATAAGAAGCTGTGAGAGTGGATGTTGGCAAATAGGCTTATGGCACAAGGTCAATCATTTTACCCATACACGGAGAGTATCAGAATAATAGGGCGACCTAGAAAACATGACAACCAATATTGCAGAAGGCTATAAGCTGATTCGGAGTATTATAAAAGGGATGATTGTACGCCTTGCAAACACTACAGGAACTGGCATAAGGGTTTCTCGTTGAAAGACAATATCCGTTGACTAATATAATGAACACCATTCGAAAAAAATATTCTACAGCGGGCATTGGGAATCAGTATTGGATTCAGGGAACTACCGTCTTTACTTGTGACATCACAGCCACCAACTCATATTTCTAAATCGTAACCACGCAGCCCCCAAATTAAGCGTTGGTCCTCTGATTGGTCACAATATTGGAGGCATTCCAAGCAGTTAGAAATTTTAGAAATAAATTTTAGTTAAAAATTAGCGTTATAGACACTACGACGACCGTGTGAGCTAAATAAAACACTAATGACTAATGAAAGATTCTTTGAGTGATGTCAGGACCATCTCTTTCCTCAGATGAATACTTTTCACTTAATTATTTGTGAAGAGAATGTAGGAATAATTTTTAATTAAGCAAGAATTATTAAATGACTTGACATAATGGAATTTGGAACGGTTTGCTGGGGCCTTTAAAGAAATGTAAAACCGGAAAATCTGAATAGCATACAGAAAAGAGTAGGTAATCTTAATTTCGAGAGAAATAGGAAGAAAGTAGAATGGAAGTCATCAGTAGGATAAAAGCAAGACTGTGTGCTTTTATAAAGTAGATATCAGATATCCAGCTAGGAGAGGTATCACTAGTCGACTTTGTACTTCCACTTACTTTTAGTTAAGGGGATCACAGTCATAAAACACAGCTGCCGGCCTAGAGAACAGATTTTGGAAAATTTTCCTTTATTTACAGAACTATTATGAATTGGAATAAATTGTCTGCGACAGTTTTTGAACCATTTCTTCTAAGTGTTCAAGGATAGTTGGTATTTAATGATAGTACATTTTATTTATTCATACCTTATGCAGTTATATCTATTTCTGATTAACACTGCGGTAACAAACATTAATTCTTCGAATAAATTAGTAATCTTTAATGGTATTTAAGAGTATTACTAATTTATTCTCTGAATATACTAATAAATGATAATAATAGTAATGCAATCTTAGAATACATCAGTATGGTTTAACTGTAAGGTTTAAGATCCAAGCAAAATTATAATTATAATTACGTATAACGTAACGCTTGTCCTGCAGAGTGCACTCAAACATATCCCTCTATTACTTATATAATAGTCGGGTACGTAGACAAATAGTATTATGTCTATGGTCAGCTATGACTCAACTGAGTCTTGTTCTCGTGATCTCGCAACTCACACCAAGCCTCAACGAATCGTTTTACTTCTGACACTCGGTGTTCACCATGCCAACTACTTGAACAGCTGTAAGATTCTGACCAATGAGAAGGCTCAATTTGAGGTTGCAGGATTACACATGGTTACGATTTAGAAAAATATGCTACGCCAACAGGAACCTGCAGTGGACGGGAGCGTTCAACATAGTGTCACCGCTTTCCACTCGCCGTTACGCGCGCTTGCCCGGCCAATGGGAAGCGCCAAAAACACCGGCGCGCGCAGCCCGTCGGGTATAAAAACCCCCGCCAGCGAGGAGCAAGCCAGCAGTCACAAAGACTCTAAAGAACTGTAATAAATGAAAATTAATACCTAACTGTAACTAACGAGAGCCCAAAGCGGCTCCTTTTAATTAGTTTTTAATTAGAATAAGCTTAGACTAGCATCCCGTGCAGGAACTCTCGCATGTACCCACCCTCTTCCCTATTTTTCCATTTCCATATTAAACCTGTAATATATCTTTTTCTTCAAGATCCTCTTATCGTCCATCACTTGCTCTATATATCTTCTTGTAATTGATAACAATACAATGCACTCTTGTCAATACAAACTATACTTATTTTACTTTATTACTGAACAGAATGATATAACAGAGACGAATGTTATTCAGTCTCGTGTTATATCGAGTAATTAGTTTAATTTCACATTAAGTTGCAGATTCTGCACGTCTCTGAGCAGGTGGGGTAATATCGACAAGCACCGGACCAACAAAAATGAAATAAAATGTTCAGAAAGATCTTATCCTGTAGATTACTTTGTGAGGAACGTTTCTTTGAGGCCATTGACCTCACAATTAACAACTACAACAATAACAACTTCAATCCTAAGTTACGTACATACCCTCTGGAACTGTGGAGATTAAGAAGCGAGACAAAAAAGACTGCGAATTTTAGTAGCGACATGTGCGCATAATTACAAATAATGTGCCTCTTCGAACCAGCATTTTTGAACGATGGTAATAAAATTATTTTTTCAACTGTGTCTTTCGGTTCATTGCGGTCTTTTGGGAGGAAGAAGTCAAAGGAAAGATAACAGAAGCTGCAAACGAATAGTCAACTGCGAACTGAATAAGATTAAATTGATTGATTATTTCGTGTTTCCGGGTGCGTTACCGCTATGGTCATTAGTTCTGTAAGTGTTGGGTTTTTGTCATGGGAGGTGGCGATGTCCTTCTACCGCTGGATGGTGAAATCCAGAGCCGACTTACATGTCAGCAAGTGGTCCTCTCTCTCAGCGGTGCACAGCCCCAGACGGAACAAGCTCTAAGCTCCCGACATGTGTGGTAGTGTAGTGCGTATAAGAGTAAGTCTGTGAAATGAAGAGGATAGGTCAAGGAACAGGAAGGAAATATTGCGCGCGGTCTATAATCTGTTTGTTAGGGTCGTGCTCCGGCATTCGCCAGGTTTTGATAGGAGACATCACGGAAAACTACCGATCAGAGGGGATAGTCGGCAGAATTCTCCTGATATCGGTTGAATTAAACCCAGCCGACTAGGAAGTGTCGAAAATCCTGCCACATATAGAACTCGGACTCCAGCACCTTCCGGTCGCAGGCACTGCAACATCAGTTGATACCTTGAATCACTTCATCTGGTCTAACAGAATAAGAGTTCGTAATCTTCTCGACTTTCTTCAGTACAGCTTGCCGTATGAGAGAAAACTAAATCAAACTATTAATGTTGGAAAATTGGAAGGATGTTATTTCAAGATTTTTGCTCCTTTATATGCCCAAAGAAGAGTCAAAACCTAACAGATGAATGCAGATCCCCAAAATAATGTTTTAAGTTTTGTTGGGAGGGCTCAGCAGTACTACTAGTAGCAGCAACATAATCATTAAGTGTTTGGTTTCGAATCTCTATGTGATAAGACAAAGGAACATATGTGGTTGACAATGCAAGTATTTGTACAGGATTTGAGACAATGAAATTTGGAGTTTTAAGAAAAAAAACGCACATTTATGACCATGAATGTCAACCCTCAAAATTGAAACTCGCTTTTAATTATACAAATGCGTAATTAAGCCATCAATGACATACACCTGTCTAATGTGGGGAATGAAGATAATAAAATCTATATTCATGACAAGAAAATCAAAATAAAGCACTGCAAAACATAGAGAACCTTGAGTTACACTGAATAAAAATTTCAAGTACCTACTGCAGCTTCACATGTCAGCAAACTATTCTCAAATTACTTTCCTTAGGTCCCTTCATCCTCTGGCTAACATTTTTAATTTAAGAAGAACTGGAATTAAAAATACGCATCAAAAATACGCTCACTCAATTTTGATTCAACTTGTATATTTCGAGTATCTTAGGCTAATTTTCCATTTTCTCAAGTCCATCTTCATCAGATTATAAGGATGGCAATGAGAAATGAAATGGCGGGGCAAGGAATTCGCGTGCGATCCATTGCTCCTTTCATACAGGACTGGTCTAGCACTTGCATGGAAGTGAACACGTAGATCACCGACCAGAGAAGTCGACTAATTCGATGCCGACAGAAACCACGAACATAGTAATGTTAGTCACTAAACGAATTTCTCGAATCGCTCAGAATAGCACTCGCGATCTACTAATCTACCGAGGATTTCTATTGTTTCGTTGCAAAAACGTTCGTATGTCTTTAAGTGTGAGCGTCTCCCTGTGTGCGTAAGTGCCTTCCTGTGTGCGTGTCTTTCTGTGTGTGTGTCTGCCTGTGTGCGCGAATGTCTGTTTGTGTGCGTGAGTGTCTGTTTGTGTGCGCGAGTGTTTGTCTGTGTGCGTGAGTGTCTGTGTGTGTACTTCTGTGTGTCTGTGTGTTGCCTTACTGTGTGCAAGTGTCTGTCTGTGTGCGCGAATGTGTGTTTGAGTGCGTGAGTGTCTGTCTGTGTGCGTGAGTGTCTGTTTGTGTGCGCGAGTGTTTGTCTGTGTGCGCGAGTGTCTGTCTGCGTGTGTACTGTGAGTGTGTTTCCTTACTGTGTGCGTAAGTGTCTGTTTGTGCGCGTGAGTGTCTGTTTGTGTGCGCGAGTGTTTGTCTGTGTGCGCGAGTGTCTGTCTGCGTGTGTACTGTGTGTGTGTTGCCTTAGTGTGTGCGTAAGTGTCTGTTTGTGTGCGTGAGTGTCTGTTTGTGCGCGTGAGTGTCTGTTTGTGTGCGCGAGTGTTTGTCTGTGTGCGTGAGTGTCTGTCTGTGTGTGTACTGTGTGTGTGTTACCTTAGTGTGTGCGTGAGTGTGTGTTTGTGTGCGCGAGTGTTCGTCTGTGTGCGTGTCTGTCTGTCTGCGTGTGTACTTCTGATTACGTGCGTGCGTTTGGTTTGGGATCACTGCTGGCATCGTTGGATCAGCACCATGGAACCCCCGACCGCTTAGAGTACGTAGCAGTGAAAGGGTAAAATTCGTTTGCACCACGTGCAGAGGGTGAGTTGCAAAAACGCGGCCGCTGGCAGCTCATCAGGATGACAACCACGCAACAGAGGCAAACTACGTCAAATTACAAAAAGCAGCAAAGCGTGTCTGTCCTTCCTTTCTCTCCGCCCTCGGCTCCAAGCGAAACACACGCATTGCCTCCTGGCGTTGTGCAGGCAATGTTTGGAGAGAGTTGTTGGCATTAAATGGGTCCCCGTTATGTAGTCAACAAATAGTTCACCTTTAAAAAAACTTAGAGAGTCGTCACATAATTTTAGAATGAAGAAAGGATACATGGAAGTACCTAATAAGCATAAAAGTCAATCGGTCAAAATATATTACATCAACTTCTCTCCATCTACAATACTAAATGTAATACAGCAATTTAGATCACTCCATACAAGGCTATACGTCGACTTACTTCTGATACAATATGACTGCCCTGTCAGATACAGTGCAGAACCGTGTCACATTAAGACGTTTATTAGCCTTACATCAGTTGCTTATTATATTACATTATTTTTGCAATCTACCTTAATTTGTGTTTGTGGCTGTTCTTTGTTGTACTAAATGCTCTTTCCTTCTTTTTAATTCTAAATACCAAATACCTGATAGAGCCAATAAATAATACTCGTATTATCTTTTGTAAATAAGGTTGATAATCGTAAAAAACAAAATATATTATGTAATCGGACTTGAGTATTTTATTTTTGAATGGAATGAGATTTTTATTTTTTAAATGGTCATGATTTCAATAAAAATTACGCAAAAACTCACTCTTTCAAAAAATTGTACATGACATTATTTAAAGATTTAATTTTCAAGACGAGAATTAATTAATAAAATCTGATTTCAATAATGTAGTTGTTGAAGTGAGTCGAAACAATTGTAAGCTTTTCGAATTTTAGAAAATTCGGACGTTTTATTCAAAATGGGACTTGCGCCATTTTTCTAATCTGCCTTGATCTTCGACCTAAAAATTTAAAGAAAAATTTGGAGAAGTTGTGAAAAGTTTGAAAATGTTGAAGGTACTTTATGTCAACTACTTTCAAAAATTAAACGATCATTTTCAAATTCCATGGTCCGCGAAGCCCATGAGATCGAGAGTAATATACATTTTGATCAATCTTCTGTGCTGGGCGCGCTGGTATTGCTTCCCATCAGACAGTATATATATATATATATATATATATATATATATATATATATATATATATATATATATACACACGTTTTTTTATAAAAAAGAACACTTTTTCAGAATAAGGTACTACCAAAACCTGCAAAACACACAGACTACTTACAAGAGATAGTGAAATACTACGTGTATGAGAAAGGAAAATTACACTTTTTCGGTAACGAGACCTACAGAAATTTTCTTTTTCGTTACTTTCCTTGCAGCATTACACAACTTTCTTGGCACGGAGAATACGATAAAGTAGCCCACCCAGAGTAGAAAAGTATTGTAACCTAAAAAAGGTTTTTTAGGAGATCGCTCTAAGGTTTAAAAGTACACAATCAAATAATCCTTTTGAAATACGAACATTGCCAATAATTGACTAATGTGGGTCTTATAAGAAATGACACCATTCCAGGACAAAAGAGCATATAATTTCACTTAAAATAATTCAATTTTTTTGAGTTAGGGCACTCTTCTACTGGGAGTGCTGTGCAGGGACTTACAAAACATCATGTTTTTCGTTCCTTTTTTCCTGCCGTGGCTCGCAGGATGCGAGAAAGTGCGTGCGCGCGGCGGGGTAGGAGGGATCGCGAGAGCGCCACCCACCGCCAGACGCCGCCGGTGTTGGTGTCTCGCACGATGCGGCCCAGCTGGTCGAGCACGTGCTGCGTGGCCTCCGAGTACCACTGGATGGTGGGCAGCGCGCGCAGGGCGGCCTCCTCCTCGTCCACGGCGCCCGCGCCCTGGCCCTGGCCCTGGCCCTCCGCCCAGCCTCTGCGCACCACAAACACCATTCATTCACTCATTCATTTGGTACAACATCCTTCGTGAAAAGAAAGTACGAGCATCAATAAAAACGCAACGCCCACTATTTTTAATGCTGGCCCTGGCCCTCCGCCCAGCCTCTGCGCACCACAAACACCATTCATTCACTCATTCATTTGGTACAACATCCTTCGTGAAAAGAAAGTACGAGCATCAATAAAAACGCAACGCCCACTATTTTTAATGCTGGCCCTGGCCCTCCGCCCAGCCTCTGCGCACCACAAACACCATTCATTCACTCATTCATTTGGTACAACATCCTTCGTGAAAAGAAAGTACGAGCATCAATAAAAACGCAACGCCCACTATTTTTAATGCTGGCCCTGGCCCTCCGCCCAGCCTCTGCGCACCACAAACACCATTCATTCACTCATTCATTTGGTACAACATCCTTCGTGAAAAGAAAGTACGAGCATCAATAAAAACGCAACGCCCACTATTTTTAATGCTGGCCCTGGCCCTCCGCCCAGCCTCTGCGCACCACAAACATCATTCATTCACTCATTCATTTGGTACATCGTTCGTGAAAAGAAAGTACGAGCATCAATAAAAAAGCAACGCTCACTATTTTTAATGCTGGCCCTGGCCCTGGCCCTCCGCCCAGCTTCTGCGCACCACAAACACCATTCATTCACTCATTCATTTGGTACAACATCGTTCGTGAAAAGAAAGTACGAGCATCAATAAAAAAGCAACGCCCACTATTTTTAATGCTGGCCCTGGCTCTGGCCCTCGGCCCAGCCTCTGCGCACCACAAACACCATTCACTCATTTGGTACAACATCGTTCGTGCAAAGGAAGTACGAGGGTCAATCAAAAGGAACGCCTCTTACTTTTTATGCTGGCCCTGGCCCTCCGCCCAGCTTCTGGGCACCACAAACACCATTCATTCACTCATTTGGTACAACATCGTTCGTGAAAAGGAAGTACGAGGGTCAATCAAAAAGCAACGCCCACTATTTTTTATGCTGGCCCTGGCCCTGGCAGCACAGTCGCATGAAAAATGGTGGACATCGGTGTTCGTGAAAGAAGCGTTGTGTAATTAAATTCTTGAATGCAGAAGATGAAATGCCCGTTCACATTCAGGAACGACTGAAAAATGTTGACATTCGGTGATACAAGAGTGGATGTCAGCACTGCTAGACGATGGGTTCGTCGCTTCAATAAAGACGAGCAATCAGCGATGGCAGACAGAAAATGAACCAACAGGTCGGTAACTGAAGTCAGTTCACGCAACATTCAGCAAGACAATGGCATCATTCGTGGAGATAGATCGTTGATGATTATGATGCTGCTGATGAGGTGCATTTTGACGGAGAAATAATGGAATGAGAGGAGAGAGGAACAGAGAAACACCAAGAAAACCTGTCCAGAGCTCTCTTTATTGAATAGAAATTTCTCATGGATTGACTTGGGACCGAAACCAGGTCCCAGTGGTGTAAGGGCTATATGATTTGGCATTACGTCTCAAGCCACCCCCTGAGCATCAAGCAACCGAAGAAAAATAGAATACAATACAATGAAATAAATACAATACAAAATAATATTTTTCAAAATTCAATATTTTTATGTACACGAGTAGTTGATATAAATTTACACATCGAAGTATCTCCAGAAATAAACATCATAAGAAAACAATGTTAGAAATATACTAAATGGTATCACTTTGAGTGGTAAATACATCTATTATTTACAACCAGTCCGCCTTCAACACCTGAATGGTATGAGTGAAATTACTTTTGTTCACAAAACACAGAAAAAAATGAAATGAAATCCTAACTTTTGATTTGGATCCTAATCAAAAATATTTTTGTCAGAAATACCTTTCTGATTTATCACCGATGGTTCATGTTCATTGGACACATTTTCAATGTCTATTTAGGAAATGCCATTAATAATTCAAATTGTTAAAAGAAAGGTGTGACAATCAAGTAACCATTAATCAATATTGACGTTTTATTACGAACACGTTTTCTTCCGATGCGCACTTCTCGTAGAATTACGTTGTCGTTTCTAAGAACCTGTGTATAATATATTTTATCATGATTTGTGCAAGGTCTTTTTACTTTTTTATTAAAAAAATAAATTTATTAATAGTCGCATCATCAATGAGTAGATTTGGGGTCTGAAACGTGACGAAAAATTCTTTAATGGGTCAGAAAAAATTCTGTTTATGCAAGAATAACAAAAAATAGGAGAAGGTAAATGAATAATTGACTTCATTTTTAGAAATCCACATTTCAAAGTTGATAATTACTCCTAAACAATGATTGTGGGAAGACGGGTTGATTTATAAATCCAGCAGTTCTTGAGCTTTCAATCTTTGCAGTCCATTGGCCAGCAATTGGATTTTAATTCTTTAATTGACTGTTTGATCTGGTAAGGCTCTGGCTTGTCAAGCGTCGAGCGAAAGATGAACAACTCTTCTGAGGACCGAAGATTTTCTCTAATATCGCATTTCCAAACCCTAAATGCCCTGTCGTGAGTAAATCTTTGATGTTCAGAAGATATGTTCATCTCCCGTTCGAAATGTTTAACACTCGCCCGTGCCAAGTTCGTGTCATTATCCACACGCAAACGGGCGTCCGTTAAAGTGCCCTAATTAAGCAATCACTGTTTAAGCAGTCGGCTGATAATTATTTTCTGTCAGTTATATCCACTTCGGGATTTCGCCGCTATTGCTGCCTGCCGCCAGCAATAATTTGAAATACAGTTTTTTTAGGTCTTTCAAATAAATCAAGATTCATTTAGTTCCAAGTACCTTACAATCGTGACTTTTAATAGACAGGTTACTTGGAATCACAACATTTCGAGATTTTCGACGCGTCTTTCTTTAGAGCGTGGACTTCCTTCGCTATAAATGCGTGAGGTTGGCACATCAACTCAGCATGAAGGATTTCTAGAAGTTTCATTAATTCCTCATTTCTCAATCCTAAATGCCCCTTTTTAGATATATAGAGTAGAGTTGTTAATGTATAAAATATATATATATATATATATATATATATATATATATATATATATATATATATATATATATATGCCAATATAATGTGTCAATGCCAAAAACGATTTTTTCAAGTTTTTGTTACAAATGAATATGAAAAAAAGGTAATAGTGTTATTTATATGAAACACGGAGTTTCAGCACACATTTTAGTCGTATTCACACCTGTTGACCCGCAGTAGGAATAATATTGTTTAATAGGTTTGTAACGTATTTAATAATTATTGCATTACATTTATCACTGCTTCATGAATAAATTAATTAATATCAATACATATTACTGTCAAAATAACGAATGATATCTACGAAAGAGCCCAAATACATTTCTAAGTATAGTTCAAACAATCATAATGAGCACAGTTCTTCAATTAGCTTAGTATATCTATTAAGTGATGAATATACAAATTGATTTATGTCAACGTTTGTAACGTAGCTAGTAACATTTTGCTCGGTAACTTTGAGTGAGCCAGAACACTACACTTGTTTGATCATTTCAACACACATTTCCAGAGGGATTAATCAGCATTAACCGTCGCGACCAAGCACTGTACATTTTCGTAGAGTACTGCTAAGATTTTTTTGTTATTTAATGTCCGAGGCGGGACTTGAACCCGCTATCGGAGATTGCTACGACACTACTGCCTAAGCGATCTCGGCCACTGGATCAGCTAGAAAGTTTTTTCTTTTATATAAAAAATCTTGGTAATATTGCACATGTGTGTTAAAAGAGCAAATCGTGAACTAGAATTGCAAATTTTTACGCATAAGCTATTATTTTTAATAAAGAGTCATCGAAATTAAGACAGTATTGCATTGATTCTCAATTCGTCGTTCAGCTGTTCAATCCCAATTTCATGGCACTTTCTCATTTAAGAAATATTATTTATATCAGAAAATATTTTTAACGTTAATTTGGTACTCAATGGTTATAAAAGTTGTGCTCTTTAAATATATAATAATAACAACATATCTATTACGTTTTTCTTTTTGAAAAATGAAATAAAATACATAAGGTTCTCTAAGAAAGTCAAGTGCTCGGTGTCACGGGTGACTTTTGTTTAATTGCTCTGAAAATAAGTTTCCCTACTTGTATTATATTTTAAATGAAATGAGCAGAGGAGTTCATAAAACAACAAACTCTGCCAAAATAAGGTCAATCCTATTGTGTGCATTACAAATACTTGCTTTAAATTACCTTTGATTGATATTAAACTCAGACCTTTTAATACTAGTATATTTAGATAACTTCACTAGAACATATTTTTGCAACAGCAATAATAGAGAATTACAATTGAGAATTACTTACGTCAGATTGAGAACCTCTCCTCTCTTAGCGCTGCATGCAACAATAAAGGAGAGTACGTGGAATTATGATACTACTGAATCTGAAAAAGGAACAAAACAACATTCGTACGAACTTTTGCTTTGGAAAGAAAACGGACAATCGGTGAAAATATTTAAGAAGATTTATGGTACTAAATATTAAGTTAAAAGTGGAGCGAGCAAAAAGAGCAAGAAGAAACTAAAGAGTAGGGATATGAATATTTAGAAAGTAAAGTCCAAATATAAGAATTTGTGGAAAGCAGAGAACAAAATGGAGGAGGAACGTATGTAATCAATGTGGGTTTTACCTGAGGGCATCTAGATGGTGCCACAGCGCCTCTTCGTCTTTGATGACGTCACCCCATGTGTGACATTGCATTCTCTGAATGGTCGCGTTTGTCTCGTAAAACGCTGACAGTAATTCTGTTCTGAAAGCAGACACTACAATTCTTTTAATGTATTCAAGAACACGGACCGGTCTGAAAAGTATCCTTGCCATGCCAAGCAATGCCGGGAAGCCAAGAGCAGCTTCATGAGAATTGCCTGAATGTGCATGCGTTACTGTTAGTGTTTTGTGACAATGGTCATGCAATTGTGAGGTCTATTATGTACGCTTCACATTTATGTTTGGCTCAACACAAACTCGATGGACCGCAGATAATATATGAAGTTGGGTCAGAAGTTTGGTGATTCCTAAACTACAGCAATTTCCATGAGTTATAACAAGTTTATAGACGACAAGGAATGGAAACACAATTTAAAGAGTTGTTTAAAGTGGCAAACATGTTTTTCCTCAAGGCAAAAAACAACTGGACATAATCAGAGTAAAATGAGGATGCTGATAATGGTTTTCTTTGACAGTCATAGAGTAATAATGATCTATGATAAAGGTGTGCTGTAGTTTACCGTTTTAACAATGGAAGAAAGGTAATATGGGGCTTGACTTTAGAGTGACAAGCCATTCCAAAATACGACTTTTATGTTTGTGTCTAGAAATGGAAGAATCATGAGTCAGTATTTTGAAACCAAGGGGCCTACTTAGAAGGTACGCGTGTTATGGTGCTAATCCAGCGTGTAAGCAATTTTGTTTTCTCCGCAAGAGATCGAATACTTTTAAGACAGGGTTCGTATAGTTATAGATGTCAGTAGATTGTTCTTTGATGATTTGATGCAAGATACTTTTATCTTAGAATTAACAATTTATAAGATAAAAGTTCAGTTTAATTAGCCCTAAATTAGCGCTATTTCATATTCTAATATTATTTCTCAACGGATGTTCTCTCTACTGTTCTTCTAAGAATATTAGAAAATCCATAAACATATTGATTTCATTGTATTATTGTACTTCATTATTCATATTGAAAATATTGAATATTGAATTGTTAAATTCAGAGTAACGAGAGAAATATTGAAGTTAAAAGTTATTTGAGAATTGTCTTACCTGTTCAGATCGTTCATAACCACATAAGCAACCCTGGCCCGTTCTTCTTGAAGTGCTGTCAACAGCCGCACTACGTCTACTGTAAGCTCGATCTACAGCAATGTAATATTACCATATTATTATTATTATTATTATTATTATTATTATTATTATTATTATTATTATTATTATTATTATTATTATTTATTGTCATTGTTATTGAATTTATTAACCTAGAATAACAAGAAATGTTTGTTAAGATTGCTAAAAATTTTATAAAACATTCTTATTGCAGCAATTTCATTGCATTTCTTACATCAACAAAGCCTAACAAAGTTTCTTAAAATACACGCGGTGCACTCATTTGTATCCACATAAAATAATTATACGTATTATTTAATATGAAAATATTTAAACACCCATTACTTACTTTCATTCTCGATGTTTTTTGGGATTTTTTTGGAAAACAACTCTAGTCAACGTCAAGTTTTGGAAATGTGGGAGAATGATTTTCCGCTAGTTTAATTGGTCCTGAATGGGAACGACCGGTAGCGAGTGTTTCTTTAATGGACTTTGTTCCATATTGTAAGCGCTGATCGCTTAACTTTAGCTATACAAGTAAACAAACGTGACACGAAAAAAAAGAAAGGGCGAAACAATAGAACGTGCTTTACCGAGAATTTATTGACAGTAAAATGGTCTGCTCTGACAGGAACAAATTCCTGTGTGTATATTTTCATGGAAGAAAAGGGTGAAATCTCTTGAATGCATGATAATTTAATGGTCACGTTGTATCGTAGATTTTATAAGTGGAGTTTACTATCTAATTTAACTCTAAGAGAAAACATTCTGTTTTTAACAGTCGCATACCAATGAGGGTGGCTGTTGTATGTATGTCATCCTGTAGAACAGTTGTGCATTCTTAGCAACTTGATAAATCTTGAACTAGTTCTAAAAAATGGACGTTGTCTCTGTCCATGAGAGAGAGGCAGAGACAAAGAGGGGCAGAGAGAGATAGAGGGAGAGGCAGAAAGGGGGAGAGAGAGGCAAAAGGCAGAGAGAGAGAGAGAGAGGCAAAAAGAGAGAGAGGCAAAAAGAGAGAGAGAGAGAGGCAAAAAGAGAGAGAGAGAGGCAAAGAGAGAGAGAGAGAGGCAAAAAGAGAGAGAGGCAAAAAGAGAGAGAGGCAGAAAGAGAGAGAGAGAGGCAGAAAGAGAGAGAGAGGCAGAAAGAGAGAGAGAGGCAGAAAGAGAGAGAGAAAGAGAGAGAGAGGCAAAAAAAAAAGGAGAGAGAGAGAGGCAAAAAAGAGAGAGAGACAGGCAGGAAAAGAGGAGAGAGTGGTGAGGCAAAAAAAGAGAGAGAGAGAGGCAAAAAGAGAGAGAGAGAGGCAAAAAGAGAGAGAGAAAGCAGAAAGAGAGAGAGAGAGGCAGAAAGAGAGAGAGAGAGGCAGAAAGAGAGTGACAGAGGCAGAAAGAGAGAGAGAAAGCGGTGAAAGAGGTAGAGAGAGGCAGAAAGAGAGAGAGAAAGCAGAAAGAGGAGAGAGAGTGTGGTGAAAGAGAGGAGAGGGGCAGAGCAGAGAGAGAGAGAGGCAGAAAGAGAGAGAGAGGTGAGTAGCAGAAAGAGAGAGAGAGAGGCAGAAAGAGAGAGAGAGAGCAGAAAGAGAGAGAGAGTGAGTGGCAGAAAGAGAGAGAGAGAGGCAGAAAGAGAGAGAGAGAGGTGCAGAAAGAGAGAGAGAGAGGCAGAAAGAGAAAGAGAGAGAGAGAGAGGAAAAAAGAGAGAGAGGCAAAAAGAGAGAGAGGCAGAAAGAGAGAGAGAGAGGCAGAAAGAGAGAGAGAGGCAGAAAGAGAGAGAGAGGCAGAAAGAGAGAGAGAGGCAGAGAGAGAGAGAGGCAGAAAGAGAGAGAGAGGCAGAAAGAGAGAGAGAGAGGCAGAAAGAGAGAGAGAGAGGCAGAAAGAGAGAGAGAGAGGCAGAAAGAGAGAGAGAGAGAGGCAGAAAGAGAGAGAGAGAGAGGCAGAAAGAGAGAGAGAGAGGCAGAAAGAGAGAGAGAGAGGCAGAAAGAGAGAGAGAGAGAGGCAGAAAGAGAGAGAGAGAGAGGCAGAAAGAGAGAGGCAGAAAGATAGAGAACTTCACCGACGTACACTGGCACATTGAACTCTGTAGGTTTGTTTTAAAGCGAAGCATCAATGCATCGACGGTAATCGGACTCACCACAGAGAGCATCGACGGTTTTCCGACATGTCAATACTCTTTTTAAGGTTGTCAATCCTTTACGGAGAGTTTATGCTATCGTGAAATGAAAATTATCGATTTCGGAACAAAATTATCTCTCACATTTTCGCATTTGACTATCTAAAATAATATACGTTACATTCCCACCACCCAATTCAATTCTATATGAAATGGAGCTCCCTATAAACATTGGAAATTAAATTAGATAATAGATATATTTGAATAAATAATATTAAAAGCAAATAAATCACATGCACAATTGGGATATCCCCCCTACGCTTCCCTGTTAACATCAACAATGTTTCTTTATTCATTTTAAACACTAATATCTAATATCTCGCCTATTGTGGCCTGCTCAGTAATTTCGTCCATTAATCAGCAAAGTGAATTGTTGCGAGTAACAGAAAATGTATTATCATGGGTCGACAGAATTGTCCATACGGAATCGCAACGACGAAAGTATTACGAAAGGAATCTTTTTACTTGTGCAATTGAATCACTGGAATAATAAACAAGAAAATCAGAACAGATTCGTCTTTCTGAAAATCATATAATTTCAGTAACTTTCTCAAGGCTTACAATCTCTATCCTTACTAGAGTTTTAATTCACAAAACAAATAACAATACCAATGATAAGAAAACAAATATTCTCACTATTAATTCCTCTCACGAGCACTGTATTTACAACTCAGATATTCTTTAATAATTATATTAACAAATGGCCATAATTTCCCTTTTTATTCTTAAATCTATCTTTACTCACAAAACTAATAACATTACTTGATATTCATACATGTTAAAATATATTATTGACCAGTTTATCACTACCCTTTTCGAGTCGACTGCTTGTAGACGTTTCATCTTCTGCCATTGGCGACGTCACACCATGTGCTGCTGGATCCCGACCTATTCCATTTTGACCATTAAATTTAAACTTTCTATCCTAATCTTAGTAAATAAAGCGCTCAACTAATAACATAATCGCGAGCACTGCTCAGCACATTCTTACAACCACTAACTCTGTTATGTACTCTCCTGCAACCACGACGTAAATCGTTGTCCTTTACCAAAGCAGGTATCGATCTGTCCTCTTCTAAAGCGCATATCGTTCTGTACGGCAAGTTGTAATCCCCACCTTTCAATTGTCTTATTCTATATGCAGTTACGGTTAATATTCGTTTCTTCTCGCTCTTTATGCGCACTTCCGCCAGATTATATAATGACCGTGTTTCTTCCAATTGACTACCTATCTGTTTGCATATCACATCGTTTACTTTTTGACATCCGGTCTCCTCGCGATTCTTTAATTATTTTTATCTACGGAAATTTCTCACGTATCCATAACTAAATTTACTACTAAAATGAACACTATTCTCCGACATTTTTTATTATCCTTCGTTCCCATTATTCTCTCGTTATTTATATTTTTATTATACATGTAATATTGACCTACGTTGCTGGGTATCGTAATACGAGTATATTCTTCTATTAAATATTTTTAATGATGGGTTGTTATTGAACTCAGATAACCTGTTACACACAATATTTTGTAATTAATTTTAAAACTGCACGTCCCGTGGTGAAGTGGTCACACCACTCTCCGGCCCCCTTTGGTCAACAGGATTTAATTCCGAGCGATCCATGAGGGCAGGGGCGGATTAATATCTGAAAGGGCTCAGAGCTTAACCAAGTCGTGCGCCATTCAGCTCTTATCCCATATAAAGAAATTGAATCCTGACCCACGTAAAGAAATTGAATTACTACCTCGAGAACATAGAGAACGCGATATTGATTTTTATACACGGCTCCAGAGCAACATACACATGGTAAGTGCAACGCGAATCAGCAAAGAAATCGCACCTTGTAACATTAAATACTTTTTTAATGAGAGAGAAAAGGAGGAGTTTTCCGAAACGTTACCGAGTGCAGTTAATCTTTCTTAAGACATCTAAGATAGTGAATTTTTTCCCTAAAAACCTTGAGCTGATATCCAGAGACAGCGGGAATTCATTTTTCGTATGAACTCTTCGGAAGGACTGAACTGCTTTGAAATTTTGAACTAAAATGCCCGGGAGAATGCGCCAGCTATTGCGAAGTCAGAATAGAAGAACATTGTCGACAAATTATGAGAATCAGACGTCTTTCCAAATACGACACCTCGAAATTAAATTGTTTGAAAATCTGCAGCCGAGCGGTTTTACAACGGATCGCTTTGTCCGTAGAAAAGAGTTAGTAATACGTATCTTGGCCGCATTAGAAGTTAGATTTTTACGTTGGTAGTGTGTCTAGCTCACAGCATGCAGACTCCGTGAAACAACGCATTGGTGCGCGATCACTGCGTAATAACATGTAACACGCACTAAGTACGAAAAAACAGGAGCAATCGATGATCTTTTCAACCAGACAGGTAACTCGGACAACTTCTTCAATACTCAATAATTCTTTTGCTGAAGTAAACTAATAGTTCTTAAATACATTTTTTCCGAACTTTCTCTTTGTCAAAAGATTAAAAGACGATAGGGGTCTTGTTTCGACACAAACATCTGCAGAAGCTCTCCCCAAATACTGAAGCTATATTCGTAGCCTCAACAGGACGTATGCGTTCCGTTTAGACAGATAACACTGCCGACTGCTTCAATACTTAACAATTCTTACGCTGTGGTAATCTAATAGTTATTAAATACTTATTTTCCGAACTTTCTCTTTGTCAAAAGATTAAAAGACGATAGGGGTCTTGTTTCGACACGAACATCTGCAGAAGCTCTCCCCAAATACTGAAGCTATATTCGTAGCCTCAACAGGACGTATGCGTTCCGTTTAGACAGGTAACACTGACGACTGCTTCAATACTTAACAAATCTTACGCTGAGGTAAACTAATAGTTCTTAAATACTTGTTTTCCGAAATTTATCATTGTCAAAAGATTAAAAGACGATAGGAGTCTTGATTCAAAATTAACATCTGCAGAAGCTCTCCCAAGATACTGAAGCTATATTCGTAGCTTCAACAGGACGTATGCATCCCGTTTAGACAGATAACACTGTCGACTGCTTCAATACTTAACAATTCTTACGCTGAGGTAATCTAATAGTTCTTAAATACTTATTTTCCGAAGTTTATCTTTGTCAAAAGATTAAAAGACGATAGGAGTCTTGATTCAAAATTAACATCTGCAAAAGCTCTCCCAAAATACTGAAGCTATATTCGTAGCTTCAACAGGACGTATGCATCCCGTTTAGACAGGTAACACTGACGAATGCTTCAATACTTAACAATTCTTACGCTGAGGTAAACTAATAGTTCTTAAATACTTGTTTTCCGAACTTTCTCTTTGTCAAAAGATTAAAAGACGACAGGAGCCTTCTTTCTAAATGAACATCTGCAGAAGCTCTCCCAAAGCACTGAAGCAGCGTCAACATGAGGCATGGTAGTCTCACCTGGTGGTTGATGGCGTGCGCCACCTGGTTGTTGCGCGTGACGTTGGCCATGGTGGCGCAGTTCTGCGCGATGAGCGCCGCGATGGGCAGGAAGGGCAGCAGCACGGCCTGGCCCAGGTAGAGGCGGCGGCCGGCGGCCGAGCCGGGGCTCACGTGCAGGCAGCCCGCGCCGCGTCCGGCGCCGCCCCCCGCGCCCGCCACGCCCGCCACGCCCGACCCCGACGACGCGCTGCACTGCGACGCCGGGCTCCCTGCCACACCACTCACGCCACTCGCAAACACTACTCCAAACAAGGCGGTAAAAGGGTTTGGTTCATTCAGTGATTGCTTTTTTTTCGTGTTTCCGGGCGCGTCAACGGCTTTGGTCATTAGTACCGTAAGTGTAGTGCATGTTTCTTCTCAGGAGATGGCGTGATCTTCCCCCGCTGGATGGCGAGATCCGGCGCCGACCTACCGTCGGCTAGCGGGGTTTCCCCCTAACCAGGACTCTCCCACCAGCGGGGCACCGCCCCAGCCGGGACAAGCTCTAAGCTCCCGACCGGTCTCCTGAAATATGTGATAGTGTAGTGCTTGTTAGTGTAAGTGTGTGTGTGTAAGGCGAGAGAATAGGATAAGGAAGAGGAAGGAAAGGTCGCGCGCGGTCAGTGGCCCGTTTGGTAGGGTACTGCTCCAGCATTCGTCTCGTGTTGGTCGAAGAAACCACGGAAAACTATCGATCAGAGCAGCCGGCCGCCAGAACTCTTCTCCAGACGGCAACTGAATTTGACCTGACAAGCTAGAGTCGAAAATCCTGCCACCGTGGAGACCCGAACCTAGAACCTCCCGGTCAGAGGCACTGCAGTGACATCAGTCGATGCATTGAGCCACTTCTCTCGGTGACACTAGATGTAGGCTAGATCAAATGATCTAGGTCGAATTGTTGAGGAGAATTCCAGCGACTTCCCGGTCTGGTAGCTTTCTATGGTTTCTTCTATCAATACTGGGCGTATGCCGCAGCAGTACGCCGCTAATAAACAAGCCACGATCCGCGCGCATTCTGTCCTTCCTCTTCCTTGTCCTATCCCCTGCCCTTACGCCCCTGCCCATGACGTGAACAGTCCTATCTGGCACTGTTCTATCACACATATCGGGACATTGTTAGAGATTTTAGAGCTTGTCCCAGCTGGAGCGATGTCTCACTGGAAGAGATACCTGGAGGGGGAATATGCAGTATAACGTGTAAGTTGGCATAGAGAAAGAAACACCGCCACCAACCGCTATAAAACATTCACTACTCTAACGGGACTAATGACCGCAATAGTTGACGCTCACGGAAACTTCAATTAATCAATCAGTTCGCGAATTCCAACAGATTTAGCAGTTTCAGTGCGTCTCGGCGGGGCGCATGCAGCGGAAGGAGAGGTGAGGAAGGGAAAGTCGCTTGCATTTTCCGGGCAACTTTACCCTGAACCCAGCTTCTTGGGCAATCCTACACCAGAGGATACGGTACGGCCTAAACGTGCTTAGCGGTTGATTCTTTGAATTGGCTCTCTAAGGTTCTGTCATCTGTTCTGGGATCATTTGTTTTATTGAACACGCACATAGAGTTTCCAGGTGGGTGATGGACACACGTAGAAACACTTTGGGTAGTTTAAAACAAGCACACTCATAACTCTTACTGTTCTCGAAGGTCTGCTACCTTGAGATAAGATTCCATTTAAAATAAAATTAGCAATTTCAGACTATGAAGAATCGCTCCCAACTCGTCCAAACTATAAAGAAGCTTTTGTTCTAAACTTATTATCTTATTCTACGTAGAAATAATGTGAGTTTAAATTGAAAACCGCACACTCATACTTTCATGCTTTTTCCGGTGCAGAGTTTGGGAAATGTTTCCATTGAAAAAAATGTAACAATTTCAGACAATGTTCATTTCTGCTCTTAGCTCGCCAAAAATATAAATCAGCTCTTACTCTAAAATTATTCTCTTTGTCTACGGACAAAGGTAGAAAGAGTGAGTTGAAGTGAGTTGAAAGTGAGTTGAATAGCGCACCCACATTTTCTCTTGCCCTTTCCGGGCGTCTGATGGGGAGCGATAGTGTTTTGAATGTAAATATTTACAACACGGACTCGCTTTGCAGTTTAAATATTTTTCAGTGTGGCCGCCGTTGGCCACCAAAAATACAACTGTAGACGGCGGGTGGGGCACAGATTTACTAGACGGCCAGCATTTTTAACATCTGTGGGGTAAGTGGTGAAGTCCACGCAAGGAAGGGCAGTGGTCTAGGCAGTTCCCAGGAATTAAGAACCTGTTGCCCGAGTCACCGCTTAGTTTTTCACTGTTTAATACCAAGTCAATTCAATAAAAATATCATATGTCACGGTATAGGTTTTCTATTCTCAAAATTTATCATCGGCAAAACTCAACATCGCCGGGTGTGAGGGACCGATTAATGGAATTCTCGGGAAACGCGATCATTTTCGGAATAAAACTGATCTTGACGCATTTCTAAATATAGTAATTAATGTCATCCTTATACTGAGATTTCGAGTGAAGGGTTTTCCGTTTCTTCCATTTTTGCATGGCTGTGGAGGAAACCAAATTAGAAATATTTATCAGTAAATTCATGTTATTTTCCTCGCGCCATCTCTGCATTTAATTCCATCCATTTTAGAAGCTAAACGAGAATAACGCACTCGGAGTTTTTGTATGAAACAGCATCATTTGCTAGTGATGTTTTAAATATCTCGCCAAGATGTCAAAATTGCGTAATCTTAGTCAATAACATGGTCTTTTGTGTCAGTTTTGTGTACGGGAAATTTAAAAAATCATTACGTCAATTCCACGGATTCTATTTAAAAATTTAGTAAAGATCATACTTCTGTTATAATGACTTACACAATTAATTTCCGTAGACACATTTGATAACGCAGATATTCCATATTTGGGAAAGACGTCGTTTAATCTGCACATTAAGGTTGCAGCGATTGTACTGAATTAAAAGAGGATAATCCTCATAAGGTGTTGCTAATCTCTTTTTATTTTGTTTGTATTGGAACATTGCATATCTATAAATTTATTGTATTTAATCTTTATGTATATTCATATGTTATAGTAATGCATGCTGGATATAGTCCACTTCAGCATGAAGGGTAGACGCAGTTTATTATTTAGGATAAAAATTGAGATTCGTTATTTAAAATAATTACATTTTATGAAAGTTTACATTTTAATAACAGTAAATTATACATTTTATGAACATTTTCTTTATTTAATTTTGATCATTAAGCAATTATAATAATCTTTGGTTGATTTTTAGATAAAATATAATTTTATGAAACTCAGAATGTGAACCCCGATTCAGCGGGAAAGTGAGTGGCACATATTGTCCTGGGCTAAGCATTTTGATTTCGCATTCGCTTTGTAGCAGGGCGTGGTGGAGAGAGGAGCTCCACCACGTCAAACTTATTTTTACATCTTGATTTGTTTTCATTTAATGCACTCTGAGCTAGATCATGGTAGAGGTAACATCCATGCAATGTTTTCTTTGATTTTCATGCATTTCGTATAAATGCATATAGATACTTTCATTTTTATTTGACAATGTTATCAACGAGGCTATATTTTCTTACGCAATCGATGGAGACCATTACCTATCTTTTTTTGTGTTTTATTGTTCCATGATTGATTGGATTGCTTTGTTTGTGTTTGTGTTTGTGTTTGTTTTATTGCGACATTTTCGTTTATTGCTTTGTGAATGCACACACAGTAAAAATGTCAATTAACTGGACTTTTTTACCCATATGACAAATATTTATGTAAAATGTAAATTTACAAAACTACAGAAAGGCAATGGTCTTGTATTGAGATTTTTTTAGTTTTAATTACAATCTGATTGAAGTATTGTATTACCTTAATATAAAATAATCCCCTGTGTACTTAATTTAACCTTTTATTTCCATTTTATCATCCCTATGTGAGAAACTTCAAACAATGAGCTATTAGATAGAAAAAGACGGTAGCCTCCCGATAACAGTCTATTACGGAACTAATGATATTTGCGTTTTAGTTTACATGTTGTCTCGGTCTCTTTCAGACCGAGTGTCTTAATGATTGTAGTTGCGAATTTACAACTCAATATTTGTAAACCTACAGATTTTAGCTTGGAATCTCCACTGCAGCGGATTTAGCTGATAAGGGCAACGCTGGATGAGTTGAATGTTCAATTCAGTTCATTTAGTTTCAGCGATGCATTATTTTACGTGTCGAGGCTTAAACTACCAGTTGTTTCGTGTGTTCTCGCAAATTGACGTAGGTTCCCTTTGCTCTCCAGCGGTGAATGAAGGTATCACTCGCATGTAAATGTGTGTAAGTAAGGGGTGAGGGCAGGATGAGGAAAAGGAAGGAGAGATCCCGCGAGGTTCTTGGCCCGTTTATTAGGGTACTGCTCCGGCATTCGCCTGGAGTTGATAAGAGAAACCACGAAAAACTACCGCTGCCCGCTAGAAGCCTCCTCCAGAGAGTGGCTGAACACGTCCTAGCTATCAACCAGTGTGGAAAATCTAACACCGTCTGGGACCTCCCGGTCACGGAGAGTGCCGTGACACCAGTTGACCTCCCGGAGCTTCCCTACGCGCCCGGCGACGCGCTGACTGACTGACCTGGCGCGCGCGCCTGGTGCGGGCGGTGGGTGGGCGGGGGCAGCCGCAGCTCGTGGCGCTCGCCGCCGCGGGCGGGCTCCTCGCGCCCGGGCCGCGTCCAGCAGCAGGAGTAGCCGCGCGCGCTGTCGCGCAGCGGAGGCATCTTGCGCCGGCGGGGACGCTCCGCGCCTGCGCACACGCACGACCTCCGGTGGCGACTCCTGCAAGCGGCTTGGCGGATTACATAAGGTACACCAATCAAGCTGTCCATCCTTATTACGATGCACGTACTTACTGTTTGAGAATCGCTAATTGTGCATTGCTTGCTCTGACAATAACAAACAAGACAATAAAACGCGCATGCATGGGAAGTGTGATCAAACTACCCTTCCTCCAACCCGCTATGGAGGCCACAGTCCTCAGCACGTGACGATCCGTTGGGAGGCGATGGCGAGGCTTTGGGAGGGGGAATACAGAAGCGCCAATGAGAAGTCTGAGATGCGACACTCAGCATCGCATCACCGTCGGCGGAAACCTCGTATCTTGCACACAACACATGGTGAGAGTTCAATGACCTCGGTAACGAATCGAAGCTGTCGAAGGGATGTTTCTCGGCCTGTCACATCCTTGAAGGTGGTAGATGCCTAACGGCAAGCGCATGGGAAAAACGAAAAGCACAAACGGAAAAAAAGAGATGTACTTGAGGAATAGAAAAATATTTTTAACAAAAGTTTCAAAACAGAAGAAAAACTTACGACACATCACTCTCATCCATTGAGCTTACGCCACTGATTTCCTCGCTCATCCATTACGTAAATACTGGTGCACCCAGCAATGCTTCGCTATTGCAATGCATTACACTTCACATGCTACATGCCAAGTAATGGCTAATCGCGTTTTACGCTACGCATTGCAAAAGTTTTAATAGATGAAAGACTTTCTCGCGAGTGTGGGTTTGTTCTATGTCTTGGTTTGGAAATGGGTGTCATGTATCCCATTGTTGAAACGTTCTCCTTCAAGTTTGGGCATGCATTCGCTATGAAACTGTCCTGTATAAATTTGAATTACTTGTTCCAGATAACGTTTAAATAAAAATTCCGACCGATATTTCACAATCGCAGGGGCAGATATGCAATGAAGACGCGCTTAATACTTGAGGGTGCGGCGGGTTGCGTACAGCTTCTGTTCAGGGGGCCCTGGGTCAGCAGGGCCGCATGAAATCAGCATCAACGTGCGTCTGTGTGTGACAGCTATGTGCACCTTACCATTTGTGCTATGCCTTTATTCTTCGCGCAAGTGCAAGAAATAAGTTGACAACGTTTATCGCAATTCGATGAACGGTACTGCAATATAAAATAAGTCGCACTCGCATAAAATACGAAAAACAAAGTAACACTGATTTTATGTATTACATAAAATCTGCACTTCCTTTTTGCAATTAGTTCACAATTGAGGCATTTACGTTTAAGTGATGACATTTCGCGAAATTAAGATGATTGACTTGTTAGACCTCTCTTATGAATGAGATGCAAAGGCTCTCTTGTTATCATTAGCTTTCAACTTCAGAAAAATGAACAATGTAAATACATTCATACTCGAGGGACAGAACACTCCATGTAGTTATTGCGACCATTACCCTTTTTTATGTCACGCGAAATGTCAGTTATCTTTATCCGCGTCTGAACTTCTCAAAAGTAGTTACGTAAATGTAAATATACTTAAATGGTGAGGCGGAAGAGCAGTTCTTTTGGCCTAAGCCTTGCTTCATAATAATAATAATAATTATTATTATTATTATTAAGAACACGTTCTCAACCCATGCGAACATTTTGGACTCCCTTACACGTGAACGGACACCGAAATACTGGAATTTTGTTGCACTACTAGCTGCCTTGAAATACGGAGCGCATACGGAAAGTAAGTTTCCCATCTTCGACAACAATCACAGTTTTTTCGTGAAATTGTGTTCTATAGCATATGAAGAACATGTTGAGCTATTTTTAAACATAAACACTGAGAAATGTATTAACGTGGAACCAAACTTTGTATCCTTGCATTGCGGATATCGGCATCCGGGATAGGTACTAGAGTTTGGCAGCCTCCTGCAACTCTACGTCACTACTCTTACTCCAAGTTTCGCTACAACTCGTTGGATTCATGGGCCTCTGCGGGACGGTAAAAATTCTTGACGGCGTCGTCCGTTGAGAGGAAATTTTTATTCCCCTATTTGATGGTTATGACGATATAACACTGCAATATTACTAAAAGTTATTTAATGTCGTAAATAAAGTATTTCAAGATCTCAATTAGTAATAATTCAATGGTAACTATTTTGGCCAACGAACTTTTGTAAAATCTTACTTTGTATATTGTGCGAAAATTATAATAGCTATTATTATTATTATTATTATTATTATTATTATTATTATTATTATTATTATTATTATTATTGTTGTTGTTGTTGTTGTTGTTGTTGTCGTTCACATGTGCTGTTACAGAACAGCCATTTTTTTGATAATTTAGGACCTCATTTTCCGTACACTCGACAGCGGCATGTTTGGTGCTGCAAGACACTTACATTATTTAAATACTAATTGAAGATGTTGAAAATTTGAGTTCGTCGTTTTAGGATATTTTGCTGAACCTATGAAAGAACAAAATAAATCACGCAGAACTTATTTTGTCCCTGTACAATATTTGAGCGACTTCAAGTGTGCGGATGTTCGGATGTGTGATTCCGTCCCTCATTGCTCGACCACTTCCCGTGCATCAATCGAAAGATATATGAAGTGTCATTCGACGCGTCTCGGTCTGCTGATGGGCAACTAATAATTTGTCTTCGGATCTGGTCAGAAGATTCAAAGAAATTGTCAAAAACTGGTTTTTGCGTGTTTTGGCGCTGCCATTTTTGTGAGTATGCCGGGAATTAAACCAACGCTACCTAAATAGATCTACATAGGTGGCGTTGATTAAACTCCAGTACCCAAAGGCATTTTTCGCTCAATACGCCATAATTTTCTTTCACGACGTTGGCAAATTGATATTGAAATCTTTAAGAGAACAAATGAATTTAATTTCAATAAGCGAATTGCGAGGCATATTACATTTTAATTTTTATGCCTAATATCAAATTTGTTTTGAATGTAAGTTTTAAAGTGGAAAAATTGTTATTACATTGAATTTTTACATCTCCTTGTAATACGATGTGTATAATACGAATCAAGAAGAATATCAATTTGCTGAAGATAACCTACAAAGATTTTGAAAAAATAAGAACCTAGAAAATGGTACCGTATTCAGATAAATGTTTATAAAACTATTTTTCAGTATATTTTTCGAAACGTTGTAATAATTAACTGTCTTTAATTTTATTGGGATAATTTAATATTATTTTTATCAATAATAATAATAATAATAATAATAATAATAATAATAATAATAATAATAATCTACGTTAAGTGACGTACATTATGGTTGTTGGGGTATAGAAAATATTTATAAATGCGCAGACTTCTAGCAGGAAGTTTAAAAGTCTAGGACGAGCCTTTTTAAAGCTACACGTGCTCTTTCGATTTCTCTAGGATCAGCCGTGCATTTCCATTTATGATACCAGCGAATGTAACCTCACTATTAATCAGTTTCCCTTCTGCCATGCATTTCTGAGTTGGCGACCAGACTCCAGCCTCCGCTAGTATCAACGCTCTTCTTTCCCGATTTTATCGGGTATGTATTGTACCGCCACAGGGTTTTGCTCGGTGAGACGCGCACGCGGGCGTGGGCGGCCGAGCGAGCGGCCGGCCACAGGTGCGAGGCCTCGGAGGGCGCTGGGCGGGAGCGGGTGTTTGGAAGGCAGGTATCATGTGACGGCAGACCTCAGAATGCAGCTAGCTGGCGGGCCTTTTTGTTTTGCACCCGGTCCGAAACGCCATAACGAGATGAAGCAGTCCGGCGAGTCTAGAGCGGGGATGTACTGTCACGTGATTACCCGCGATGTACGCCAGCAGAGGAAACTGCCGGGGGCATTCGAGTTTGAGAGGAATTTCGGTGCAGATGCACATTGTTCACCCATGTGGGTGTAATCGCAAGCCTCCGCTTTGCGAGGTGGGGATTCCGGCGCGGGACAGGAGTCCAGGAGCGGTGCTAGTGTTGGCATGGTAGGGATCTGTGGAATCCGACTGGGGCGGCTTACCTCTGGGATTTGTGGCTGTGGAGTTCAGCGGAAAAAAGTATTTCTTAGAAGTCGTAAATACTGTATAATTAAATTACTGTAAATAAACCTGTAAATAGCAACTCAGTGTCTGTGTTCTTATTCGACGACGTCACAACAACTTGTAGCTTCACGTGTATCATACCTACGTGTGGAGAGAACTAGTTATTTCTAATAAAACATTCACACTATCCGACAACAAAATTTAATCAAAAGCGATGGAACCATTATTTGAAAATTTGGGAAATGTCGCAGGAGCTTTATGTAAAGTACCCATCAAAATTGAAATATCGGTTTGAAATTCAAAGGGCCGCACACAAGTCAGATCGATCGCGGAATATCAATTTTGGAGAAAATCGGCTGAACGATTTAGCCGCTAGGGGTGTTCAGAGATAGACATTTGTTTTATCTTTATTCGATTTTTAGGTATCAAGGACCCACAAAGTATGAATTCTGCCTACAACACGTAATAGATTATTTTTTCTAAATTCAGCAACTGGATTTATCTATTTTTCGTTACCAGGACGGTGTAATGTATTTTTCTGCCGAAAAGTCGCCGTTTTTTTGTATAGCTTTACTCCGTAGGGGGAGTGTAAAAAGAAGTCGAGAGTATCAAAGATTTTTCGCAAAATATTGCAATATGAAACAAGCGGTGTGGCAGAATGGCACAGACTTTCTCATACTAGTTTTCTCATTTCTTTGGTCTGGGCCAACGTTACGATCCACTAACCAGGTGACATTCATCGCCGCTCAAAGTTCTTTTTACAACATTTTCATAATTTTTTGGTTTGCGAATAGTAGATTCAAAATTATTTTTAAGAATATTAAAAAGAGTTTTATTTTAAAGAAATAATAATAATAATAATAATAATAATAATAATAATAATAATAATAATAATAATAATAATAATAATAATAATAATAACTAGCAAACCCGTACGTAAACTCTCGCATATTAAAATACCTATCCTTCCATTTCCAAATTAAGAGGCAAAGTTTCAAAAGAAACGTTAATTTGTTTAAAAAATGTATAAGGTAACTTCCAATGTCTTTATAGTGTAACCGCTTGTCGTCGGTCACATTTATGACCAACGGAAAATAGAAGCAATAATACCCGACATTAGGCCCTCCACGTAGTTTCTATAGTGGCGAAGAGATGGCGTAAGTCAGAAAAGGATTTCTGAACGCACTCAGACCATAGCCAATCAGGAAATTTTTGTGGAAATACGGACGTGGCGTGAACTTGCGTCAAAAGAGCTCGCTCTCTTTCTGGTTCGAGACGCCGAGGTGAACGGTTGCCTAAGAGTACACCACATAGTCGACGAGGGACACGTGGAAGATAACGGAACACAAAAGCTTTAATAAAAGGTAAATGACTGAGCACTTTTCATGGATTTACGTACTGTGAATGTCGTGAGATTACATGGAATTAGTAAATGAATATTAAACAAGAATGCAATGAATGAAAGAACGACGGCGGTAATAGATCCAAATGAATCTGTAAAACCACGTTGCTGCATTCTTGTTGCTAGAAAGGAGGACTATTGTAACATAGGACATGTTTTTTCTTTGTTACAGCTTATATATTTTTATATACAGCTGTTATATTTTTTTATTCTTATTTTTGGAATTTTACTTTGGAAATACTATTATGGAATTTTGAGAATTATTAGAAGTACGGATTATCCAACAACTAGCTTGACTTTTGCTATTACGAAGTCATAACTTGGAGTTTCGGACTCGCATTCTGTTGCGACCATCGCCTCTGCGAAAGCTGTGGTGAATTTTCGCTGAACGACGAGGAGACGGTGTTCGGAAATACTCCAATTTCGACGCGACAGACAACGCACGGACCTTGCAGAAGAACGACGACCTTGAGGCGCGAGTGTCGCGCGACGGTCAGCTACACAGGGTGGGACCAACTTGAGGAATTCGCCGGTCGTGAGTCACATAAAAACAGAAAGAACACTCATTAAATTTCAGTCTGGAAAAAACTTCTGAGATAGGATTATAATTATACTAGCCAAAACGTTGTAATGTGAGCTTCCCTCAATAACAGACGTTGATCGGGCAAGTTTCTTAGAACATTGGTCTTGCTAGCCAGTGATTTTATTTCTTTTCGACAGTCGTAAGAGGAATCAGATTAGAGTAATCCTTATGTTTATGATAGAAGTTGTTTTGTACATAATTACTTATCTAGAGTCATATGTAATTGATGTAATACGGTTTCAAATCATTTAAGACACGTTATGAAACAAAATTTTGTGTTGAAAGGCTATGTAGAAGCCGAAGGTCAAATGTGACTTAAGTGTAACGTAATTAGTGATTTAAAAGGTAGTCGTGAATTTCGAGTATTGTGTGTATGTATTTTTTTTGCAGGATGAATATTTGTACTACTTGTGTGTCTCATGTGTGATATTTTTTGTGAAGTGTAAATATGTATTTATTGCTTGTTTCTTGTAAACGGGTATCAGAGTTATCACTTTAGTGAAAACTGCAGTTTAGGTAGCCCGTCATACGCAGTTTTTTGTTTTTTGACGTAAATAAATAAATAAATAAATAAATAAATAAATAAATAAAAATAAAACGAATTAGCTACCATAGTTTTACGAAAAGTGAGAACATAGGAGGATCTGTGAATTCCATTGTACAGTGATTTTCATTCAATAGAATACATGTTATTTGTTATATAAAACTGTAAAATTGTGTTGGCTTGTTAATTGATCAGTAGTTTAGCAAAGACGAACCCACTACCGATAGGGAAGTTTATCCGTAAATTGAGATATTCCCAGGGATGCGTGACGGTGTAATTACACGTCACGAAATAAGTAAATGACAGATTTACTTCAGTAACTGCTGTTACATAATTTAAATGTAATTGGTGACGGTTACAATAGAATATCAAATAAAAATAAAAACAATGAAACTGATGTTTGGAAACAAATTTTGAATAAAGATTTATTCAGTATTATAGACAAATGGTCTTGGAACAACCCAACACTTCCTTAAAAACAATATTTGCAGTTATTACACAATCTTCCTTGAAAGTTAGCTTTTCGTTTTACTTGAAAGTAAAAAAGCTACTTCGTATTAGGAACGTTTTTTTACTCTTGAGAAAGCTAGTTAAAGTTGGCTACGCAAAAATACTGGATCGGTCAATTACTACCCTATTCTTTGGGATATTATCTAACTTCATTACCGAACTGAGAGGTACACACGTGCAATTCAATCGCTTAGATTATCAATAAATTAGTTTAATTTCACATAGAGTTGCAGATTCTGCACATTTATGAATAGGTGGGGTTGTATCAAGAAACGCCGGACCAGCAAAATATAATAGAATGTCCAAGAAGCTTTTATCCCATAGATCTCGCTGCAAAGAACCTTTATGTAAAGCCTTTGGCCCCAAAAGTCCAGATTTTACGTCCCTCGCTTTGTTTGGGAGTTATTAAAGTAAATGATTTTAAAAATTCTGTCAGTGTGTTGCGGGATGCATTTGATATGACTATTTAGATGCCTTTTTTTCAATAAATTCTTCATATTTTTAAAGTAAAAGTGCAATTCGCTACGTCTCCGTGAAATTCTCTTTCTTTAAAGTTTGGCTGCATGTGAGAGCCACTAAATTCGTACTACTGAAATAAGATAGGAGAGCATTTTATATAAGCAAGAAAACATGAGGTGATATAGCAGCATCTGTACAAATACTATGCCGTAACAACTATAATTTAACCTTCAATGTCTAAGAAATATTTAATATAAATTCCATCTAACATTCATGAATCTATGCAATCTGACTCCTGCAATGTTTTGCATTTTCCCTTAGTACACTTTCAAATATTCTCCTCTGCTTGCTCTTGCTATGCGCTGATCTTATACACCGAGTACATTTTTTTACTGTTCGTAGTTGTGGAGAGATAACACATCACAATTTCTTCAAAATATTGTATGTTTGATGGAAAATAGAAAACAAAATACTGCAGAAATCAGACAAATCATCTCCATTTCTGTAACACTGTTCTTCAATGATTAATCAACCAATCTTCTTAATAATAAATTTAATTTAGATGATGTAGGTTGTCTCAGCCAGAGTCGTCACCACAGCCTTCGACGCGACGTCATTCCGAGAGCCCAGATCATAAATTTAACTTGTTTGTACGTAACATCAAAATCTTTGACTACAATGCTTAAGATAACATTTACAGAACTGAATGTACTACAAGAAAGTCGTCCTAGTTTTCTTGCAAATCCTTCAGCTTGTTTTCTACAAATTTTCTTTCAAATGCGATATCATGACTAAACATGCTGACTCAAAAATTTGACCGAATCACTGCTAATAACGAAAGTAATGGCAGAGGTAAAACACACACCAAACCGGTTGATCTAGGGTTTACGGTGCACATTATTCTTGGCCTCCTCCACTATTATACGAGACCGGGATATCGCTTGTCTTGGCCTTCTCTTCTATTTGGTGCATCAGGATATTATCATTCACCGGTCAGGAATCATTTATATTATATTGTTTTTATTACCAAACCTAACAAGAGCGTCTTCACTCTCCACTGTACAGAATCTTCCATTCTTTGCTAATATGGTTTCTTTCTTGTTTTTGAGGAAGAACATCCAAAAATGCAAAAGCGCTCTCTCTCTCTCTCTCTCTCTCTCTCTCTCTCTCTCTCTCTCTCTCTCTCTCTCTCTCTCTCCATTATAGTTTATCTTAGTTCACGGCCTCCGACGTCACGACCTGTGATAAAAGTGGTATTGATAGTATCGATAAGCGCCGGACCAGCGAAAATGTAATAGAATATCTAGTAATACCTCGTTCTCTACATTACGATGAGAAAAACGTTTCTTTGAGGCCTTCTGCCTCAAAATTTGAAGTTATAAAACCCTATAATGCTTTGTTTACGAGTTATATTACTACATAGATTATATATTAATATTAATATATAATCATATCTACATATTAATATTAATATTATTATTAATATTATTATTAATTATATTAATAATAATAATACTAATAATAATTTCCATTAAACCCTTCCCTTTGATGAAATACCTGACAGCGCCCGAACTTCTTTTAAATGTCTTCAACCACTTATCACTTTTGACTTTTCACTTTTCTTTTGGTATCAATTTTTATTGCTTTACATTTTACTAATAGTTCAAAATTTCTTATTGTTATATAATAAATAAAAGTGTGTATATATACATAATAATATAATACATATGCCATTGCCGAAGCTCATATGCTAGTATCATAGTAAGTTGCAACGGTATTCCGAAAGATTACAATTGCGATGACCGGTACTAATCGGATCAAGTAGATTAGGTAACTCGCAGAGCTCGGATATTACTCTACTATGTCGAATGAATATTGAATGAAAGGATTCGCAAGCTCGTGCCGGTTATTTGCCACTTCCCTTGTGCGCCAGGGAATAGAATACGAGTTGTAAAGGGCATTAGAGAAACGTTTACTAGAGTGCTTACAAAATTTGATACCAAACTCGATCGGGTATTTACATCCAGTTTGCTTTGATCGATTGAGAAAATACTAAATAAGCACCTTTGTTTCTCTTTTGATTGTGAGCAATAAATGTAGTTTCAGTCTCTGCTTTCCCCAAACGCCACAAACGATTGTTTTCTAATGAAAACAAAGAAAGAAATCAGTAGATATTGCGAAAGAGAAGGAAGATCCTGCTCGAAAAAGTGAAAGCAAGTAAAACGTCATCGTTTAGTAACTCTCATTGGAATTACTTTCGGAAATAAATATTTAGACGACAGTCAAAGAACGCCTAAACAAATTTCTTGTTGTGGAGGAAGGGATTACAGTTCGCAGGTGGACTTGCCAAATACTACGTGAAGTTAGCTTTTGCTTTAAATTGAGTCACATGTAACATGGGGTAGAGGAAAGTCAGATACACACGTGTGTATAATGCGTGTCCATGTCTCTATGGCGTGTAATATGATTTATTGATCTATGGTATAATTGATTTATAAAAATTGTTGGACAGAATATATTTTGTCATTGCGGTAAATATAAAATCTTTGAATAAAAAGAAAAATGTTTGATTTTAGATGAACGAAAGTACGTCATATGAACTTATCGCAACATTATTTAATTTATTTGACTCTTCAATCATTCTTTCCAATGAAACTCATACAAATATGACTGTACAAGGTATTGAAGTACTCAAAATTATTGATCATAAGTTTATTCTGTCCGGATACTTACATAGGTGGTTCCATAAGTTTCCGGCCTGACCAAGATAACGCTCATCTATGGGAAAACTTCTGAGTGGTATATAGTCGTATCATTACTTGTTGCAATGATATAAGTTTGCAGCTAACATCTCATTCAGTTTTGTAGAAAGAGGTACTTGCGGTGCATGAAATCCCATGGTCTTCAGCGTCTTCACAACAACGCACCTTGCTTAGTCCTCTCATTGCAAAGAATGTGACGAACTGCCTTTAAGTAGTTGGACCATTGTGCTGCATTGGCATTCGCTGGAGGAGAAAGCACGAAAAACAAATGATCAAAGTATCTGGCCGCGACGATACGCTTCCAAGCGGCGACTGAATTTGACCTAGCCACTAAACTAGAGCCGAACATTGCCACGGGCGGAACTCAAACTTTGGGACCATCTCGATCAGAGACGCTGCAATGACAAGTTGTTAAACTGACACACTTGAGACGGGGTTGAAGACCAAATGCGGTGAAATAATACCTTTAAGGCTCACCGCAAAATGACACGCAGTTCCGTTACGTGACACAAAGTCCCTCACGTCGAATTCCTTTCGGTATTCAATGTTAAATCGCACAAGAGTTGAAAGAACTTTTAAAATGTACGATATTTTTTCTTAAATATGAACATAAAAAAAGAGACGTGTTTTATATTTGCGTGAAAATTGATTGTTTGTGTAGTTATGCCTATAATAAATTTTGGAAATTATGTGCACTTCACAAAACATGATCAATTGTTTCATGTTTTTAAGTTTCGAATTGAATTTGAACGGAGTTTCTATAATTAGTGTATTCAAATGTGTGATATTTTTAAGTTAGTTATGCGCGTCATTTTTAGCAAATATCAATATGCAATATTTCCGAAAACAGTAAAGTTAGAAAAAATACACATCTTTACCTATTTTATCCATATAATAAATAGAAAAAGAAGAAAATTAAAATATGAAGGTCAAATTTTGCTTTCTTTCGTGCGATTTGATGTCGAATGGCTCCAGTGATTCACAACGACGATCACCGCAAGATGGGCCGCAGTGCACGGCGTTGTTCACTCCGGTTCGAGCGCTGACGAGTACTTCTGCGATGTTAGTGGATTTGAGTTCTGAGTTAGAAACATTATGTTACGCCGTTCTTTGGGAACAAAAAGGAGAAAGAAGCAATTACATGAAGAAAAGAGAAACATTTGGTTAATTTGCTCTAATTAAGGAATTTGATGACGAAAAGTTTCAAAACAATTGCATATTAAACGGCGATCACTTCAAAGAGGTGAATATGATCGAAAATGCAATTTGTAGAGAGGGCTACAAAGCCACAAGGCCCATTCGAACCGAGGAAAAACTAGAAATGTTTTTAAAGTATTTGATTATTTTATAGTAATTTAATTATTAATAGAGACAGGATTTATGTGCATATGCATATAATTTTTACCAATGGTTTATTAGGAAATTATCACATTTCTTTACGAATCAACCCGTTTGGAGCATTCCTGCCAAATTATATTTTACAGATTTTTTTGCATATTTTCGTATATCTGAAGGTTACTGCACATTTCTGCACTTAAGTGATAGTTTTGAAACAATAAAGGAAACTTGGTCATTTATTTGAATCTTAGCGAATTATGAGCTATTTGTACTTTCTCGTGTATATACAAGTATAGTGAAAGTTATATAATGCTGCAGGAAAAAAGGCGGATTTTCGGCGAAAAAATCATTACCGGACTCTGGTAACGAAAAAATGCATAAAACCAGTTGATAAATTAAGAGAAAAAATTGTCTAACACATGGTGTAGCCAGAATCCCGGTTTTGCGGGTCATTGATGCCGAAAAACCAACTGAAAGCAAAACGTCCGTCCGTCCGTCCGTCCGTCCGTCCGTCCGTCCGTCCGTCCGTCCGTCTGTAGGTCTGTCTGAACGTCTGTCTGACTGTCTGTCTGGCCGAACGTCTGTGTGTCTGTCCGTCCTTTAGTCCGTCTGTCTGGTTTAAGTGAACAAACCTAAAAAATGCGTAGGATTTTTTTTCCAAATTGAAGAAACCTTGTCGTTTTTGCGTGTGCTGAAGCTCTGCGAGTTTGAAAAACATTCGTTAATTTTGGGGGGACTATTAATGAAGTACTAGCAACATTTTCAAAATTTTGTCAAAAATGGCTCCAAATTTTTTCTTTAAATTTCTTGTAAGAATAGAGTTAAATACACTTATAATGGTGTCATAGGTCCGATTTTCAGGATTAACTCTGAATTTTCGGGAATTGTAAAAGTGTGAATTTTTTTCGACAATTTCTTACCACTACAATATTGAAGATAAAAGACTTTTCGTTCAAATGAAATTGGTTGTCCATAAATATTTCATTCATTAAGATCATGTAGATCTTTTGTAAAGTTTAGTAGTTTTTGTGCAATAGTGGGTGCTATATATGTAATTTTTTAAAAAAATACAAAAAGATGATTTTCTGAGAAACGGTTCCAAAGTTTTTCTTCAAATTTTTGGTAGGATTAATGCCAAACAAGCTCTATACATGACAGAAACCCCATATTGCTCTATTCTCTTGTTTTTTCAAAAATTATAACATTTTTAACTTGTCTCTCATGTCGGTAATACTTACTTTAGATGCAATTTCTTTACAGTATTATATTTATGAGTACATGTGTTTTAAATAATGTCAAATAAAGTTTCTCAAAAACACAACAGTTCTCTGTGAAAATGAGCTCGAAATTCCAAATATTCAGAATCGCTCAAACGCCATTGTCACAAGTAGATCCCATCACAAGTAGATCCCATCACAAGTAGATCCCATGGGGCGTGAGTGAATAAGAAAGTGTGGGCCTCTTTTGAAACTTTTTGTTTTTTCTCTAAATTGAAAAGTCAAAGTAGAATGTTCCTTCAAACTTTCATAAACACTATTTGAAAAGAAAAGTGTTTTGTTTACTGATAAGGGTTTAAAAGTATACTTCATGAGAAAATATTATTTCCTTCCATGAAAAAATATTATCGACAACTCCCTTACGAGAGAGAATTTGCATCCTCTAAAAGAGATAATGTAGTATGTGTTCCTGAGAATATAGTTCGAATACAGGACCATGTTGATTCACTGGTGTTTGCTCGATGTTCAGAAGGGTTGTAAAGCAGAAACTTCATGTTCTGCACACTTTGCCCGAGAGCTCTTCCGAAGCTTATTAGATTTAATTAGTGGTTTATGTGACATTGATCTCAAACTATCTTCTTTCAAGGAAAGCTGGAACGTATACACTCTGATATGTCAACTTAGTCTCTTTCTACGAAACAAGCCTTGTGATGAGATCTGCCGAAATCTCATTTAACTGAGCTGTTTCTCTCTTGTATATCTGTATTAACGTACCTATCACCACTTTGGACAGCCCCAAGTTTGCAATTGCATTGCGTACATTAGAGTGAGTGATAAGTTAAGGAAGTTTGAACTGCAAACAATTCATAAACAAAAAAATATTAAAAATACATTTTTCGAGAGAAAAATCCTTATTGCTGGGCTCACGGAACAAAAAAGCGGATAAATATTGTTCCTATATGTACTAGTAAATTTCTTCCTCTAACATGCGAATGCATCTGAAGCATCTTTCTTCTCATCATCACACCCAAGGAGGGCGAAGGGGGGCCTTGATATCAGAAAAGTGGATAAATGGTCCTGTTGTTCATATGCTCGTAGTTGTTTCTATACATAGTACATTACTTCTTCTACACGTTGTGTATTCATAATCCACACTTTGTGGATCCTTGATACCGAAAAATTGATTGACGGCAAAACGTCTGTCTATTTGTCTGTTGGTCATCGCCAGTGCTTTTATCGTTCAAGTTTCTTCAAAATTGACATTCCCGATCGATATAAACGAACTCAATGCTCTGCGATTTTGAAACGGATATTTTGTTTTTGGGGGTACTTTACATGAAACTGTATCATAATCCTCACAAATGAGTCCAATTTTTTTATTAAAATTTGTCCTCGGATACCGCCAAGGACGTTTAAAAAATGGCGCGGGTCCCATTTTCATTGACATCTCTAAATTTTTGAAATTGTAAAGAGTTCAATTTTTTCGGCGTCTTCCTACAACTACAATATTGGTGACAGAGATATGATGTAATAAAATGTGTTTTCGAAAGACAAATCTTTAAATAAGATAATTAAACATTTTGCGAAAATAATAGTAGTCTTCTTGTAATATTGCGTGAAATATATCTAATTTTTAAACAACTATTTTATCAAAGGGCTCCAACATTTTTCTTAAAATTTTTTCCCCGTATGTAACAACAGACGTTAAAAAGCGGTACTAGTCTCATGTTCGGTGAAATCTCTATATTTGAAAAAAAAGAGAACCATCAACATTTTAAAAGTACAGTATTGATGATAGAAATTTTTAGGAATGAAATTTTATTAATGAAAAATTAGATATTAATGAAGGTCATGTACAATAAGAAAACAGATTTGCTAAATTTCTAATTAAAATTAATATAATTTATTAAAAGAGATTTTTCACAAAAAGTGCTTCAATTTTGGTTGTTAATTTTTTTTCTTGGTTAGACGAAGCAAGCTTAAAAATGAGGCAGGTCTCATTTTTGTCAAATGCTCTGAATATTCAAAAATCGAAAAAACCTACCACTGATTTACCACCACTAGTGTGAAAAGCTTAAATGTTAGAAACGGGTAACGATCACCTCAGAAGAAGAAGCGAATATGAAAGAAAAGACCTCTGCCATTTATGAACGATGCCTGATGAGAGAGTGAAGTTGTAAACACAATTATTCTCTCTTGAAAAATTCTAAAAAAATGCCGACAATGTGAGCACATCGGGATATTTCATACTTTCGAGTCTGATAATTATAAATCAGAAACGAGGTCGGGATCGGGCGAGAGGTCGGGATCGGACGAGAGGCCAAAAGGACGGCAATTTTACCGTAAACAATTTTTTCTGTATCAAGGACTGAAAAAAAAAAGGAATTCTGATTTTACGAGTTAGTTCATGTTATTTTGACGTATCGGAGCAATAATTATTTACTTCTCTGATGTTAGGGACCCAAAAAACGTGTTTGTATGTTTGAAAATTGCTTTTTTTCCGCAGCATTACAATACTCTCTCTATACCATGTAAGGTTTAACGAAGAATATAATAGTAATAATAAAAGGGAAGTCGCAGCCAAAAGGTTTGCTGCAACTAACCAAATAATTCTCACATCAGCGAAACTAAATAGAATTTCGAAATTCATATATCTATGGTTATCTGTTGCGTGATATCAGAATATTGAAACGTCACCTCGGCTTCTGCTTTATTGGAAAACATTCCGGTTTCGCCTTGGTGGTGAGATTTCACAAATGAAATACTAGCGCATGGAGCGAAATTCTACGAAACAAAGCTGAAAACGTCACTCCAAATCACCAAAGCGTTGGGAAAGGTGATTTGACGTTGGTGGAAAGTTAACCGTTAACTAGTAACATTTAGTTTGTGGAGCTTGAATTCATGAGTTACACGTCATTCGAGTGTTTATTCTGGAATTGGCAACGTTAAAAAGGGTTTGTGGGCCTACGTCCCGTAGTACAGAGCAGTGGACACCTTTCAGACTGATTTTCTCTGCCGTTTATACTACTATAATTATTTCGTAGAACTAGCTGAACCTGTGTGAAGATTTCACACATTTAAACTCAAACTAATTGGCTTGAGATGGATTACTGCACTACGGACAGACTCAACCTTCACTTAAGGATTCGCATTTGGAGATTGACCCGACTTAGTAAGCTTCTATTCACAAAAAAATTGCCCAACGTTTTGAGAGATTGATCCAAATTATGCCTGTAACCTGTATACAAAAACAACCACAAACTTTCTTGGATTATTTTTACTTTCTCGTATACATACGTATATACGGGAGTAATATACGTCGTATAGAGAAAGCTATGTAATGTGGAAAATCGATTTCGAGATTTCAACGGAAATACACGTTTTGGGGTCCACTGATACCGAAAAAGTGTTTTTTTCAAAACGTCCGTCCGTCTGTCCGTCCGTCTGTGTACCCTACTAACGCCTAACCCACACGTACGATCATTTCCAAATTGAAGAAACCCCTGTCCATCTGGCTCTAGTTGAAGCTTTGAAATTTTGAAAAACATTCTTTTAAATTTGGGGATACTTCACATGAAGCCTCCCGGACATTTTCAAAAATTTTCTAAAATATGACAATCAATCAATCAATCAATCAATCAATCAAAACTGGCTTCAAATTTTTTCTTTAAATTTCTTGTAAGAATAGAGTAAAGTACACTTGAAAAGGTGGCATAGATACAATTTTCACGGGTGTCTGAAATTTCTAAAATTGCCAAAGTTTGAATTTTTTTCGGCGTCTTTCTACAACTATAAAATTGAAGATAGAGGTAAATAGTTCTTTCATTACGGTCATGTAGTTTTTTTGAAAATTTTAGTAGTGTTCGTACAATAGTAGGTGAAATATTGGCAATTACAAAAATTACAAAAACAAGATCTTCTCAAAAACGGTTCCAAAGTTTTCTTTAAATGTTTGGGAGAAGTGATACCAAATGCACCTATCCGATGACAAAAACGCCATTTGTCTGAGACAAAAATCTCTTATCTCCAATTTTTGGAGATAAATCAATAAATCAATAAATCTCTAATGTTGGTTTTTATATTAAATCTGCAGAACAATATATACTAAGGTAAAAGAATTTTAATAAAAAAGAATTCATTTAATAATTGTTACATATTTCTGTACATGTTTTAGTGCGTAACTCTGTATATTATAATACATATCTATGTACACATTTTCCCAATTTTTAGTACGTAATTATACGGGATCTACTTATTACATCAGTGGAAAAAATGTAAAGAAAAAAATTGGAACGGGATTTGAGAGAACAATTATCAATTCCAAGCCAAATGACGCAAAAACTACTCGTTTTTTTCCAAAAAATTGTACATGACCTTTTTAAAGAACTAATTTTGTACAACAGAGTTTGTCTGAGACAAAAATCTCTTATCTCGAACTTTTGGAGATAAATCGATAAATCAATAAAATGCAAAAGTAACGATAAGAAAAAATACGTTTCAAATTTTCAGCCATGAAACTTCTCCCATTAAAAGAGAATTCCACATCGCACGAAGTCATAATGCGTATTTAAACTTTAAACACACAGATTTTCTAACGTGTAGTCAATATCCAATGTGATGGAATTGTCTCATCATAGAACTGAAGACGCTCTTTTCACTAGATCTCTTTTCACTAGATCCCCTATTGATCCTAGAATGATAAATGAACAGGTTTAAAGAAGCGACTGCTGATAGGGCAATTTCAAGGCTGTCGGAAAATTTCAGGGAAGACGTGTCCAAAAAATTTAATTGTAGTGCTAACTGTCAAATGGGGCAATATACTTTTTCAGATTTTCAAGCAATTTCTTTGATATGCCTATGGATGCAATAGCCTCAGAATCAAATTGATGTATAATTTGCATTACAAAATCAAACTTTTGAGTATTGTAGATCATAGCATCAATCCGAGTGCCCTATCTCGTTAATTCTTTTTTGTATTGGAAATCATTGCGTCAACTTTATCAAAATCGGATCTGATCAGTTCTGCAAAACAACACCTGCAGAAGACAGGTTAGAAGTAGTACTTTTGGATGCAACGGAAGCAGGGCCTCTGCTGCCTTACACACGCACGGTGCGACGCTACATTAGTACCAGAAGGAAGACATTGATCTGTTTAACTCCTTCAGACAGCAAAGATCTCATTGTATTGCCAACAGTTTTGCAATAGTTTGATGGTTGCATTTGGATAACACTTCACGAGTTAACAATAGTACGTTATGAAACGATGATGTAATGATGGATATGAATACGCGAGTGTGATATTACGATGTGAGCGAGTATCGTGAACTTCACACGAATGTATTAATTACTCACTACATCGAGTTTCATACGGTACTTTTTCTACGACTTTTATAAGTTAAACTTTTTCATTGAAAAGTAAAAGTTTTCAATGTAAACCTTATTATTATTATTATTATTATTATTATTATTAAAAATTATTATTATTATTAAAAATTTAATATATGATTGGGAAAGTTTTTCCATTAGTGCTTGTACTAATTTAAACTTCTTTCATTTAAAAATTAGGGCGGTAAGGACGAAATTGTTTCTTACCGACTTGAAGAACAGAGTTTACTTTCATTTAAAGTATTTTTTGGGGGTACTTCACCGCGGAGCATCTAACGAACATACAATCTGAAAGTTTTATTTTTATGTCTTGCGTTTGCGGCGGTGTCAATATATAAAAATGCGGTAATAATTTTTTTATTTATTTATTTATTTAGTCAAAAACAATCAAAAACTGTATGTGACGTATAGGGGAGAAAATCATCTGCGCACGCTGTCTTGAGTTTCAGAATCCCTTCCCAACAATTTAACTATTAATAGTTGAAAGATGAAAAAATAATAGTAAATAATAATAATAATAATAGTAATAATAATAGTAATAATAATAATAATAATAATAAATTTTAAAAAAGCGAGAGATTAACATTTCAAAAACTAGATATTTTCGTTGCCAATTATAGAAAAATTATTTTTAACAGTAAACGAACGAACAGATTTAATTTTTCTGTATTGCTAACAAATAGAAACTCACCCTAAGCTCTACTACCACTACAAGTAAAAGGAAAGCTCAACAGAACGTGCGCATAGTGAAGCTACATTTACGTCCAGAAGCAAATCATTAGCGTCCAGCGAAGCATTATCGCTCAGAAGCAAATTAACTTAATGTTATAAATAGTAGAATATTAATAATTTAATTAGTTTATTTAAATTAGAGTTATTTATCAACTGTGTATGATGTACTATGACTAACCGATAAACAAGTTAAAATCTGAATACAGATGGAAATAAGCGTTTTTACCTAAAAATGATATTATTAGCCAAGTGACTGCACTTTGTATTCCTGATTGTTGTTTCATTTGTGAAGTAGACATGATTGCTGATCCTGACTCTCGAAATGAATACAGATATGAATCACAGACGCTTTGTTTGAATTTGACATTTTCAAGTAATAGCTGAGGTGTTAGTAGCCTAGGAAATGCAATATTTCAATATTATGCATCTGTTTGCAATAACGCAAGAAAGTATGTGCGGTTGAAACAGCACTAGTTTTCATGTACGATATTGTTTATATGGCTACTGTTCGTTGGGTTACAACATTTTAGGTTTTGTCGTGGGATCATTAGCACACAGAAACAGAGATCTGCGCCGAGTCTGGGGGCGAACCGCTTCCTACATCTAGTGTGCGAGTATTAACGTCATGTCATGACGTTGATTAATAGTTCCGCCGCAGATGACTACACTGTTACGGACGTGAAACGTTTATAAAATTTGTTCGTGGGAGAGGGGGTCATTCGATTTGTTTCTTTTTTAGCTATTGGTTTTTAAATTGTTTGTACCACATAATGAAAACAACGTGACATATACGTGGGAGAAGAAATTCGCAGACACATTATGAACTTCACGGATTCTCGGGGATTCAGGCTCTGTTGGGGCTCCCACCTCCAGAGCAATTTTCTGGAGCGTGAAACGCCACTTGGCAAATTGGAATTCAACGGAGAGGAGAGGCGGGCGGAACAGTATGGGGTGACTAGGGACGAGACGGGGTAGGATGGGGCGAGGCGGAACGATATGAGGTAAGGCGAGTTGGGTCGAGGAGGGGACAGACCAGTCGGGTTGAGGCGAATGGGGACGGGATGGGCGAGACGGGTGGGGTGGGGCGTGAGGAGACAGGGTGTGGTAGTTCGGGGCGTGATAGGGTGGGGAGGGACAAACGGGGCGGAATGGAGGAGGACAGGCAGGGGGAGATGGGAAGGGCTGGTACGGGTGGGGCAGGGTGGTGCGGGTGGGACAGGGTGGTGCGGGTGGGACAGGGTGGGGCGAGTGGGACAGGCTGGTGCGGGTGGGACAGGCTGGGGCGGGTGGGACAGGCTGGGGCGGGTGGGTCAGGCTGGTGCGGGTGGGACAGGCTGGTGCGAGTGGGACAGGCTGGTGCGGGTGGGACGGGCTGGGGTGAGACGTGACAGGTTAGGGCGGGGCGGGATGGGGCGGATTGGGTCGGGTAGGGGCGCGACGAGACGGGGTGTGGCGAGCCAGGAGGAGTGGGTGGAGCTGGACAGACGGGGGTGGCGCGGGACGGGGTAGGGTGGAGCTGGGCGGAGCGGAGGGGGCGTGGCGCGGCGGGGCGGGGTGGGGGTCACAGGCCGAGGCTGAGGCTGTGGTTGTGCGAGCTGCGAAGGCGTCAGCGCGCGAGGGAGCTGAGTGGGGCCGGGCGCTAATCCTCTCTTTTCTCCTCTGCCAATTACCACTTAAGCTCCCCGCCGGGGAGGGCAGCACCTCGCTACACTCCTGGTCCCTGCCCCGCCCCCCCGCTCGTGTTTCTCTTTCAGTGCTAAGCCAATGCGAAAGACTCTGCTCTTTCTCAGAAGCATAGGAATGCATCATAACGTGACGACCTTTGAACATGGTACGTCGTCTTGAAATGACACGTTTATTTCACCTCCCCGTTCCTATACGTCATGTGATTTTCATCTCCTGCGGTGGGGTGATGTGTGGAGTCGGAGGTCGCCTACGAGGTGCACTGAGCTGGCTACTTGTCCCTTTTTCCTTCGCCACGTTTGAATGCAATCCTACTCAACCTCGCTCCACGTTGAAAGGATAAGGAAATACATAATATATAAGTTACGGAAGCCGGACTGAAAGAAGATTGGTTTGGTTTGGTTTTTTCGTGTTTCCGGGCGCGTCAACTGCTCTGGTCATTAGTCCCGTTAGTGTAGTGCATGTTTTTCTCTCGGAAGATGGCGGTGGTCTTCCCCCGCTGGATGGCGCGATCCGGGGCCGTCCTACCGTCGGCTAGTGGGGTTTCCCCCTAACCAGGACTCTACCACCAGCGGGGCAAGCTCTAAGTTCCCGACCGGTCTCCCGGAATATGTGGTAGTGTAGTGCATGTTAGTGTAAGTGTGTGTAAGGGGGAGCGGATAGGACAAGGAAGAGGAAGGAAATATCGCGCGCGGTCCGTGGCCCGTTTGTTAGGGTACTGCTCCGGTATTCGCCTGGTGTTGATCGGAGAAACCACGGAAAACTACCGATCAGAGCAGCCGGCCGCTAGAATTCTCCCCCAGACAGCGACTGAATTCGACCTAGCTGAAAAGCTGGTGGCGAAAATCCTGCCGCCGTCAGGACTCGAACCTAGGACCTCCCGGTCAGAGGCGCCGCAGTGATATCAGTTGATGCACTGAGCTACCGCTCCCGGTGTGAAAGACGAGGTGGGAAGTTTTTTCAAGGGCACAGAACCGAGGACTGCGGGTTCGTGTACCGTGTTGGAGATGATCGTTTTCATATTGTGATTGATTAAATGAGTGATTCCGGGCGCTTCAACTGCTGTCATTAATACCGTAAATGCAGTTCATGTTTTTCCTCCAGACGTGACGGTAATCTTCTCCAGCTGGATGGTGAGTCCGGTGCCGACCTGCCTGTCGGCTAGTGGAGTTGTCCCCAACCAGCTATCTCTCACCAGCCGGGCACCGCCCCCAGCCGGGATAAGCTCTAAGCTCCCGACCGGTCTCCTGGCATGTGTGGTAGTATAGTACATATAAGGTTATAAGGATGGAAACGAAGGATGGAAACATGCATAAGATTAGGAAGATAATATATTTCTCTGTTCACGTCCCTTACTTAAGTATTGCACTTCTAAGTATCTAAAATGATTGGATGAAACAATGGAAATGACGGGTCAGAACTTCGTAGGTGGTGTTGAAAATTTTGCCACTTTGGGATTCCACATTAGGACCTCTCTCTCTCTCTCTCTCTCTCTGTCTCTCTCTGTCTCTCTCTGTCTCTCTCTGTCTCTCTCTGTCTCTCTCTGTCTCTCTCTGTCTCTCTCTGTCTCTCTCTGTCTCTCTCTGTCTCTCTCTCTGTCTCTCTCTCTGTCTCTCTCTCTGTCTCTCTCTCTGTCTCTCTCTCTGTCTCTCTCTCTGTCTCTCTCTCTCTGTCTCTCTCTGTCTATCTCTCTCTGTCTATCTCTCTCTGTCTATCTCTCTCTGTCTATCTCTCTCTGTCTCTCTCTCTGTCTCTCTCTCTGTCTCTCTCTGTCTCTCTCTCTGTCTCTCTCTCTGTCTCTCTCTGTCTCTCTCTCTGTCTCTCTCTGTCTCTCTCTCTATCTCTCTCTGTTTCTCTCTCTGTCTCTCTCTCTGTCTCACCTCTCTCTGTCTCTCTCTCTGTCTCTCTCTCTGTCTCTCTCTCTGTCTCTCTCTCTCTGTCTCTCTCTCTCTCTCTCTCTCTCTCTTTACGAAGCTGCAGATACGTATAAGCAACTACATACACTACCATTACTGATTAAAACGCCTATCTATTTTCAGACGTTTAACATTGTTCCCACGCTTCATTAGCTTTTTACTTAAATTTAGCACCTAACATCTTATGAAGAATTATAAGCTCTCGTTGACACAAATGCAGTCTAAGCTCGTGAATTTTCAAGAATCGCGTGCAGGAGATTGTTTTATTTTTCTCCAAAAACCAGCGGCACTAGATGCAGAGAGATAAAAAACGCCCTAAATCGAAATCTACAATTAAAATACGGAACTTCTCAGCGTCACTGCCAGAGCGCAGCACTGTCGGAATAAGCGCGCGCTAGACGGCGCAATGGATTAGATTTGGGAGAGGAGATGATTATAAAAAGACTTTTGGTTATTTGAAAAATAAAGAAGGCAAACCTAGATACTGTTTTTGAAAAGTTGTAAATTAATTAAAAGAATTGCACTTTTCTATTTGCCAACAATATTGTGTAACCTTTTTGTTATTATTACGAGTGACTGTTCTCTTTTTAAAAAAAAATTAAAGTGTTTTGATTTAATATTTAATTATGTTACCATATTCAAATCTATGGTGTATGCCAAAGAATAATCGTCCCTAAACAAATAAAAGAATATTTTGGTTTTCCCCCCATTAAGTAAATTTATTAACGGAGAGGTAAAAACCATCTCAATAGTTAGAACTTAATATGCTTCAGTTTCAAATAATCCCTAACCCCGGTCCGTCTATTTCAAGTTACAAACCTCCTATTTTCTGAAATGGACTGCGAACCCGCAAAGGGGCGCGGACGTTATGTTTGGAACTTCAGTAGAAACCAATGTGAATCGATTTACATTTTATCGAAAATACACGAACGTAATATCAACTCCTCTTAATGAGATCCTTTGAAGGTCATATATTCTAACTAAGCTTATTCAGTTTCACTTTAACGTTATCTCCGACTGAATCGTTTAGTTATCTCTCTTCCGTGGCCTCCAATGAACTGCGAACCTGCCATGCTGTCAGCTTGTTTTGTATTGGATATTCAGCAGCAGCCAAAATGAAAGTCCTATCTGTTTTTTTGGAAATTCAGGAGTGTAACATCAACCACATCTAACGAAATCCCTTAGATGTACGTATATCGTACACACGAAGCTCACTGTATTTCGCATTGAAGTTGTTTCCGACCTTCTCTTTGCGTTGCGTGCGTCATCTATTTCCTGGAACGAGCTACGAAGCACGTAAGTGGGAGGTCGCAGTTGCCTTTCGACTTGAAGCAGAAGGCCAACGAAACGACCTTTTCAGATTAAGTACCCGGCGTTATCCATAAATTTACAAAATTGTCTATTAGATTGGTAAAGGAATGAATAATTCAAGTTTTCCTTCTTTCTGTTCGTAGTGTAAAATGAAATAGCTTTTTTATATACTCGCACCGCACCTTACCCGGCTCCATACTGTCTTCGTCATTTCTCCTTCAGCTCTTGTATTGTACCATATTTTGTTGTAGTTTCTATTATTGGGTTGTATTTTAATTTGTTGCATTGTAAATCTATGGTTTAATCGTTACCGCGTGGCAATCAGCCAATTTACCCAAATAAATATAAGGATTAGTCCTATTATTATTATTATTATTATTATTATTATTATTATTATTATTACCGCTACGGTCATTTAAAGTATTCTACTCTGCCCCTCCCAGCCCTTTTCGTGATAAATAACGGACCTCGCAGATGGTGGGGCGGGGGCGGGGCGCGGTAAAGCCGAGCGAGAGGCCGAGGCGGAACAGGATCAGAGAAACATATGGCGCGGCCGGGCAGAGGGGAGGGGCGAGGACAAAAGTGAACGTAGCGCGGTGGGCCGGACTGGGGGGGCGTGGCGGGTCGGGGTGGAGCGGGCAGCGGTGTTGGGAAACGCAGCGGGATGGAGCGGCGCGAGGCAGGGTACGAAGGAACGAAGCGATGCGACGGGGCGAGGCGGGGCGGGGCGGGTGGAGCAGGAGAGGCTTAGTTGAATTGGACAGTTTTTCACTTCAAATAAACAATTCTGTACTCCATTGAAATTGAACGGTGTACCATTAACTGATGTTAAGGCAACAACATTTTTGGCCTCTCGATTCAGTCAAACCTCAAATGGAACGTCCATTTAAATGAATTGAATACAAAATGAAGTTAGCCTTCTCACTGTTCGTTGTGTATATTTCGCGAATGTTCATTCCCGCCTGAGATATGGCATAAGATTGTGGAGAAATACACCTTACAGCTTCCAGACTTTTAGATTACAAAAAAGAATTGTACGAATAATAACCTAATCTTACTCACGTGATTCTTGTACGCCTCTTTTTATTAATCTAGGAATTTTACCATTACCTTGTTTGTTGATTTACGAAGCAGTGGATTTTGGAAAAAAACGACTAGGTTAAGGACGGTTATATATTTTCAGAAAAAGCCGATGTCTATAACTATAGTTATACACCTGACGTAGAAATCATATCCATCAGGTGACAGTATCAACAGCTCATTACAAAAAATTCACATACATGTACATTATTTGACAACACTTTGCCAGATGATATTAAACGATTAAATACGATAGAACAGTTTAAATCCCAAGTAAAATAGTTTCTGCTGCATAACTGTTTCTACACAATTAAGAGACTATACTGAACATAAAAATGTAACATTAATTTCAACAGTGATATTTAATGTATTGTTTACCATTTGGACTGTATAATTCTAAACAACCTGTAACAAATCTTGTATCGCAGTCTCTGGGTCAATGACCCCATCCCGGGTAGGCTTTTCGTCCAGTTTCCCTGATCCATTGAGAAAATGCTGAGATGGCTTCTTGTTTTGCTTCTGGATATAAATGTAACTTCATTATCTTCTAGAATTCAGTGGGAAATACAGTTATTCAAATTATCGTTCTTCATGTTGTCGCGGCAGGAAGTATTATTCCTTCACGAAGGAAATGAAGAGGGATAAGAGCTCAAATTTATTGCTGATTTACCCTTGAAAATAGATTTTATTACAGCGAATACTTTTGTTAACAATTCTTGCAAAAAACGCTCATTTCTTTCTGTATTCAAAATTCAATTAGTGTATGGCTTAGGGTAGGGATCACAGAATTTTGAAAACGTGCACTGAATTCACTTCTACCTATAGCACGTCACACACAGTTTTTATCTCTTTTTGACGTAAAAATAAATAAATAAATAAATAAATAAATACATTAATTAGTTTTGTAGAACAGAATAAAGGAAATAATATTTTGGGTGTTTTAGATTTTCCTTATAGTAAATATGTAATACTTTTTTGTGGTAACTTTTGTAATACTTTTTTGTGCAATATTATCGCTCGGGTTCAGCTAGTATCGATGATGGAAACGAACATCTCTGACGGCACTATGCAACCCGCAACACAACTTTACTGCGAAATCGCGTTGAATCGGCGAGGTATAGACTCTTAAAACTTAATTTTTGTGCCCTGAATTATGTTTACAATGCCATATCTTCAAATTAATTTTTAACATTATTTTACATTGGCATGGAGATTGGGATGCGAGAGACGGCCGCATGAGCTGAAGACAACTCCCAAGAAGATTTTACATTGGCTTAGAAGATGCAATTTGCAACAAGTTATTTCTGTTGGCAACGACGGTTATTGGTTTGGGGCCTTGGTAATTTGTATGCGTGTCTTTTATTTATTCACAAATACAATTTCCTTTTCCTTACATTGTTGGTGGGTATTGTAGAATTATTTGGTAGAGCGTAAATTAATGTTTGAATGTGATTTTATTTTGATATAAGTAGAATAAAATTAGAGTGGTGTCCAAAGAACTAGCTAATGGGATTTCCATTAAAATATTCATAAAAAGATAGTAAAATGTGTGAATTTGATTTCCCATTTCTTGTAATTGAGTGGTTATGATTTAGTGGCAGCTATGCGAACAAAGCCAATCATATCAAGCTCCAAAGTATTCGCGTATAAATATACGTAGGTTATCATGCATTGCACATACATTCATAATTATTTTATGTTCATTCCGAAGGTGGATGGCCAAACCCTCCCCTTGGAATTCAGAACGCGAGGACTAAGCTTATCGATCTGGCTGTGTATATGTCCTTACTGGTAGTCTTTAGCTTTTCATCTTTTGTACTCTACGTTAAAAACACAAACATTTCTTTTTTCTCCGATGGAGCAACAGTTTAGACTCTACTCGCAGGAAACCCGAAGTTATACATAGATTAATTATTAGCATATCACATTTGAGAGTATTGTCAAATAAAAATTATTGAATTACACTGTGAACTTGTAAACAGAGATAATTCCATAATACTCTTTTGTAAGGAGAATCACGGATGTCGCTGAAGGTTTTCGCTTCTATATAAGAGAGTAGCATACTACTTTTTACAGTAAAGAATGTTTATGCTATGTCAGTCAAATGAGCGATTATCATTACAATGTGACACTATGTTGGGTCAACTCCTGAATTATGTTCTATTGGAACATGAATTATTTAGCATTCATTAGAGAACTAAAGGGAAATAGAGATACAAAGCAGTAATGAAGTGAATCACTAACGGAAGACATAAGAGTAAAACTTTTCATAGAATTTCATATTTTTCGAGATCTTGAGCTAATCGGAAGTTGAACAAGACGCTTCACTACCTTGTAGGCGCTTTGGATGTCTCACAGTTTAACCCACCCCCGTATTACACAGATGTAACAAAACTTGACAGCAAAACTTCACGACTGAATTCTTCACACTGTGATTGTGGAGAACTGTTGCTCTCATTTTATCCCGCTTCCGCTATCAAATATCGCAGGGCGAACGTCAGCGAGATGGCAGCTTTTAATTTCGAAATTTTGGCGCAGGAAATGAAGTGAATGACATGAATTTTAACAGTCAATGGAACCTCAAAGGGAAATGGGCCCATAACGCTTCAGAAAATTGGCAATAGTAAGGGAGAGCGTTCCAAAGTGGTCGCACAGTTTAGTGGACCCTGAAGGATGTCATTTTTACTTTCTCCCTTACGCAGTAGGGAAAAGTTATGTAATGCTGCGGGAAAAAGAGGCGTATTTCATCAGAAAAACTCTTATTGCCGGGACCTGACAACGAAAAATGGGATAAATCCACTTGCTAAATTAAAAAAACCCTCCAGCACATGATGTACCAGAATTCATATTTTGTGGAACCTTAATACCGAAAAATCGATTGACGACAAAACGTCTGTCCGTTTGTCCGTGAACAACGCTAGCGACTAAACCGTTCAGCAGATTTTCTCCAAAATTGATATTTCCAGATCGATCTGGCTGGTCGCGGCCCCTTGAATTTGAAAGTGAAATTTCTAATTTTTGGAGATACTTCTCATGAACCCCGTCGGGAATTTTCCAAATTTTCAAAAAAATGGATCCATCGTTTTTGATTAATTTTTTTGATTGTGCGAAGGACGTTCAAGAGAATGGTGTAGGTCTAATGTTCTTTGAAAACCATAATTTTTTCGAAAATTGAAAAAGTTCAAATTTTTTGGGAGTCTTTCTAAAACTCAAATACTAATGATAGAGATTTCCTCTTAAGGAAATCTGTTTCATAAAGATAGATTTTGAAATAAGATTGTGTTCCATTTTTCGAAAATTTGCTTTCTTTTTTAGTAATTTTGTGTGAAAATACGGGCGAGAAAGTAGATGCTGTTTTTTGCACTATTTATATATCAGAGTGGATGCCTCAGATATTATACTATATTGAAAAAATTCAGCTCACAGAAAGGGAAAAGTATCATAAGAAATAATGAGTAAATGTTTCAATATTGAATGTGAAAAAAATATGAAATTTATAGAAAAGTATGTTTACTTTACTTTAAATTACTGTTTAACGTATATTTTAAATGTAACAGTCCACTAACCAAGGTCGCGCTGCCCTCCCCCTGTTAGGAAGTGCTCGGAGCGTTACAATGCCAGTTAAATACGAGTCGCAAAGAATCAAAATTACTGAAGAAAATGCTTATCTAACATATGGCAACATGTATATCATTGGATTTTACTTTTTCGTTCGTCATGATATTGAGATATACAAAATTTCTCTCTACTTTAATTTCTTGCAAAGATCTTAGCGTCCGGCTCGCTAGGTCAATGGGTCACGATATATTATAATCCTTATTACCTTTATAATGGATTATAGGATCCGCAGACTATACAGCGCAGCTGGGAATCTGAAATAGAATGATTCTAATTCCTAGTTCATTACTGTTTGGATTGACTAAATGAAAGATCACTTTCTTTTCTAAAGAACAAAATTTAACAAAGTTTATTGTTACCTTTTAGCAACCAATTTAGTGAATTTAATAAATGATTTGATGTTAGGCCTTTGATCAAGATATCTTTGAATTTTACAGTTTTATACCGCGGTTAACTTATCTATTCTTCGTTGATGTCCCTCGTAGACTTCTCAGTCGAAATATCTTGCGATCTTGCCGTAGTCCAAAGTCCCAAGAAATCCTCTTCTGCCCCTATCCAAGCTGGTCTCAAACTATCAAAATTATCAGTCCCGATTACGTCCTATGACATAGTCCCGAAATCTATTACTCGATTACCACTCCCGACAAAGTCCCAATTTATGCATCAATATTACTTCCACATGCAATATCTGCAATATCATTTACTGTCCTTAAAATTTCACGATCTGATAACCCGACTCTGACTATCTGCACTACACTCGCTCCCTCTCACGAACCTACGATCAGTTCAGACACGCGATGCCGGTCAGAATGAAATCTTCCTGCATGATTCACCCCTCGAAGACTCCGTATTACTACCTTCTCTTTTTTTTCATAACATTTGACCGTCCTTCTCTCACCCAGCCAATCCATGCGTTCGTTATATTTTGGTGTAGCTGACCTTTCGATCGTCTAAACTTCTTCGCCCAATCCCAAATTTTCTACTTTCGGCATCTATCCACCTCTTAATGCAATTACAAAAAACAAAAACCACATTGTTTATTCACGGTCGTTGCTAAGCCCATGCTCTCGTGATATTTCCTAATGCATATTCCACCATATAGTCTACAAATAAATGTTAGTTTATTTTCATGTGTCATATCGGTATGTCACAATATACTAAAGAAATATATGTATAGTTCCATTTAAAAATCACACATTTATCTCAATATCTCGTAAAATACAAGTGATAAATTGAAAAGGAATATATGTATAAACTAGCCCCGTCCCCTCATGCACTTCTGTGAAACTACATTCCAATAACTTCAACCGTTCACAAACTGCAGGAGGGGCTGAAGTTACGTGACTCCCCTGTATATCACACGAGCAGTCGTTTCGCAATCTTCTTACTCTACCTCAGTATAAGTTTTTGGAGTGCAAAGCAAACGTAACGTTACGTCTAGATGCTTGTCGAGGAACTCTAAAATTCAATGATTTTATAACAATTGAGCTATCTATCAGACCTTGACTTTGTTTTGCGGTGGCAGAATACAGAAATTTGAACTCCATAGATTTACAAAAAAGAAAAACAATACGTTTATACAATTTAATATACAATTATATGATAAGAAATACGTGATCATACGACCGACATATAGAAGTGAAAACTTTATGCATTCAAAAGAGAAGTCTTATCTAAATTGAAGTTAAATTGCACTTACTAAATACTCATTTCGAATGCAACGCAGAACTCCGTGGCGCTTTTAAATTCAAATAATTATTTCATATACTGTAGGAATTTAATATTACATTTTAACCTATACATCTTTCCTTTTCTATATGGGAACCGTCGTCAAATTCACATCTCTGACAGTCCCATTTCCTCTGAGCGGCTGTTGCCGCCTGGATGTGCGAAAAAATTTACCCGACGTTGGAGGCGGTGGCCAATTAATCAGGGGTAAATAACAGACGTAGCGTGTTTAATTGAAATTTTCCACTACATTTTCATTGGGAAAGTGTAATTATTTTTTAATCCTATATATTCTCTGGAAATTTATAACATTTATTCTGAGACCAACAAAGTATTTATTATCGAAATTGTTCGAAAGTATCGTCCAAGAAAACTGGGAATCTACGAAGCTTACGTGCCAGTTGTATGTTCGTGCCTCGAAACCAGGATAGCTTATTCTGCTCCAATGTATTCACCTCTTGAAACAACCGACAGCGATCAGATGTAAGTGTTCTCATGATTATGTTTTCATTGCCGCTTTCGCAAACAGCATAATTGGAAATAGACGGTCTCGCTTGACCCTAAAGACAATCTTTCGAATATCGACACATGTAAGATAATAATATTATAGTTCTCCATGCAGAATTGTGTAGTTTCAAGTTTTATAATTACTAACTACTGTTCGTTAGGTTCCTCTTCTGATATAATTAATGGATACTGAGGATTTCTAAAAAAATATTCAGTTCAAAATAAAATTCGGCTCGGAATTTGATAATTTTTCGATTCCATACTAAATAATAATTCATCATTATTAATAAATAATTCATTATTATTAATAAATAATAATTGATTCTGGAACATAAATACTTAGATTTTGTACCTGATCTAAAAGGAAGCATGAAGATGATCTATTTTCAATAACTGAATTGTGACAGCTTTTTCAAACAAGACACACACTTTATTTGCTTCTCTCTGGAAGTAAGACTTCAGCACATTCAAATAGTCATATGAACACCCTGATCATGAAGCATTCAGTGCTTTAGCAATCTCAACTTAATCAACATTCAGGATTCCCAAAACGTGCTTATATGCTTCTTTTAGGATGTTTGCATCTATTGACAAAATAAAATTACCAAATTAGTGCGAAAGAACTAAATTTGAGTTGACCGGAAATGGGCGTCCTCAAATGATGCTAGTCGATTGTGGCTTAATATTCGCTATATTTCACGACCATCTCTTGTAGAATCTATATTGTTATTCGTGGGATAATTGATTCATTGTAATAGATTCACTGTAATGTTTGTCGAACCTTCATGATAGTTACGTATGTTTCGTTTGTGTATTTTTGTTTGATCCATTGTCCTTTATAATATTCATTGTGTGCTATGAAGTTCAAACCATGTTTATATAATACAGCCCTAAAGATGGAGAAATAAACTCCAAAATGTCGGCAAACTAAAAAAAAAAAGTGTTTAATTGAAGAAATTCCGCGAATAGCAATACGGGTTAATATTTTTTATTTAATAAAAAAGAAACAAAAAATGCAACTTGAGGCTTTCTGTTGCTTATCTTAAATATTGTTTGTTAGTATATATTAATCCATTTTATTCAATATGGGTTAATATACGTTCTGTTGCCTCTTTTACTTGTATTATATATTATTGTTAGTATACGTCACCTATATTACTTCAGTAGTATACATAACTTTTACGGCCCTCACAGGCAACCAATCTTTATAAATGAGGTCTTTAAAAAAAAGATAATTTTACGGAGACGTGACGAATTGCACTTTGACTTTAAAAATATGAACGATTTGTTTAAAAAACGCAGTTAAATATTCGTATTAAATACACCCTGCAACACTGCCATATTTTTGAATCTGTATCGTTAAAAAACTCCTAAACGAAAACTTCTGGAGCCTTAAAAACTAAAATTTTGAGACCAAAGAACCCCAAGGAAAAGTTCCTCAGGCTATAATGTACAGGATGGGATGTTTTTGAACATTCTGTTACATTTTTGGTGGTTCGACGCTTCTCGATTCTACCCCACCTGTTCAGAACGTATAGAATCTGCAACTGTTTGTGAAATTAAACTAATTACTTGATAATCTAGGCGACTGAATTAGACGGGTGTACCTCTTTTCTTGATAATTACGTTAAATAAGAATAGTTTGTATTGAGAAGGGTGTATTGTATTGTTAGCAATTACAAAGCGATATCAAGTGACGGATAATAAGAGGGTCTTGAAGACAAATATGCATTTCAGGTTTAACAAGGAAATGGAGAAATAGGGAAGAGGGTGAAAATGGAAAAATAGGGAAATGCAAGAGTTCTCAAACAGGTACGCTAGTTAATCCATATTATTCAATATTAGTTAATAAATTGAATGCAACAGAAAGCTTCAAAATGCGTTAGCGTATTTACTCCAAAAATGCGTATTGATAGATTGGTAGTCCTATTTTCAGAGCCTAATGGCGGCGGATTTTCGACTCCACCTAGATACCTAGACACCTTCGACACCGAGCTGGGTCGAGTGACCAAGTGCCCGGACGTGAGTTTCAGAGGCCGGTTCTCTAATAGTCCGTGACTTCATCCGATCCATTCCAGGCGGATGTTGAATTCCAAAATAACGGACCAAGTCAGCAGTTCTTCCAAAATTGCCCAGAATACCCTCCATAAAGGCGATGAAAGGTTTGTCTGCAATCCGTATGTTCCTCATAATCTCTTTGCGAGGGTTGCGATGCTCGGATGTTCGTTTGGACTTTGCTCCCCCTTTGCTGGGGGATCGGAAGCGTTCGCCGGATTTTATCGGCAACACCCGCGCCTCTCATTCCGCTGCGAGCAGTCGACCTGTGCGGACCTCTGAGCGCAGCGCTACTCTCAGTAGCAGTTTACGTTTCGTGGGAATTGTGATGTGGTGCTGTTGACGTTATTATATGAAGAAATTAAGGACGTCATCTCCGTCAACTTAGGATATTTATTGAGATAGCCGGCTTTCGACGGCTTTGCCGTCATCAGACTACAATGTACAGAAAAGAAAATATAAATAAAATACAAAATAAGATAACAAATTAAATTACACAATGTGAGATACAAGGGGATATTAATATACAGACCAGTAGGAAATGACATTACAAAATATACAATGCAAAGGCGGGGATAATGTAATTAATAGATAAATTAAAACTTTAATTATTGCAGATAAATAGCAGATAAAATTCCGAAAATTGAAATGCAAGGGGGGATATTATAGATAATATATAGCAGTTCAAATTACAAATTATAAAATGCAGATAAAGAAATACACATTATGAGATTGCAAAAGATACGGAACAAATAGCAGATAAAATTCCTTCGAAATGTAGAAACTTCGATGGGACTCACCGTGAAGATATTCGTACAGAAGAATATCAATATTTTTTAAAAAGAAGAATCGAGAAATAAAACTAGAATGTCCCAAAACTCCTCTACAAATAAGAGAACCAACAAATCAACCCCACCCTACTCCCCACCTCAAAACGTCCACCATTCCACCATTTCCCTAGACTCTACAGAACCACATACCAAACTTTATCCATGAATCAGCATTTAATCGCTCACCAAATAATATCCCATCATACGTCCCAACTCACAATCCACAAAATACGTAGTCTACCTCAAAACAACTTTCTGAACACTCCTTTTATTCATAATATTATCAATTATATAATAACTCATATAATGGACATCATAAATTCAGTCATCCCAACTATTATTCAAAACATACAACAAGTAATTACTTTTAATTTTAGTTCCCCCAAAGGCACAAAATAACTCAAATCATAAATTAATCCTAATGAACTGGAACGCATGTGACACCAGCAATAAAAAACGAACTCATTTCTTTCTCCAAACAAACAATGTTGACATTGAATGCATCACATAAACCCATTTAAACCCTCCAGCTACTTTCGAACTACCAGGTTACAATATAGTAAGAAATGATGGGGCTAACTCACCTGGCGGCGGAGTTACCAAACTCATTAAAAACCATATCACCTATTTCGAAGAAAATTCAACATCCCTCACTGGCGTCGAAACAATAGTAGTTTCACTAACCAACAGTAACCCGAATCTTACTATCATTACCGTTCATAAACCCCAAACATCAAAACAAATTTTGCAGATCTAAACATTTTACTTTAGCGCTTACGAACGTACATACTTTTTGGAGATTTAAAAGCTAAACAATTTACACTGGCGGTGCAGATTCACCAACGAAGCGGGTGCTCACCTTTTAAAATATGTTGTAACAAACCGAATTAATTTGATCTCACCTCCAGAACCAACCTATTTTCCCTGTGACCCAATCAAGTTTCCTGATATACTAGACATAGGAATAACGAACATTAATGCTAATTCACACAATATCGCATTTTGAACTCGACTCGGATCACCTTCTAGTATTAATTTCTACACATCAAATCTCCCCTCCCCATCCACCCGTTCCGGCATTAAATACTTACAACTTAAACTGGACCAAATAAAAAAATATATTGCGAAACCAAATATCCAATTTTAAAATACTAAACGCTCCAGCTTAAATACACCAGTCAATAACGCAACTAAATAATGTAATAATTAATAAAATAGGCATACTCAATCCTGAACGTCCGAACACATTTCAGAAACACATATCAAACAAACTACCACAAAGTATTATCAAAATCATACAAACTAAAAATAAAACTAGAAGATTATGGATGGCACTAAGAATCCACTCACTTAAAAAAAGAACTAAATATTCTAACCAAAATCAGTAGAAAAGCTCTTGAACACTACAAACTAAATACAATTGTATCATACATTCATTAAATACAAGTAACAACTCTCTCTCTCTCTCTCTGAAATTTCATGAAAAGAATACTTCGAAAAAAACAATCCCCCCACTAACTACTCCAAATGCAAAAAGAAAGAAAACATAAACTGCTGATAAAACGGAAGTATGAGCCGACTATTTCGTTGCAACTTTCACACCAAACGTCACACCTCCCCACCCAAATTAAACTGTCGCGAATTTCCCTAATTTTAACGTACCACAAAAAATTAAATACATCACGTCTCATGAAACTCTAAAAGTTATCAAATCGTTCCCTAATAAAACAGCCTAATATAAAATAAATAATATAATTGTCAAAAACCTACCCAATCCTGACATTGCTTTCATCGTAAACATACTTAATTCATCTTTAAGAACTGGCTACTACCCTACTACTTGGAAACATTCTATCATCCTCCCGATTCCCAAATCCAATAAGAATAATAGCATTCCCGATAACTACAGACCTACAAGCCTCCTCTCAGTTTAGCAAAACTTTCACCTCAACCTTTCTACCAAAAATGCACCTCATACCTTTCTACCAACTCGGATTTACTAATAAACTATCCACAGTGCATCAACTTTTGCTTATCTCAGAACAACTCCACTCCTCCTTCCAAAAAAGCAATATTCAATAGCAGTTATTGTGGACATCGCCAAAGCATTTGACAGGGCTTAATTGACAAACTCTTATCAATAGGCACCCCTACATACCTTTTCATAATAATTGAAAGCTTTCTCACCAATAGAACGTTCTCAGTTACAACAGAAAATAAAAAATCCGAACCCCTGCCTCATCACAGTTGGTCTACCTCAAGGATAACCTCTCTCTCTCTCTCTCTCTCTCTCTCTCTCTCTCTCTCCATTACTCTATAACTTGTACACAGCCGTTATGCCTACATCAAGATTAACTAACATAGCCCAGTTTGCAGATGATACCGTAATCTACATGTCCCACTCCTCAATTAATTATACAGCTACTAAAATTCAATCTCATTTAAATAATATAGAAATATGGGCAACGAAATGGAAGACCAAAATCAACCTCTTGAAATCTACAGCTAAAGTCTTCACTTTCAGACCATATTCGTTCACCATGCTGTTTAAAATGAAACACTCAATCCCTTGGACTCCTCATAACAATGCTGCTAAATACCTTGGCCTTCACCTACACACACACAAGGCCTGAGCAGTCATTCAAGATGGTCGCCTAAGAAGGCCGTACAAACTGATTGATTGATTGTTAGTGATTATGGACGCGTCAACTACCGAGGTCATTAGTCTTGTAAGTGCAGTGCATGTTTTTCATCAGGAGGTGGCGGTGTTCTTCCCCCACGGGAGGCGAGATTCGGTGCCGACCTACCGTCGACTGGCGGAGTCTTCTCCAACCGTGTATCTCCCACCTACGGGCACCTACGGACATTGCTCCAACCGGGACAAGTTCTAAGTCCCTGACCGGCCTCCTGGCCTGGGTGTTAGTGTAGTGCATTTTAGTGTGTGTGTGTGTGTGTGTGTGTGTGTGTGTGTGTGTGTGTGTGTGTGTGTGTGTGTGTGTGTGTGTGTGTGTTGTGTAAGGGGTGAAGATAGGATAAGGAAATGACGGAAAGATTGCGCGCGGTCCGTGGCCCGTGTGTTAGGGTACTGATCCGGCATTCGCGAACGGAATACGTCTCCGGCATTCGATGTTGATCGGAGAAACCACAGAAAACTACCGTTCAGACCAGCTGGCTGCTAGAATTCTCCCTTAGACAGCTACTGAATTCGACCTAGCTGAAAAGCTAGTGTCGAAAATTCTGCTGCTGTCCAAAGCCAAAGCCGAAATAATACAGTTAAAACCACTTATAAATAACAGTAAACTTTCACTAAATAATGCTGAACTTTACCCTTCTCACAGCACCTTATATAAAATCATAAGACCTCTTCTCCTGTACGTTTGTCCAATTTGGACAAATTCTGCCTAAGCCACGTGGTTCATTTCCAATAAGCAGTTTCATCACGAACGTAACCTAAATCCCATCGCACATCACATAGCCTTTCTAGCCAATAATTTAGATTCTATCCTACCCCTCATTAATCAAGATAGACACACTAATACAGTAAAATATAATGAAACGCCAACTAGAATAAAAAAAAACATATTCTATCCATTCTTTTCTGAACATTTTTGTAAATATTAGTAATTTTTAGAGGTGCTCGGTGAGTCTCCTCGTCAATTTGTTTAGATTTAGTTAATAAGAATTAGACATAAGCCAACAATATGAAAAGAGTTTCATGTCAACTGGACTTTGTAAGTCAGTCCTATAGAAAATAAAATTAAAAAAAGACTCGCCTTTAATGCGAAGGGAGGGACAGTGGGGAGGTGAACGGGTTGAAAGGGAATCACAGAACTCCGCTAAATTCTTATAAAGACACACAATTGCTGGAGGCCTTGCTCCTACGCGTGTTGGAGCCAATACAGAAATGAAACACGGAATTCTACTGGAGTGGCAGCAGTGTGGGAAATTTTCTTGGTATTGGGCGTCGAACCTGGCTGACATTTGTACAGCGACAGCGCAGGCCGTATTCTCGCAATTCGACAAGCAATCCACTCTTCTCCAGACGCTGTGGTTTCTGGCATGTGCGAAATCCTGCTTATTTTCGGTATTGGTACACACTCTTCTGAAGTTCAGAATATGTTGAAGAGATGTCTTTCAACTATCTTGCGGATGCAGAGTTCTGAGAGCCAGCAGAAAATACTTACGTGTTTAGAGTCGTTTTCTCAAGAAATAATATATTTCTTTTTTTCATTTATTTCTGCTTGGCCACAAGCGCAAAGCAGCATCCAAAATCGATACATTGAGGATATATTGAAATATATTAATAAATATATTAAATATAATATAATATAATAATTAATATATTGAATTATATTAATATTATATATTAAATATATAATATATTAATATTGTTTAGGAAACATGATTGACAGATGAATACATTGAGTATACGAATACGATAAGTAAATTCAATATGTTTGTGGATTAAATGTGCGAATCCACATCAGATACATGATAGTCAGGGAGGGTTGAAGAACTGTCGCGGTAGTTTCGGCTTTAGTCTATTGTGGTGAGGATTTTGTTTTCAGATTTTGAAATGTACCGCTGAGTGAATCTGGGGAATTTTAGAATAGAAGCTAGATGATAGGAGGGAGAAATGGACAGAGATCGGAGTAATACCGAGTTCGTTATGTAACGGGGAATTAGAAGATATTTCTGAAAATGTGGGGAGACTGCGATTGTGTTCTTTTTTCTTCCGCTCGTGCAAAAATACCGCAAGTGTAGGTGGAGGAAAAATCGCTTGAACAAGCACGGGGAAGTTCCGAAATGTTTTCGCGCTAACGGAAAAGTTTAATTTAGTCAACAACGTTGACAATACGTTGTGGTAGAATCGTTTTGTCAACTTACGCAACATTTGAGTAGCAAGTGTACGAAAAACGTAACAGGGACCAAAAGCAGAAATTAAGGAAATCAATATATTTGTAATATTTCGTAAATTCTAGACAATAAAATCGGTAGAGGATAATCAAAAACTTAAATGTAAACAATGTTTTGTTGTTGGTTTTCGCATATGACCCAGCCGTATTTAGTCCTGTAATGCGTACTTTTTATGGTGATAATGCTCTCTCTCAAATAAATCATAATAGATTTCTAAAGAACGATCTAAATGTCCTTTATACTATATTATAATGTTTTTGTTGAAGATACTGTTGTAGTGTTTTAAAAGTAAAAATCACAGAAATTATAATAGTAAGAGTGCTATTTTATTTTTACCACCCTTTTCCACTCCTCACGTATTATGAAATTTTCAACAAAAGAAAGTGTGCATGTTAAGAATTTGGGAGACCAACAAATCAGTCGTTTTAGTCTGTAGCTTAATCCACGCATAATAGTTCCTATAAATAAAGCTATTTAAAAAAAAAAAACGGCTGAAAATTTTTTCTTGAAACTTTTTCAGCGTATAGTGCTAATTGCGCTGTTTAATGTGCCATAAAGTTAATTTTAGTGAATTCTTATGTTTTTTTTCACAAATCACAAATGCAATTTTTTCGAAATATCTCTCACGCCGTTAACATGCACGTTTCCAGCGATTTGTAAACACTATTGCATTTGCAATGAAAATGATTCAAATGACTTGTAATGAAGTTTTTCAATAACTCAAAATCTTTCTGTGAAAATGAGCTTCTAATTTCGCATTTATAGTAACGGTTAAAGCCATTTTCTTAAGAACGGGTAAGATTTTTGAATGAAAAAAGCCATTTAGAACGAGATTTCACTGTTCTTTAATATTATTAAAGTAATATTTCCATTCTCTTAGTAGGAAACACAAAAATGGGGAAAAATGTACTTTGGACCGCGATAGACGGCAGCTGGAAAGAATACATAGCAAGTCCAAAAAGCTAGACCAGACCAAAGAAATTGCTAACTAATACGAGAAAGTCTGTGCCACCACTAGTTTCTAAAAGGAATGTTATCGGATCAGACAATTTTATTTGTCGCGGGAAAGAAATGCCGTACTAATGTGTGTTCACAACAACACGTGGCTTTGTGAATGTCCCTATTAGCACTGAGAGCGTCCCTTATCTGACTGTCGCCGTGCGAGAGTAATGTAACCTGTTTCATGCAGGGCTCATACACAAAGATAGCCGTTCTGCATGGAAGAAATGCCCAAGAATGCCGCAAGAAATTGGTGGAATCTCTTATTACTGGTGGCGAATGCCGGTGCAGTACTCTACCAAACGGGCCACGGACCGCGTGCGATCTGTCCTTCCTCTTCCTTGTCGTATCCTCTCCCTTTACACACACACTTACACTAACATGCACTACACTACCACATATTCCGGGAGACCGGTCGGGAGCATAGAGCTTGTCCCGGCTGGGGCGGTGCCCCGCTGGTGGGAGAGTCCTGATTAGGGGGAAACCCCACTAGCCGACGGTAGGTCGGCGCCGGATCTCGCCATCCGGCGGGGAAAGATCACTGCCATTTCCCGATGGAAAAACATGCACTACACTAACGGGACTAATGACCGAAGCAGTTGACGCGCCCGGAAACACGAAAAAATCAATCTTATTACTGGTACCCCTACGTACCCCTACGTACCGGTCTAGGTACCCCTACGTACCGGACAGTCGTGAAATGGGCAGGAGAGTTTTTGCGAGGACGCGTAGCAACCAGTGATTAGCAACGCATGTGGCTACTTGTGAGTGTGCGGACCGATGTGGCACGTGCGGTAATCAAACATCTACCTAATAAGGTCTTTAGAACGGGTATGCACTGCAATGCAAATCAATGGAATTCGTGAACTCACTTTGCTAAAATACTTAGTAAAATGAAACCAGTACTTTACTTTTAAATACTTCAATAAATATGAAAAACCCAATTTTGGTGTGTCGTTAAATGTCTTGGAACTTGATTCATATCTTGTCCTTTCATGTGAAATATGCACATTTCCTACCCGTGTTCGAATTCTCACAAAAAAATTGCTGTCACCTATGTCCCAACCCTGAGATCTGCTGATACCCACCAAGTGTATTCAAAATAACGACCTATAATTTCATTACTGTAGGTGAGTCGTAATGACTGATCAGACTATTCGCCTTCCAGAGCTAGGTCAGGGTTCAATCCTCGACCAATCCCAACGACCCCGTCTGACCCACCTTGTGATGGAGTATTCTCGGGATTTCCCCGTTTCGCATGCCTCTCATTGCATCATATTCACATACTCTTTACTCATCATCATCATCATCATCATCATCATCATCATCATCATCATCATCATCATCATCATCATCATCATCATCATTACATCTCAACACGTACGACGACGAGGAAAACGTTGAAAGTTTGGTCTTCGCAACAGCCATTATGCCATCTCACCGAAAATGCCTACCATACTATAAGAAAAAGGGGTTCGTGGCCTAATGGCTAGCGCACCTCGGGAGTCCGGGATCGATTCCCGGTCTATTCATTTGGTATTTGTTGTGGACAAAGCGAGCTCTCGGATCGTTTTCTTGGCGTCCCGCATTGTCTCTAACCCTTATTTCACTATTTATTCATTTTCGCTACCATCTAATAATTGAACCATCACTCACGGGTATGAAAGATCTTAGTAGTTGACGAACCCTAACAAACAAATAAACAAACGTACTACTGTCATGATGGTATTTCCCCAACTTCACGGAATATACAGCCAAGAAACATGAACCATACGCAAGTAACATGGTTTAGGCTGCATTATTGCTGAAACATGTTTCGTGACTTTTAGTGAGAGAAGAAAATATTTAAATTATGTGTAATTATTACCTCTACTGTCCTTATCCTAGCATTTCACTAAATAATAGCTGTCGCCATCAAATTAAATTTATGGAAAATGAATACATTTCACACCAGAGGTATATCTACGGTATGGCAGACTTGACACGTGCCATGGGTGTCACTCACAAGAGACGCTATTTAGAGCATAACCACTAAAACAAACAGCAACAACCCTAACTGGTACTTGAAGTACCCTGACCGGTGCGCAAATTCTATGCTTGCCATGGGCGCCTGAATACCTAGATACGCCTCTGTTTCACACACACTCATTTACATCGCGGGGCCTGTGATGGCTCCACATTCCCTGTATTACATCTCAGGACGCGTTCTGGAAAGTGCCTCTCGCCCGGTGGCTGAGAAGCGAAGCACGACGGCCAGTGCACGGTCTTGAAGGAGGTACTCGGAACAGAGCACGCTTCGCTCGGCTGCGTGCACGTGGCTGGTCACGGTTGCTTTGCCCTCCACGTGAAAGGTTCGATGTGTCTCGTGAACGAGGCGTACAGTGCCTAGTGGGGCGAGGCGAACGGACGGCGAAGCACTTCACTGTCTACGCGACGTAATGCTTCTCCACACCAACTTCACATTCGGAAGCTTCTACGTAATGTTAAGGTTCATAGCGGCATCTCTTTGCTAGTACTCTCTTCACTGAAATGAAAGTCGTTGCGTGCTTGATAACTGGACGGTATTGTAGGAGCTTTGTTGTACAAACGGAGAATTTTTGAAGATGTCTCTTCTGAGTTACTGTAGCACTGATATGACAGCGCTGATATGACAGAGAAAGAGAGAGAGTTGCAAAACACCGACTCATACGAAACTTTTTAAACACACTCGGTTAAATAGGAAGTTTTATATACTCCCAAAATTATACAGCTGAGCAGGCAGCGGTGTTGAAACGCTGTTAAAAGGCATCAATTTTACTGAAAAGTTTTTGAGGAAAGTAAGTAAACTTTTTGCTCTGTCGCTAGCAAAATTTGTTGTTAATTTTGTTGGTTAAAACAGTCAGTGTTTTAGTAATAGAACAACCCCAATACGTCTGGAGGAGTGGAGGGGAATGTTGTTAAAAATCTTGGAAAGTAAACTATTTGAAAATATGGCAGACCAAATGGAAATGTAACTGAAACAATCTCATCAGTTTACACACTATAAATGTGTAAGTAAGTTACACAACTGTTTGATAAACAGCACATACTTTTTCGCATAATTGAGAACGGTTATGTAGTATATAGGTTATAATATAGGTTATATATACTTCTTACTAACACGTCAGCTATCACTTGAAAAAGTCCAAGCAAATTCAAACGAAGCGCCTGCCGTGTATATCTGCAACTACTTCAGTAATCAAGAACAGTAAACATTTCTTACGTCTACAAAAGAAAAACATGAATAAATGTCCACTATTAAAATATTTGCAGCTCTTTGTAAAGACAAGTAAGAATAGTTTCACATACAATTTAAACATCCAGAAATGAAGGCCATTCAATATATAGCCTTATAAATGCATAAAAGTAAGGCTACACATACATCGCATATTATCATTTAAATATTATACTTGGAACACAATAGAAACGTTTGTTGAAACTAAATTCTTTTAAAGCAAATACATCATCACGAATTCAACATTCGAGCATCGGCAATTTTATATATAAAATTGCCTTTGCCAACAAAACTTCTCTATTTAGCGCAAGTAGTATACGAGAAAGTAATATTTATTAGTGAATCATGATTCTTTTAAGTCAATTTCAGTCACTATCAATGAATCTTTACTTCTTTACAGTTCACTCAGCTTTCAGTTTTCTAATCTAATGTTACCAATTGATGGACATTCAATACAACAATGTGAATTACTGTTCATTATATTTTTTGATGGTACCAGTGAGTTATTATAAATTTTGCACACCAGTAAATTGTGATTGGCTATCGATGCCGATGGTCAGAATAGGCTGAAAGCCACGAATGAAAACATCAATTTATTAAGGAAATGCAATGTTTAATCTGCATCTGTACTAATATATAAAGAGGCAATAGCGTTGAGTTACAGAGCGATAATCTCTGAATACTGAGCCAATATCGATGAAACTTTTGGGTCAGTTTCCTTTGAAGGTCAGGAGTACTATAAGCTGTGATTTACAACCATAAACCTTAATATATTTACAATGTAATTACTCTTGAGGTCTTTTTCGCCTAGCTTTACGCTATAGATTCAAGAGCGTGCCAATGTGCATTAGTTTTTGCAGCGCACTACCACAGGATGACCACCGAGTGAGATCTACTATTGAGTTCATCAATGCAAGGAATTGCATATTTATAGGAGAGGACTGTTTGTTTATTTTCACAGTCCATTGTCTAATTCGAAATAATTCTGAGTTTTCTCCGCTCCATTTATAAAGGTAACTTGGATATTGATTTTAATTGCCTCTATGCGTGAATGTATTAAGTGTACTAGAGATTTGAAATTATTGGATGAAATCATTTTCGGATGGATTGCTTTATATTGTCATAACAAGGTATGCATGCTCACATGTTTAGTTGAAGTAAATTAAGCATGATGATTATGTATTTACGAGTTGCACGAGCGACAGTGCGAGCGAAAACATAGAATGATTTACGTAATTACTATGCTGGAAATGATGTGACGGATGGATGAAGTTTTGCAGGGAAGTGATTTATCATAACGGAGAATGAAAGCGTACCTTTGGAAGGTGAAGGAATTATTATTTAAATTGATGAAAGTTCGGCAAGAAGTATAATTGAAATAAATCAGTAATGGTAAATGGATATTTGGAGGAATTGAATGTGTGTCAACACTGGTTTTCAAGGTTGTTGAAAATAGAACAAAAGATATTATTTTACATAATGAAAACACTTTTGTTAAGCTGGGATTCACTGTGATCTCGGTTTTTTGAGATTTTATAATGGTATAAGAGGTTAAAGGCTTATTTTCGTCAGCCACGATTTATCAAGGACCCTAAAACGCGTATTCGAATTCAATTAAAATTGCTTTAAACATCAATTGCATGGTGTTTAGGATCAATTTCAAACATTTTTTATAAATACGTGGGAAGAAAAAAATAAGCAGTCGACTTGGAGATTCCGTAGTGTCAACATCGTTCTAGCTGCGTGTTCGCACGGAAGTCTGTGATACGAGTGCAGTAGTACAAAGTGTCAAGTGTTCTAGTTATACGGAATATATACTGAACAAACTGCAATAATACATTGAAGTCGGCTGCGGTTGCAGCTGCCTGGTCCTATTATGCCAAATATTGACAGCAACATAACCAAAGAATCTGCCAACATGACGAACAACTCTGAAGGTAAGAAGTCATATGCAAGCTCAGCCACAAATATGTATTCCCCAACAAGAATCAAGCTATAGTAATTGAATCAAAAGAAGTAGTTACTATAAAATACTATTTAAATAAGCTAGCCACAATTGTTGACTGTACGAATATAAGGTTTATATCTAGGATTCATTACAACATAGTTTGTGTTTTCTTAAGCAGCAAGGAAACCGCCGACTATATTACTGATAATAATAATAATAATAATAATAATTATAATAATAATAATTATAATAATAATAATAATAATATCCAAAACCACTTGTTGATAATCAGGACCCTAATAAGTAAACAAAAAAGAATCATCATATCAAATGTCTGTCTTATCGTACCTAATGATGAAAGAGAGCTAAACAAAAGAAACATACAAAATCAATCTAAAATTTCTTTCATCAAAGCAGGAGTTACAGAACCTGATTTCTCACACATTATATATTTTAGGAGACAGGTATTTATTGACCCAGAGGATATTAACAAGGTCCCTGATTCATTGACCATATTTTATGACAATAAAACATACAGGATTTACTTTACAAGTGACATCATGGCATGCTTCAGTTGTAGACAAGCTGGTCATTTTGCCAATCAATGCCTTACCAAGACCCCCACCTCAAATGCCCTGTTAACCAAGAATTAAATGATAGTCAAGAACAGGAGTCAATGATAAAACAAGAAGTGCCACAACACACCCTGAAGCAAGTAGAAGAGCATAGTATGGTTAGTTACAGTAAATTACCAACTATGAATAAACGAACTTTAACAAATGAATCCTCTCAAGCTGATGATGAAAACTGCACATCCAAAACTACTAATAATGACATCCCAAAACAACCAATCAAGAAAAAGGAAAAAAAATTCAAAATTATATGTTTGAAAACACAGTAACACAAGATGACTATCAACTCAAAACTATTGATGAACTAATTAAGCTTATCCAGAAGATTATTGATGAAAACCCTGAACAATTTCCAGTCTATTACATACAATTTAAAAAATTTCCTTGAAAAGTCTTTTGGAGCTAAAAACCCTATTACAATAGCTAAAGACTATCCCTGTGACACTCAGTCTATTATCCAGTTGATGACTAACACATATCCTCTCCTAACAGAAAGATCCATTAAAAACAGATTCACCAGAATTATAAACAAATTAAAAATTAGTAAACCACATAATGAAGACTCAGGAAGTGATACTTCTACTTCTGCTTAAATTCAATAAACAGAAATGCATCTGATGAATATTCTACAATGGAACACTAATGGTTTTCACCCTTGATATGAAAGAATACAGATTTTGTGGGAGAAATACAAACCTGACATAGTATGTGTGCAGGAAACCCACTTCAAAGGAAATAAATCAGGTAATTTAAAAGGATTCAAGTGCTACAATAGAAATCGACCAACTTCTTCTATTGCAAGTGAGGGTGTTGCTATTTTTGTTAAAAATTATATAAAAGCAAACCATTTTTATATCAGATACGATATTGAGGCAATTTCAATTCAAATACATGTTCCCTTTTCTTTATGTTTATGCAACATACATATGCCCAACAGCTATCAGCTCGAAAATAATGAAGTGAAGGATATCATAAAACAATTACCTAAGCCGATTATTCTTTTAGGTGATGTCAATAGCCACAATACCCTCTGGGGATCGTATACAACGGACACAAGAGGCATCAATATGGAAGCTATTATTGAAGAATCTGACTTGGCAGTACTAAATAACGGGCAACGTACACACTTGAATATTAGTAATGGACAGCTTAGTGCAATTGACCTCACACTCAGTTCCAACAGCCTGGCCTGAAAATGCAGTTGGTATTCACTAGATGAGCCTCAGGACAGTGACCACTTTCCTATTTTTACGATTATCACTGATTCTTCATGTATCTCGAATCCTCTGCAAGAGAATATCAAGTGGAACTACTCTAAAGCCAACTGGACTAACTACCAGGAACAAATTAAAATGAAAATATCTCAAATTGATATGTTTCAAGAACACGACATTGACATCATAATCAAATCGTTTACTGATGCCATAATAACAGCAGCTAATGACTCTAAAATTATCAAACCAACAAAAAGAAGAAACGCGGTACCATGGTGGAACGACAAATGTAAAATTGCTCTTAAACTGTCCAAACATACGTTCAACGGGTACAAGAAACACCCAACAAATGTAAATAAAATCGAATATAAAAAATTAAGTGTTGTTACAAGAATAATAATTAAAGATAGCAAATCCAACTCCTGGATAAGTTATGTATCCTCTATTAACGTGAATAACAACATTAAAGACTCTTGGAAAAAATTAGTTCCTTACAAGGTAATAAAAGATATAATCAAATTCATTTTCTTCTGTCCGAAAATGATCAAGTTATGACCACGTTGACATCGCAAATGAGCTCGCCAGCAAATTCGCTAGCAATTGTAGCTCTCAAAATTACTGTCAAGCCTTTTAAACTTGCAAAATTGAACAAGAAAGAGAACAGTCGATGGTGAACCCGGAAGGTTGTAACATTCAAGAGCACCTTAACTTACCTATTTCAATGAAAGAACTTGTCACAAACTAGAAGCCTCCAAAAATTCTTCTTCTGGACCGGACAATATTCCTAACATCTTTCTTAAAAATCTACCGAAGGAAGGGAAAGATATCCTACTAAAAATATACAACTGTATATGGATGGAAAAGACATACCCAAAAGTGTGGAAAGCGGCTACTGTGATCCTCATTCCTAAGCCCGGAAAATATCCAAAACTAAATGGTAATTACAGGCCCATATCGTTGACTTGCAACATGTGCAAGATTTTGGAAAAAAATTATTAATCGTCGGCTCAGATGGTATCTCGATTACAAGAAGATAATATCCTGTAATAAGTTTGGATTTCAACCAGGTCACTCAACGATCTCCCACCTTATAAGCATAGACACCTATATTCAAGAAGCGTTTGCCAATCAACAACTTGTGTTAGCTGTCAACCTGGACATCGAAAAGTCATACGATATGGTATGGATGCATCGAGTCCTACATACGTTGAGCGAAATTGGGGTTCGAGACAACATGTTTCAGTTTATCAAACATTTTACGGAAGATTGGGTCATACAAGTGAGAGCAAATGGAACATTATCTGTGAAGAAAAGAATAGAGAACGGTGTACCTCAAGGATCCATGCTAAGTGCTACACTTTTCCTACTAGCAATAGATGACGTCAAGATGATAAAAGAAATCAAACTACCCACCATCATCAAGAAATATGCCGATGATATTACTATGCTTTGTAAAGAAAGAAACATTAACTGAAGTCACGAAATTGTGTAAACCGTATTAAATTGGATTTATGAATGGTCACTCAAATCAGGGTTTAAATTTTCACCCCAGAAAAGGGAATGTATAATATTCTCAGAAACGAACATCAATAACTTACCTACGCTTAAAATTGGTAATCAGATCCTGAGATTTATCATCAGTACCAAAATATTAGGAATGCACTTCGACAATAAACTGGCCTGGAAGTTGTACATATTGAACACTACTAATGAATGTAAAAGCAGAATCAACATACTTAAATGCCTAGCGCAAAACAACCGGGGAGCAGATAGACAATTGCTATTATTAACATACAAAGCACTTGTGAGATCCAAAATAGACTATGGATTAATAATATACAGATCTGCTGGTAAACGTGACCTCAAAAAACTGGATATAGTCCACAATCAAGACCTCAGGATACGCATAGGATGTTTTCATACCAGTCCCATCGGAAGCATACTAATTGAAGCAAATGAACACACATTATCCCATCGCAGAGAGGAACTAATTATCAAATATGCTTTAAAAGCAGCCACATCCATCAATCCAATCATAGTACAGGACATATATCCTAAAAAACAAGAGTACATAGAGCATTCGCGTTTTATACCATTGAATGCAAAAACTAGAAAAGTACAATCAAAATATTCGTTAATTTAGACGATTTGTTATACTATGTTAACATATTCTACAATATTTTCTGTAAACGTTTTTATTTTCACTTTCTCGTCTTACTTCATGACAAGAGAAAATATTAAAATCGTGCGCCAAAAATCGGCGATTTTTCGAAAGAAGAACTTTTATTGTCAGACCCTGGTAACGAAAAAATGGATACATTTTGTCCCCGCATGAATTAAATTACTTCCTAAAGCAAAGTATTTTAATTGAGCATCCTGAAGCAGCCAACTAGCATTTTTTTCGAAAACGAAAATTTCCGATGGATTACCGATTGCTACAAACTTCATCAAAGATAAAAAAAAAGAATCTACGTGATTTTTGTCATTAAAATTAACAGACCTTTGTCGTTCCTAGCGGATTAACTGAAATGGATATCATATAATAATAAGAGTATATTCAAATTACATATTATTAAGAATAGTGGTACTCATTGGGTACGAATAGTGGTCTTCAATGAGAGTTATTGCCGAATCTCCCAGCGTATTTTCAAATCTTACAATTAAAAAAGGAGTAAGTGAAATCATATTCGAGTTTTGATATGAATAGATCTCTTAATAGGAATAGTATCTAATTTTATTTCTTGACGTATTCACCATTTCGTATTCTGCTCTATTATTTGAGAGCTGCATGTTTGTTACACACCATAAATGACAGTGACGTTTCAACCACCATTGTGCGGTCTTCCACAGGGCGGTGGTAAAATGCAAATCATACCGTCCAGTCCAAGTTCACCATCCTCCGCATGACAACTCAGATTTAAATATCCACTCCACCGTGAAAATTATACTACTGGAAATATTTAATAATGAATTTGTGGTTATCAAAACGTGAACAAATTTTTTAAAATATTTCGTCCTTGTCAATAATAGAAAAATCACACAAAGGGAGGAGATGTAACGTTAAATTTATGTTCGATATGTGAACGAGATCGATCAAATACTTAACGTAAAAGGTACTTTAAAATGTCCCTGATGGGGGATAACATTGCAAAGAAACGTCACGTGAATTGAAGAGGCGTAATACTAATTTTGATTATATCTTTGTAACCGTATTGTCTTCCTGCTTTGGTTTGTGTGGGGCAGGGGCAGTCCCCGGTAACGGTAGCAGCAATGCAAAACTCACAAACAACAGTGGAAAAAGAAGTTTTAACGATACCAGCGATGAATCATTACCGAACAAAAATCATCAAATAACACAGACTATGTTTATTCAGTGCCGACCACCACTACACATTAATAATCACACAATTCCATGGACACCACAAAACCAATCAGTAAAATACCTCGGGATGAACTTCGACACAAGACTCAACTGGTAAACACACATAACACTAAAACAACAACAAGCAAAATAAAAATAGCTCAACTAAAATTCCTTATCAACTCCAAAAGTCGGCTATCCCTAACAAATGCTGTTACAATTTATAAAGCAATAGTCAGACCATTAATGCACTACGCATGTCCCATCTGGACCAATGCATCCATTTCTAACATTAATAAACTTCAAATCGTACAAAATAGATTCCTCAGATTAGCAACACATGCCCCATGGTTCATCTCCAACGCCCAATTTCATAAAGAACTGAATATCACCGATCATCAAACATATTGCCCATCTTTCCAATAATTTTTACTCCAACCTAAATACAATAAACCGAGCCGTCCACTACAACCTGGCCACTATAAATGACTTCCCTACTAGAATTAAGAATAGATTTCCTTCCGAAGCGTTCTTGAACATTTTCTTTACTAATTGTTCATAGTAGGGGCTCTTGTAGTTTCCTACACCTCTAGTAAGGTAGTTTAGTTTTAAGTTTTTAGTGTTAAGTTTAGTATAAGTTACAGTTTAAGCCAGCAAATGCACATGAGATAGTAATCTAGTATTGATCTGTGTAATTTTCTATCACTCAATAAATAAATTTAAAAAAAAGCAGGGGCAGTCTTACGTTTGCCCTCGGGCATGGCGACTGGAGACGACCGGAAATCACAACTGCGCCGGGCAGGAGAAGAAAGTTGCGAACGGAAATGTGGCTGTTAGCACGATAAGAGAACGACAATAGACGAAACTATTTTTATTCTAAACTGGTTGAATATTTGTATATCAAGGGGGATTAACTACTGTCCTCAGTGTAGCTTTTACTTTCTCGTATACATACAATCATACATATGGAATAATGTGAGATAAATGTATGTAAAGTTATGTCTCAACCCTAAGATTCATTTGAGCCTTAACTTGAACCCGATGTTAATATTGAGAAAGTAACTGGACCCAACATATGCTTGTTGACTTTTACTTCATGTAGCTTTAGCTCATAATCCATTGTTTGGTAATTAAATATTATGAACAATCAAATGGAAGAGATCATTGTGAAATGAAAATGCATTTATTTACATAGAATTTATTTTCTTTGAATTGAAAATATTTCACGCTCAATGAAGTAAATACTAATATTTACGGAAACGTAAGAATGAAATACTCTAATACTACCTAAGTTCATTATTTTGTTGACCATTGAAGTTGACGCATGCTCATCTGCGTTAACTGGGTCATGTAATTATTTCTTCAATAATAGAGTTATCCTATTACGCACTTACTTTGAAATTTGAATTACTTTGATATATCTCATGAAGGTGTTTTCTAATTAATTATTTAATTGACGTACAAAAGTACCACTATTACATTAACATCTCAAGTCGTCGTTTCTTCCTTCAAATTACAAGGTGCATATTCATGTTTTTCATGTACCACTCTTCATTTCTCAGGTAATTATGCTATTGATACTGCTACTCATAACATAGGTTGCTAAAGCGCTACTACCCATTTATTCGTTCTTATGAATTACTAACTGACGTACTCCGCGTTGCCCGGGTATTTATCATAATAATTTACTAGACGCCGTCATGGACGCCCGAGGTGGCTAAGAGCGTGTACCGTGTACTCAGCACTTCAGCCCGAAAGGTCGCGGGTTCGAGTGTCGCCTGGGGAATGGTTGTTTGTCTCTCATGTATGTTTGTCGCGGAAGGCATTGCGTTCTGTTGACCTCAGATCTGAAGAGCCCGCAAGTCTGTTGGTGTTTAGTATTTAGCAAAATGTTCATACCGTAGGGACGTAATGGTAACCAGAAGTCGGCTAGAAAAAAACGTAGAAAAAAATAGGCCGGAAGAGGAATTCCATCTATTCCCGCCCTGCGGCGGAGTCTACTTCTATCTTTTTTACTTTATCTCCCCTCCGCCCTAACCCACTCTCTCTGACGGACCCATCTGGAAATACATGACAGACAATTTGTTCAGTTTATGGTATTTATGAGTACAAGTGCTTTAAATAATGTCATACAAAATTGAAAATGAGCTCAAAATCACGCATTTTGAGAAACTCTCAAGTGCCGTTTTCTCAAAATTGGCTAAAAAATTTTTCTTCAAACTTTTCCGAAGGACAGTGCTAATTGCACTGTTTAATATGACGTAAAATTTATTTTCGTGAATTCTTTTGTTTTTTTCAAGAATTACACAAATGTAATATTTTTCAATCTCTCTCACGCCGTTAATATGCACATTTCCATCGCTTTGTATACTTTATTGAATTTTTAAGTGAACGTGCTTCAAGTGACTATAAATTAAGTTTTTAGAAAACTCAATAGATTCCTGCGAAAAAGAGCTTCAAATTCTGCAATTACAATAACGCTAATTACGAACTTTCAAATAAGTCCAGCGACTATTGTACTATTGATACAAGTAAATTACATGTCCCCATGGCATCTACATACTTAAATATCAGTTTTTCTTGTTTTCCCACAACTTTACAATTTCTGACTTGCGGGGTTTTAAAAATAAAGAAGTCAATTACACTATAGCTTTTATATCAAACAAACATTCTGGTAATACATATCATCTCTTAATTTCCCCGATACAACGAACTGAATATGTGACGAGGAAAATTACGCATTAACGACATATTATGCAGTAATATTGGATATACTGAACAAAATGGTTTAAAAATGAACGACGATATACTACCTGTACGAAACAGAACGAATAAATGAACAAAAAAATAAAGATAGCAATAAGTGACTCATTTGATTACGCAGAACCTGACAGTTTTGGCTACGTGAGAAACGTGAAATACTTATCGACTGGTAATCATCATTCTCTACTTTCGACGAAGGTTTGTTTCACATAGTTTATGATCACACGTTATACATTGGTGATACATTGGAAAATGGTTTGCTGAAATTAATATTTACTCGTTAGGAGGTGCAAAACTGTAATTAAATTTTTGCTTTCGAGAGACTCGTATCTAATTGAAATCTGAAGATGTGAGCACAAATTACAATTTTCAGCGTTAAATGGAAAAATGTGAAGTTCAATAACTTTCTGACGTTGATGAAACTGATATGCAGGAGATAAGGTTGCCAGTGTATTACTTTCGGATTTATTGAGATTTAAAGGCTAAAATGTTAAATAGCAAAAATTGCAAAATGACTGTTAATTACGACACGGAAAATGAAATATAACATTTTATCATTTCTGTTATAATTAAAACCTTTTTATTACTCATTTTTGAAATTTTGAACTTCTATCATAGCGTTTAATAAATCTCCCGCCCGAATGGAAATAATTACATTTATATGTAACCGAAATAGATGTACCACTTAGGCAAAATTATCTGCAAGCGCAGGGACAATTTACTTCACTATATGATCGTGGTGGAAAACGCATGGATTATATGCAAGCTATTTACTCAGAAGTAGATTTAATTTCGTGTTACACTCACATTTAGATTTTCGAGGTTGTATCTACATAAAATACAGAGATTCAAAATAGAGAGTTACCTTTATTACTGTGAAAAACTATTGATTGTTTCTGGAATGACTAACGTAGAATAAATGAAACTAATTAATAAAATAATGTATTTATATAGTTTCATCAATAATCTTCACGTATTGTGGCAGTTTAAGTGTTCACAACCACACATGGTCTGCTGACCAAAATATCATTCTTTCTTAAAGCGCATCCCTATTATTTAACATTTAACACCATGTTACATGTAAAACGTGTACATGTTAATTTATAGTATACCTTTAACACTGAATCCACCCCTGTTGCTAGGTCGGTTGGGTTTTATGTTGACAAGGGCGATGGATTCAGATGAACTTAGTTTTTGAATTATGTGAAATACGTTAAATATACTTTCAGTACTTTTGGGCTATATTACGATCGCCTTGGTATTATTTTCTTTCCGGCTGAGACCCAGAAACATAACTAACGTCTGATCACACTTTTCCTTATATTGCCCATTTCATTTGGCTCAATTGTAGTACATGGAAACTTATTGAACCTCCTGCTTATTGTCCACCTGCAGTCAATGCTACCGCCTAAATCGTTGTGCTGATTTTCTCCAAAATTGATATTCCCCAATCGATGTAAATGAACTCAAGGTCCTCCGAGCTGAAACGGATATTTTTATTTTTGAGGGTAGTTTACATGAAGCCTCAACACTTTCAAAATTTTCTCGCGTTCTACTGACCCCAGATCAGAGCTCGTGTGTTGGTGCCTAGAGTATGGTCAAATATGCGTTCCATCGGGACGAGGAAACCGGCCGGCCGCTGCATAAAAGCCCTAGGAAAAAATAATAAATAATTATGAACATTCATAATTATGAAGATGTTTTTTCGGTGGTTTGGAATCATTTTGGATAGCACATGAATTTTCGAAAAAGAGAGTGGCTCTGGAGAAATGCATCATTAAATTTATTTATTTAATACCTTCCACTCATTTCAAATCTTTCCTTCGGGTATTGCCGACCGGTGCACGTTCAACAATTCCTTGCGCTCACTCTACGGCGGCCTGCGGATACCAACAATGGATTTCTTTCAGAAATCCGTTCATTAAAAAAAATCGCAGAGTTTGAAAACATGACATTAATATAGAAAGAGAGAAAGGAAAATATATAAACAAGTTGATCACGTTTAAACACACGGTGTATACCATTACAATACGAAGAAAAGATCCGGGAGTGGTAGCTCAGAGCATCAACTGATGTCACTGCAGCGCCTCTGACCGGGAGATACTAGTTCGAGTCCTGACGGCGGTAGGATTTTAGACACTAGCTTTTCAGCTAGGTCGAATTCAGTGGCTGTCTGGAGGAGAATTCTAGCGGCCGGCTGCTCTGATCGGTAGTTTTCCGTGGTTTCTCCGATCAATACCAGGTGAATGCTGGAGCATTTTCTTTACAAACGGGCCACAGACCGCGCGCGATCTGTTTTTCCTCTTCCTTGTCCTGTCCTCTCCCCTTACACACACACACACACACACACACACACACACACACACACACTTACACTAACATGCACTACACTAGCACATATTCTGGGTCGGGAGCTTAGAGCTTGTTCCGGCTGGGGCGATGCCTCGCTGGTGGGAGAGTCCTGGCTAGGGGGCAACCCCACTAGCCGACGGTAGGCCGGCTTATTTTTTGATGTTATGAAATATTCTAAATAACGTTTGGCAAAGAGGCAAATAACCTAAAAGTACCGTTTCATCAGCATAACCTAAAAGTACCGCATTTAATATTGTTATTATTCATATAATTATATTTCCATATAGTTAAATAGACCGTAACAATTTTCATATATTTCTCGAGATTTTACTGGAAACGACAGTTCGTAGCTTTGTTAGGTTCTGCGAGAATTTCCGCAGAACTTCACAGTATTCTTTCATTTTGAACACACAAATCAGTCCAACAACGCTTATGCAATAGTGATTAGATACACACAGTTTTGTTTATGTAACGTCAAATTGACAAATGAAGATTACAATGCGTCTTTTCTCTTTAAACGTAAGAAAATGTATAAAATGTTTGGAATTTTTGTTTAATTCAGCAGGAAATAGTAAACTATGAAGTTTTGTGTGCACCACAGGCGTTATTAAATGTTTTCGCCCCCTTAGGCGATTTCCAAACCCTCAGACCTGAAGCCCTCGGAATTGGTAGTCGCCCTCGGGTCAAAAACATCTACTTAACGCCATAGATACATAAATAACTATTTCATCTCTGTGGTTTGCAAATATTTTTAATGAGATAGGCAATTTATCTTTGAAAACATATTGTTTTTGACTTCTCTTAGCAATTTATTTCCACAATATATCTTTTGCTATTAATTAAAGATTTATACTTCAATATATTGTAAATTTTTGCTAGTAACGCGTAATTAAGTTACTCGACCGAACTAGTTATATATTATTGTCTCTTTCCATAACCATTAAATATGGATTACCTCAATAATTTATTATTAATTTAACTTCGGTTTTATACGTATGAACCGAATGTCTGTCTTACTCTCATTAGTAATATTAGTGCACCGATATCCATTACTAATAATAACTCTTCTCCCTGTTCTATGCAAGATCGTCAACTCATCCCAAGAGCATTTTTACCGATCTGCAAATAATTCTTTTTTATGTTTATATTCATTTAAGAAGCAAGAATGTTCTCTGAAATGGATAGCTAGTCGGGCAAGCACATCGTTAATATAAAAATAAATATTTTATTAAAATGTAAATAAAAGTACATTATATAAGAACGGTGAATTGCGCATTAAATATAATTGCAATATTTGAAGTAATTCCAGAATTGGGACTTCTACGTATCTAATCTCTATTTTTAATTGACTATTATTGTTGCAGTAATGCATCAGGGGGGATGCCATAAGTGTTTCGAAGGCCTATATTGAATTCTGAGTCATGTAACGCCACACCCTCTGTGAACGAGCATGAGAAGCCACCCGCGATTAATTAATAGAAGTATTTTGTTCATTACCCGTACGGACCTGGCACGGTCAAAGCCCCCGGTCCGCCGCCCGCCACAGAGGCCGTCCGTCGCCCCGCGATTCCCCAGAGGCCGTCTGCGGACCGCCACCGACCGCCCCGTCACCGCCGCCCCCCTCCGCCCCCCTCCGCCCACCCGGCCGCGACAAAGCCAACGCGGATTTACGACTCCGCAGAGATCCTGGCGGAACTTATGTTCTAGGTGACGAGCGCGCGCCACGCCGCACAGTCCAAGGAATACTGTCAAAAGGCAAGCGCTTTATTTTCACTGAAGATAGACTCGCCCTGCCCAGCACCATCGTTCAAAAATGCATCATGTATGGGGACAAACTCCGAGTAACGGAGCGCCCCTCTTTACATTCGCGCGAGGCGTGATGCCTTGAAACGTGACGCGATATGTCATGGACGCCCGTGCGAAGGAGCGACCGATCGACCCTTCCAAAACAGCGCAAGACCAGCGATTCGCTACGCGCATATGCGCGTCGTCCATGGGTTATTCGGCCAGTAAATGTTTTTTAAAGATAGAGTCCAGCTGCTCTGCAGTCCACCGACCGTGGGGGACTGACCCTCGCAGGAGGCCGGGCAGCTCACTTTCACGCCAAAAATGTAACGGAAAGGGTACTCCCAGATAAGTTGTTAGAAAGTTCCCCTAAATCAAATGACGTATGAGTTGTAACATTATAATCCTAACATAAAAATAATATTTTTGAAAGGTTTCTTAGCCCCCATCCCACCACTCACGCCCCTCTACAGCCAAAAACGTGTTTTTTAATTTTAATTTCTTTCGGCAATTTAACACTATTTTATCTGACTGAAAAAATGATAAGTAGGAAAACAGTTTATACTATCAGAAAAAAAAATTTTTTTCAGACGCAAATTCAAACAAAAAATATTTTTGAAAGAAAATAACAAAAAAAGTTTATTGTGTCTTAGAATCATGGAATAGATGGGTGTTACAACAATGAATACAAATGTATAATAGACACTGAAATAAATGAACAGAACTGTTGCAGTCATTTTCAAAGTATATTTAAAGTCAAGGTGTTTAAAAGGTGGGAAAAGGGTTTTTATTTTTTTAACTGCAGCCCAGCACATGAAAAAATTCACAATTTGTTTTAAAAGGAACGTTTGAGATTTTTTAGAGCTTGTTCCATGATTTTAAGACACAATAAAAATTATTTTAATTTATTTTGTTCAAAAATATTTTTTTGTATTTGAATTTGGGTCTGAGAAAGTATCAAAAATATTTTTCTGGTAGTATAAATTGTTTTCTTATTTACCATGTTTTTTTCAGTCAGATAAAATAGTGTAAATGTGCCGAAAAAAAGGTTTTGGATGTAGTGGGGTGTGGGTGGTGAAACGGGGGCTAAGAAACCTTTCAAAAATATTGTTTTCATGTTAGAATTATAATGTTACCACTCATACGTCATTTGGTTTAGGGGACCTTTTTACCATCTTATGCGGGGGATCCTTGGTTTTTGTATCACATGAGCTCACGAGCCATTAGTTCGAGTGTCGCCCCGAGGCGGCTCCCGATGCCAATTGCAAAGCAAATCACGGTGAAGCATTCCGATCAGAGGTGGGGGATCCAAGCCTTTGCCTTGTCACGCGTGAGGTCTCAAAATCACTTCATTACTACTGTCTCGACTTGCAACTACTTCAAAATTGTTACTGCAGCTTGCAACTTCAAAATTGTTTCTACTTCTTGCAACTTCGGACTCGCGTCCGCGTTTTAAATTGGCACTTTATGCATTCGAGCTTCTATTGACCTTGCATTGACCGCGTGCTTGCTTGAAACGCTGACGCCACAGTGGGCCCGATGGTAGCGCGCTGACGACCGCCTGGCTGAAGTGAAGAAGCACGGGAAGCCACCGCCGGCATCCCGCCGACGAAGACGAAGTCATCACGCCAGCGCTGTAAGACAATTGATGAATGACCTGCAATCGGCTTCTTTTTCCCGCCGAGGTGCGGAAAGACTAGTAAATGAAGCTGGGAGCGTAAACGCCAATAATACGGCATATTATCGCAGCGGATAATTGTTTTGTTTTTTTGCTTGTCATAACTGTAATTTAAATAAGAAGCTGCAATAAAGTTATCAAAAAAACGAGTGAAAATTTATGTAAGAATCATTTTGCATGCTCATCATCATCATCATCATCATCATCATCATCATCATAATCATCATCATCATCATCACCTTAAGTTAATCGAATGTATTGTAAAGCTTATTTCTGTGTTTTTATTGAACATGCAAAACCTGATGCCACACCGGTAGACGTTACAGTAAAGGATTAGCAGATTGCCCGAATTTACAACAGATAGAGGTAATTGGACAAGAATTTAGTGAAGAAACGAAATTATTTTTTAGTTTATTTGTTCATATTTTCAGAAGCTTTTTGGGTGGACTTGTTTTTAGATATCGAAAAATATAGAAAATGCGATTTAGGAATGTATTTTGAAGTAGGTACTTACATTTTGTGAAAATTTGCTTTTGCTGTACCTCCCCAGGGCATGTGAATATTGCATGAAGGACGATTTTTTTATTTACAATTGAGCATTGGTGGTACAATTCTAATTGACTATTTTTGGTTTCAGATCAGAGAAAAATGTTTGTTAATCAGCTCCACCGTTTTTCTTGACTAATTCCCTGTGATTCTGCTGCCTAAATTACTTTCGACCATTGTAGAAATCACGACCGTTAATAAGTAGTAGGATATGGATCACGGGATCGGTCAATTAATGAAATACATTAGTTTGCCAAAGTTTCCATTGCAATGGACTTGTGTGCTTCAGCAACTCTATATTGGAGTTGGGCTGTAGGCGAACATGATGTTTGACCAGTTTATGTATTAGTAAGGTATGTACCGTTTATATTACTTTGGCTTATACTTGTATATACAGTATATAATTTATTTATTTATTTGTTTATTTATTTTTCATCGTGTATGTGGATTCATGGCATTTTTTGTGTGATTTCTAATGTTGTTGTTCAGAAAAGTTTGTCCTTATTTATTGTGATTGTGTTTTTTGTTAGCCCTGATGAAGGAATTAAATATTCCGAAACGTTGGCAAACTAATATATTTCATTAATTGACCGATCCCGTGATCCATATTCTACTAAATTACTTTTTGATAGAAAAGCTACTGATATTATTATTAGTTCCTAATATCGCAGAATGCTGTATTGTGCTATTTCTATAATCTTTTGAAGTTACCTCAACTGAAATTCACTTAAGTTAAATCAACTACAAAATACTGTAGACTGCAAGTAAAAATGACCTACGGAACCATATTTTAACTTCCAAAGTACAATACAAGAAAATAATAAACAACTATGTAGCAAACAACGTTGTTTGGGGCTCAGGAGCCGAACGGAGTACCCGATACAGATAATTTTTGGACAACGTAGCGACAACTACCTGCTACGCAATGGGAGTTATCATTATTGTATCTGTTTATATACATACCAGAGGAGAAAAAGTATAACACTGACATTAAACGCATTTTTTCAGTACATTTATTCAAAGTAATTTCCAACGCACCAAGCTACAACATCCATGATTTCCCTTTGCGGCAAAATCCTTGCGTTTGCCTTGTTGAAAAGACTTCACCTTTCTGCACTACGCAACGTTCAACAAACTTGCCAACACTTGTAATTTAGTAGAAATGAATTATATCTCGAACAAGCTCTGGGTCCTCTTGCGGAAACATGGTCTCACTACTTGTGGGACGCAGAGCACACAAAGTTGTCAGCATTTGCGGCGGAGCAGCATGGAAACTGGCCAGAGCGTTTACATTCGCAAGTTCCCTTCCGCAAGCAAATTGCTGAGCAGTTTATTGCCAGAGTAAAGCCAGCATATGTTTCAAATTCAATGTACTCCTATGTATGTATTTGGCATTTTGGGTCGATTGTCCTACTTTGGCGGCTAGCTGACGGTGTCCCCCGTGCCCGCGCCTAGATTAATACTCAGAGTGGGGGTAAGAGAGCGAAGTGGGGAACATGACGTATTCCCTTCACCTTAACTAGCAAACTTTGTACGCCTGAGCTTTTCTTTATTTCTAATTTAGCTTTATGAACTCCCATTTTCTCTTCAAAGAAATGAAATGATCCGTTAAAATGAAATAATACATCAGTCAGATTTTAAACTCTTTATTAGTAGTAAAATTTAAAAAAATGAAACAAAAGTATTATGCTTTTGTAATTTTGTTTACTTAAGAGTGAAATAGAAGCATGAACTTTTTACGTGCAGGTTAGATTTAACTGACTAATGTTCTTGTTTATTAAGAGAGATGTGCGTCTATAAGCTAGAATTGTTAACTTATAGAGACTAGTTAATTTATTTCATACTATTTCTAAATACAATAAATAACTGAATGATTATTCAGATAACACAACAAAAACAAGGAAAGAATTCGCCATTCAAACATATGTCACTTAACAAAGACGCTTCTATAAGGGGGGATTTAGTAAGAAAATAAACAACAAATAGCAATAAGTAGTGAATAATATAAACATAATACAATTCTTCATTATTTGATACAAAAAATCTGGACAACATATTTTCGTATGAAGTCGCTATTCACCACTCCACGCCGCTTCAGCTTGCGCATGTACACCCCTTCTTGGATTTTGAGGGGAAAGGAGAGGGGAGGCCGACCTGGATGGCCGAGGTGGCTAAGAGCGAGTACCGACTCAGCGCTTCGGTCCGAAGGGTCGCGGGTTCGAGTCCCGCCTTGGGCATGGCTGTTTGTCCCTTGACTTTGTATGTATGTGTGGTCGCGGAGGGCCTCGCGTTCTGCTGACCCCAGATCAGAGGAGCCCGCAAGTGTGTTGGTGTCTAGTGTAGGTCGAATATGCGTCCCATCGGGGCGTAAAGGGTAACCGGCTGTCGGCTGGATAAAAGCCCTAGATAAAAAAAGGAGAGGGGAGCCAGGGGAAGTTGCCCGTGCCCGTAGGAGCGTCGGGCTCCCCAGGCGGGCAAGCTATTTATGCGGGCGTGGTTTGACGTACCTGTCTTAAGCTATCCCTGCTTGGCGTCCTTGCACTATTTGTATTAGTAAGGGACGACGATAGGACAAGGAAGAGAAAGGAAAGATCTCACAGGGCCTTTGGCCCATTTGTTAGGAAATTGCTCTGACTTTATCGTAGCATTCTTTGGAGAAACCATGGAAAACTTTCGATTAATATAGCCGTCCGCTAGAATTGTCCTCCTGACTGCGGCTGAATTTGACCTAGCTGTCTAGCTATTGTCAAAAATCCGCCAAAATCGGGACTCGATCCCTAGGATATTCTGGTGAGAAACGCTGCAGTGTTAACAGCTGTTGTCACGAGCCATCTCAGCCGATGAGTACGTCAAGATTATATTTTATGGTCATTAGATTATTATGGTCGATTAGATGGATAGATAGTTCTCGGAATTCGCTTTGATCACCCAGGATTTCTTTCTATATTAGGGTAGTGGGGGTGCGATACTGTTTTATGTTGAGAAATATACATTTCTTAAAAGTTGTCGAAAGTAAAATAGTGTAATGGAAATAATATTCATCACAATTATTTCGGCAATTCAATTTACATGACGTCGTAGTTTGAGAAAAAGGTGACATCTTAAACACTGAAATTTGGCAGGAAAAGGGTTTTATCTTCATGTCGTTTATTTGTTGGCCGAGACAAAGTGCTTTTAACTACAGTATATATCTCGCCTTCTGAACAATCTTAGGTGAACTTTTTACCAAAAATAAATAAATAAATAAAATAGAATAGGACGTATATTATATTTTTTTCTGTCCTCAAACATTATGATGAAGTTTGAGCTATGACAATTTTTTATGCACCGAGAATATGAGCATTTTTCTTTTCTCCAAACGTTTTAATTGCATTTAAATTAGTAGCATATTTTTTTCTTTCACATTCCTCTTAATAAGCATCAGATTAATTGTCTCTCCACTCGAGTTGCTTTTGTGGCGTACGAATAATATATTCCTTGTCGACATTCCTTTTCCTAACTATTTCGCTGTATTCCTTGATGGAGTGACAAAGAGATTCGCGACCGTCGAAATTTTCATTCGCCTGACCTAGACAGTTCACAGTGCCTCCAAGTGCATTCAATTGCAGCTACTTACCCCAATTGTGATGGAATAACGAAATAAATAATTATACGAAATAATTTAGTGAGAAATTCTATGAAAGAATGCTTGAAATAAATTGTCACGTTTCAACGTACTTTGTTTGAATAACACTACCTGCTTTTTAAATATTCTAAAAATTTGTTGCGTCTACAAATTGACACAACGCGTCTCCAAGCCCCTTAAGGGGCATTGAGCGCTTTGCGCTGGGGAGTAATCCTTCATTAACTTACGCGGGAGTAATCCTCCAATACCTTTAAATCATGTCACGTCACGACGCAGTCAGTTGTCAAGAGAACCGCCAGGTAGCATCTCCGCGTACGCGCCTCCTGCTACGCGCTCCTGCGTCATTACCCAGCGGCCAGAATTGGGAAGGAATAAGGATAGGGGTAGGGTTTAGAACACTTCACAGGGGTTGGACTAGCCCTAGTGAAGCAGCCAAACTCGCTTTGTTGGAACAAATTTCACATGAGATTCGACAGGAATCGAACACGAACCTTAGTGGTGAAAGGCTAGCGACTTAGCTATGTGCCACGAGCGAGCTTGTTCGAGCGGAACTTCATTTGTTCTCACGGACACCTGAGGCTAGAGCTATTCAACTTATCGTTGAGTTCACCATTTAAAAAGGGCCTTGTTATGAGAGTCCACCGTATTCGTCACATTTTTAATAGCTTCACAAGCGTTATAATATCTCTTATTAAATTTGTCGTGAGAAAATTGAAGTGGATAGAATATTATTTCTTGTTTTAATATTAAATTGCTTACAGCATTAAAAGTTTATCAAGTAGCTACAAGGAAAGATGTCGCCGCCGTCGACAAATCCACCATCCATGATTTTCGAATTCACGTTTATTCACAAGTGACACGAATGTGACGAAGCCAAGTGGAGGAAGGTAGAAACATTGGGATCCAAATTGTGCGTACATCCCACAAGGTGTTGGTGCATGGGGCCATGATACTGAAAAGTAGCTGTTTCAAACTCACTTCGTCGCTAGGAGCAGTATATTGATTTTTTCTTCTTCTTCACTTCACGGATTAGGGAAATTCCCTGTTCCGGCTTCATTACACCATCTCTGTCGTGGACGGCCAATGTCCCTTCTTCCTCGTGGTCTGTACAGAAAGGCATGTTTGGGGATCCTTTCGTGAGACATTCTTCCTAAGTGCTGTACCCACCGTGATCTGTATTCATTTACTTTTTCATTGATAGAAAATATATTAAGTTCCTTTCTTATATCTTCGTTTTTTATTTTGTCCATTAGGGTGCAGCGTTTTACTCTCCGGAGGAATTTCATTTCCGAGGCTTGTATCTTCATTTTATCTTGTTTTCTTAATGTCCATGATTCACACCCGTAAAGCAGTTGTGGTACTGCCATGACTTTATAAAATTTTAACAGTGTCTCTTTTCTGGTCTTATTGCGAAGATACTTGTTTATTGTTCCACAAGTATGTTGGAAACGTTGTAATTTTGTTTTCATATCATCACTGTAATCGTATGTGATATCACAGCCCAAATAATTGAAATGTTTCACTTGCTCTATTACTTTGTCTTCTATTATTATTTTATTACTTTCTTAGATAAATCCAACAATAACATATTATTAACGTTTCGTGGGTGTGTAGGTTGCCTTGGAATTCAGCTTCGAAAGAGATCTATTCAGGTTACGTAACAATTGCCACGGAAAAAATAGCGCATGTTGGAGTAATTCCACCAGGATGGCAGTATTCTCCCGCGTTTTAATATTTGTACAGATAATTAAACAGCTCCTCAATTCATTGTTTGTTATTACAAATACCTCCTTGCGTATCGTCGGAAAAAGAAAATATGAAATTATGGCTTTATGGCTGCTTGAGGGGCTGTACGTGGGTTCCTTCTGAACACGGCGATCCAGAAAGCTACTCTGTGTATGCAAATTATTTCAGCAATTAGCTTAAAAATTAAAAGTTTTTTGGCACTCAGTGCCATAATGTCTTAATCCTCAAAAACTTCGTTTTGCATTTAGGTTCGTAAATGGTTACGATAAAGTGATGAGTGTGAGTGGAGAAACGTCCTAGCCTTAAATCAAACGTTTGGCGATAGATGTCGAAGGTAGTGTGTTTTAGCTTTCTGTTTTGGGCACGCTTTCCGTAAGCCAGATCTGCCTAATGCACTTGAAGTCGACGCACTCGTCACTGCCGCATTTTGTTAATCCACGGAGAATGCACGATTGGCGTAAGCAGATCGTACGTTTATTATCTCAGGCCATTCCCATCATCCCTGTGATCGGGCTAATTGAGAAACAAAAACGATATCTTCCAATCTTCCACCATTATCTCACTATTAACAGAATTCCTTTTTGTTTACTTTCCTGTTGCAGCAGGGCAGTACTCTTGACCATCGCTCCCGGTTCGTTCCATTTTCATCTTGCTGTTTAATCCACACAAAAATGTCCGTGTTTTATGCGCGCACTCATATTTCTAAATTTACTTTCAAAATTACCTGATAATTCTAGTCAAACATTCTTTCCTAATTTGTAACGCAATCATCCGCGTTTACCACTATCGCGTAAAATCTCGTCTTCACTTCAAAAATTAGGAAAAATCATCCTGCCTCGTCTCTACCTCCGATTGATTGATTTATTCATGTTTCCGGGCGCGTCAACTGCTATGGTCATTAGTCCCGTTAGTGTAGTGCATGTTTTTTCTCGGGAGATGGTGGTGATCTTCCCCCGCTGGATGGCGAGATCCGGCGCCGACCTACCCAAAATCGGCTGATGGGATTACCCCCTAACCCAGGACTCTCCCACCAGCGGGGCCACTGGGACAAGCTCTAAGCTCCCGACCGGTCTCGAAATATGTGGTAGTGTAGTGCATGTTAGTGTAAGTGTGTGTGTAAGGGGAGAGGATAGGACAAGAAAGAGGAAGGACAGATCGCGCGCGATCCGTGGCCCGTTTGGTAGGGTACTGCTCCGGCATTCGCCTGGTGTTGATCGAAGAAACAACGGAAAACTACCGATCAGAGCAGCCGGCCGCTAGAATTCTCCTCCAGACAGCAGCTGAATTCGACCTAGCTGAAAAGCTAGTGTCGAAAATCCTGCCGCTATGGGGAGTGGGAACCTAGGACCTCCCGGTTAGAGGCGCTGCAGTGACATCAGTTGATGCACTGAGCTACCGCCGACTACTACCGGTCTCTACCTCCGACCATCACCGGATCTACGCCTCGGCTCTCCGCTCGTTCATCTTGCGCACCTGTCGATTGTTTTCAGAACATTGCGCAGCTAGCACACCAATACGTTTCTACTGCGCATCTCATTCGATAACTCGAGTATTATCTAAATTATCATTGGTCACTTGTGTTACGCGTTTCATTTATCTATTCCTTGGTTATTGTCGAACATTTTATTAGAATATTTACATTCTCCCCCTGGAATATGCTCATGTGTCCATTATGTATACTTTAATCTTTCACAATATTGTTTATTTTTCCCATTGTTGTTTACATGCACATTATCTTATATTACTGTTTACATGTTCAAGTCTTTGCATTCGTTTCTGTCTCCATTGTTGCTATCGTCGTATTTACTTTCTCTTACGAATGACTTTGATTATACTTATCGTTACTTGTAATGATTCATTACAGATGATTAATTCAAGAAAAATGTCTCCCATAATTGATGAATTGGACGGTGGTTCTCTACATTACCTTGTAACGCTAAGCGAATCCAATTTAATTTCATTATTGAGCCGACTGTCAACTCCTTATTTATAAATAAAAGTGTTTTGTAAAACACGCACACACGTTATAATTCTTTGTCGAAAATTAACATCAGTCTGTATCCTTGTGGTTAATACTCTGTTTTGAATACAATGTTCTAAAAGCGCATTCAATAGCACTTCTAATCTCTAATTAAATATTTTGATTTACTGTTTTTTCATAAAAACAGTGCTTTATCTTCTTGGCTGTCACTGGAAATAATTTCGATAAATGTACTTGCCCGCACTCTACCTGCACACATGTGGTAGTGGAGAAGTAGGAAGAACCACCAGATCTTGACACTGTTGAATCGACGTGGTACGTGCTCTCTTTCAGAAGCCTTTCATAAATATCTTTGATCTTAGAAGAGATCTTTTAATATAGAACTTTCTTCACTGAATCCTTCAAAGTCTTACTTCCCTCAATTTTATTCCCTTTTCTTAAATGTGTCTGGTTTTATTTTCCGGTGAATGCAGAAATAATTGTCAAAGGAAAAGGATTTAATTGAAGAGGCGAATAGAAAAGCATTGAGGTCATAAAAAAGCAGATCATTAGCTACGTGTGCGTGGCAACTGTATTTTTAAATTGATAACACTCCACTCGCTGAAATCCCGCTGAATATTTTCAAAGAGTATGATGTAAGAATTCCAAGTGCGTTTCTCAGAATTGCAAATAAGACGGAAATGCGGGTCACATGCCGATCTTAACGAATTCGAACGAATAGAAACAAAATATCAGATAATGCAGACTGAGGTATTGAATACCCGTTTCCCCAGATAATGCAAACAATAAATTCGTCTGGTTTTCATTTGTAGCATGAGAAAAGGCATGTGAAAAATTCAGGTGGTCTCAGGTTTCGTAATGCTCTCCTTGGCCATCATTTCCAAAAAAACCAACAAAAAAAACCAGAAAGGCACAAACAGAGTCATCCAGAATAAGAAGAAAATAAAAATCTTGCTTGGAATGATTTAACTATTTCACTGCAATAGGATAAAATCGCCCCGTGCCCCATCACAGTTACCGATCCATATTTGAGCCACACTGCTGTGATTGATTCCTTTATTCACTGTTAGGCTGTATTGAACGTATTTGTGGAGACATCAAAAGTTTGCAAGATAGCAGACTTTAAAGAACACTGTACAGTATTTGGAAGCCCTTGATCTATTTTTACTCTCTCATATACATACGTATATACGGGAGTAATATACGTAGAATAGAGAAAGTTATGTAATGCTGCGGAAAATCGATTTCGAGACTTCAACAGAAATATACGTTTTGGGGTATCCTGATACCAAAACAGAGTTTTTTTAAACGCGTCTGTCTACCCATCGCTTTGTCATTTGATATTTTTATCAATTTGTATACATTATTACATTTGTGAGTCGAAGTGCTTCAAATGACTTCCGATGAAGGTTTTCGAGAACTCAATAAATTCCTGTGAAAAAGAGCTTTTAATTTCGCATTTACAGTAATGCTTAATCGCCATTTTGTTAAAAACGACTTCAAAATTTTAAAGAAAATTTTTGTTTAGGTCGAGGTTTTACTATTCTTTAATATTCTTGAAGTAATATTTTGGTTCCACAATAAGGAAACCGAAAAGTTGAGAAAATGTCAAAAACTGTACTTTAGGCGACGATAGATGGCATCTGGCAAGAGAATGGCACAGACCAGTAAAGCCAGTCCACACCAAGGAAATTAAAAACTTTTGTTAATAGAAAGTATGTGCCATTCTGTAGCATCTCTAGTTTCCTCTTTGTTTCGTTACATGGCCAGTGCCCATTACATCGCGGCCGCCGGTCTGCCCCAGGCGCCACCCGGGCCCGCTGAAGGAGCTTAAAAGCAACCATTTTACTTAAAAGCAACCTTTTTACTTTCTCGCCTTACGAATAATTTTTTAGATTTCTTCTTCATTTCAAAACCTCGGTTAATGGGGTTTATTAACATTTCCATTCACAAGTATCACGCACCCGAAAAAGTAAGCAGCACACGGCACTGCGAATTTAAAAACTTAACAGTTTTTAAAATCATTCCTAAGATATTCATTTCAGTTGTTGCTTCAGTTTTTATTAAATATTTATAAATTTTATATTACAAAATTAATTAATATATTGTTTAAAATAGTTTTAAATTGTGTATATGGAGATCAATTATTCGATTCACTTCAGTTCTGACGTACGCAATATTTATACAAATTATGTATATTATAAGTACAGTCCATGATAATTTTGACTTCTGCGTCTTTGTGAATTTCAATTTTGCGCTGTATAAGGCGTCAAATCTTTCTTGAAGCTTTAATAAACACTCTGGTGACAGTTATATCAACGAGATAATTTGGCGCGAAAACGTATGCGGAAAGGAGTCTTACAAAGACGTCACCTGTTGGAGTCACACTTTTGTCTGCGGATGAATACTAAATAATTACTATTTCTTGTGAGTTTCTAGGGGCAATGGCTATTGAAATTGATTATATAATTTAGCTACAGATATCCAATCTTTACAAAATGTCAACTACGAATTCGTGAACTACCAACATTTGCTGGAACCTCCAAACAAAACCATTTGAATTCCTCGTTTGTATGACATATTAAAGCTGTATCGTTTAGAGTTTTTATGTAATAAATCAATAAAAGCGTTGCCGAACTTTACGAACACGTTGTAGTACTTACGAACACAAGAGCACATTAAATAAATCAGGTGTACATTAAACATAGCTTTGTTTAGATGTATAGGTCTTCATTTTTCATTTGTTTCCATTGAAGTGCCCTCTTAACTCGAACAAATGCCTTCTGGTAGTCAACAAACAAATAATACATCGGTAGATTTTGTTCTCTTTCCTTCTCTGTTATATTGTAAATATCCAATCACTAAATGGCCTTTATTTCCTAAATCCATGTTGGGATTCCGAAATTTTGTTTTCAATTATTGATCTGAACGTTACGCCCGTGATTTTTTAATTCATTTTATAACAGGAATTTTACGAAACTTATTTCTCGTTGTTGCCACAACGTTCTAACACACTTTGTGTATCCAGCAACAGTATATGCTTCATTCCGTTCATCAGGTACAAATACTTCTTGTCAAGATGTGTTTGTGACATTTAATAACATTGTTTTAAATACCTTATTATTTATTTATACGTTTATTACACTTTCATAACAATAATCTGATGGTAAAACAAACGATTATTTACTGTGAAATCTTTGTGGATAGTAGTGGTTTCGCGTTTCAATTAACTACTGCAGTGCTTAAAACATAATACATAGCATATCTAAATCGGATAATATGGTTGACTCATAAATATAACAAATAAAATAAAAATGCAATGATGAATATAAGTATCTATTGTAATTTAACAGACTTTATTAATGGAATAGATAAATAAATGAGAGATGATGTCAGCTTTATCACCCTGGGTGTCACCATCTGTTGTGTCACCATTGCTAAGTTGTAAAGGTGTAATTTCACGAAATCTAATGCAGAGAGTAACTTTTCTCTTGTTTTGTCGGGTACATCTACAAAACTTCATTATGATAGGAATAAAACGCTAGATTTTTATTGAAAAACTAATCAACTCTTCTTTACATAAGAGAAAATAATTAGAAAAATAAGTAGCGTATTCTCTGACCGGTAAAATATCTCCTCCCTAGCCTGGTCCACTCGAAGCCACCATCCCCTGTCCCACAAACGTCCCCAAAACGTCCCATCAACTCCGTCCCACGCGCCCCGCTTCACCTTGCCCTTCTCACCCTGTCAGATAGAAATAGGTGTATTCACTCCATTTTCAGTGAGTGCTTACCTTTGAAAATGATCGCAAACATGCCTGAATAATTAGAAGTATCCCCAATAGAGCTGTTACGCAACTTCACTCTTATGATGGTCCTCGATAGCCCATCTTTCCACAAATATGCTGCATTAAACTTAATGGAAGTGTGGATGAGTAGAGTGCGCCGAAGAGAATTTGCATGGAATTTGGTGCGCGGAATTTCATTCCTGCACGCTTACGACGTTTTTACTTGCATTTATCCGGTTCTTTTATGCATAGATGTAATCAGGAACAAACGCACGACCGTTTTATCAAATTGTGGATATTCACTTCCCTAATAAAGATAATGTCATAAATAGATCAAGGGATATGCTACAACTAAAAAGTGTTTTATTTTGGGAGAGAAGGTTAACCATACCAAATGAGAACCATTATTATGTAAGGCAAACTTTTCAAAACATAAAAAAATAAAAACAATTTAATATTCACATTAATTTTTGTAAAAGCTTGAACACTCTCATCGTTTCGGAAACGAGAGTGTGATATTGTATTGTGCAGATAATCATGTTTTTCACGAAAAATTTTGTTTCACGGTATTCACAAAGGGATGATGTGAAACAAACTCCATGTAGAAGTCAAAGGGTCTTTTAAAAATATAACTGGCTCCATTTGCTCCGCCCACGCCGCAAAACGACTAGCCCGCGGCCACGCCCCCCTCCTGGCGCCTGGCGCTTCCTGCATTTCAGCCCTTTCACCTGGCGTGGGGCGGACCGCTATGACGTCCGCGCAGCCGCCGGGCATCTGCAGCTCGTAGGTGCGGTTGACTGATTGATTAGTGATTTCGGGCGCATCAACAGCTAAGGTTGTTAATCCCGTAAGTGTAGTACTTTTTCGCGGGAGGTGGCAGTGATCTTCCGTCGCTGGTTGGAGAGATCCGGCGCCGACCTACGTCGGCTTGCGCAAGATTTCCCCCACCAGGCGTCTCACAGCAGAGGAGCACCGCCCCAGTCGGAACAAGCTCTAAGCTCCCAAGAGTAGTAAAACATCTGTGTGTAGGTAAGGGGTGAGAATAGGACGAGGAAGAGGAAGGAAAGAAAGAAAGAAAGAAAGAAAGACAGAAAAAAAGAAAGACAGAAAAATAGACTGAAAGAAAGACTGAAGGAAAGACAGAAAGAAAGACAGAAGGAAAGACAGAAAGAAAGAAAGAAAGACAGAAAGAAAGAAAGATAGAAAGAAAGAAAGACAGAAAGAAAGAAAGACGGAAAAAAAGACAGACAGAAAAAAAGACAGACTGAAAGACAGACAGAAAGAGAGACAGAAAGACAGACAGAAAGAAAGACAGAAAGAAAGACAGAAAGAAAGACAGAAAGAAAGAAAGAAAGAAAGAAAGAAAGAAAGAAAGAAAGAAAGAAAGAAAGAAAGAAAGAAAGAAAGAAAGAAAGAAAGAAAGAAAGAAAGAAAGAAAGAAAGAAAGAAAGAAAGAAAGAAAGAAAGAAAGAAAGAAAGAAAGACAGAAAGAAAGAAAGACAGAAAGAAAGAAAGAAAGAAAGAAAGAAAGAAAGAAAGAAAGAAAGAAAGAAAGAAAGAAAGAAAGAAAGAAAGAAAGAAAGAAAGAAAGAAAGAAAGAAAGAAAGAAAGAAAGAAAGAAAGAAAGAAAGAAAGAAAGAAAGAAAGAAAGAAAGAAAGAAAGAAAGAAAGAAAGAAAAAGAAGAAGAAGAAGAAAGAAAGAAAGAAAGAAAGAAAGAAAGAAAGAAAGAAAGAAAGAAAGAAAGAAAGAAAGAAAGAAAGAAAGAAAGAAAGAAAGAAAGAAAGAAAGCGCGGTCCGTGGCCCGTTTGTTAGGGTACTGCTCCGGCATTCGCCGGGTGTTGATCGGAGAAACCACGGAAAACTACGATCAGAGTAGCCGGTCTTTAGAATTTTCCTCCAGACAGCGGATGAACTCGTCTTCGATTTAGCTAGTGTCGAACATCCTGCCACCATCGGGACTTGAACTCAACAACCTCCCGGCCAGTGACATCACTTCATGCCCTGAGCCACCTTAGGCGGTTCAGAGATGGAGGAGGAGCGGTCTGACCGTCAGGCTGCATCCCTCAAGTTTAGTAAATATCTACCAAATAAAACGTTAACATTTTACGAGTACAATCTCCCATACAACTTATCGACTTTTAGGTGGCCGTTTAATCTGGTCCCAAATGAAACTTAATGAAATTCTCAATGTTTTGCCCTTGTTTCTCGCTTCAGAGAAACCAGTATTCCTATTGTGCATCAGACAGGAAATAATTTCCAAATTGACCGGAGCTGAGATTCCATTAATCAGTATTTTTAGGGAGAAAACTTTTGCGCTCATGTATGTTTCAATGACAATGAATAGTACGAGTATTATACTCCTAGTTAACAAAATATTAGATGTTAGAATCACCAGGCTTGAGAATTAACGTTTTAAGTTAATCTTAGGCTTTACTGTTCTGCCCCATTCTCTTGCCAGATGCCATCTATCGTCGCCTAAAGTACAGTTTTTGACATTTTCTCAACTTTTCGGTTTCCTTATAGTGGAACCGAAATATTACTTCAAGAATATTAAAGGATAGTAAAACCTCGACCTAAATAAAAATTTTCTTTAAAATTCTGAAGTCATTTTTAAGAAAAATGGCGATTAAGCATTACTGTAAATGCGAAAATTAAAGCTCTTTTCCAAAGGAATCTATTGAGTTCTAGAAAACCTGCACTGGAAGGCAATACAAGCACTTCCACTCACAAATGTAATAATGTAAAATTAGTGGTGCTACAACAGCGCGTACTTTTTCGCAATATTGTTAATGACAATGTAATGTTATAAAAACCCAAATTCTGTCTTATACTTTAACTACCATGTGAAAAATTCTTAAACAAACGAAGCGTGAAAAATACATATATTTTTTAAATTCAAATGCTTATACAAAAACAGCTTTCTGTCATTGAATTCAGTGTATTCACGTTCTACATAAATGTACCAACGATGCACGATGATTATTTTAGCCGTAAATAAACTTATTAGTTAATATTAACGCGAAAGACAAGGCAACAATCATTATCCCCTTATGTGATCAGTGTGGCGTTACAACAAAGGGTTACAAGCAACAATGACAGCTAATTTGTATGGAATAGACATTTTGCCAATTAGCATTGTCGATACTGCTAGCAAGAAATGTCAAATGTCTCAAATATTTCAAAGCAAAATTATTAAAAGTATAATCTCAAATATTTCATGCAAAGACCTCAATACTTCAAGCAAAGTCTTAAATACTTCAAGCGAAGTCTTAAATACTTCAAGTAAAGTCTTAAATACTTCAAGCAAAGTCTTAAATACTTCAAGCAAAGTCTTAAATACTTCAAGCAAAGTCTTAAATACTTCAAGCAAAGTCTTAAATACTTCAAGCAAAGTCTTAAATACTTCAAGCAAAGTCTTAAGTATTTCGTTAAATTGGGGATTGTAAAGGGAGGACAAGGAGAGAAAATGATAAGCACGAGAGACCCTGCCCTAGGACATGTGATGACTGGGGAGGAGGTGGACTGCAGGATTGCGTGACCATCTGCAGTGCAGATCGATATGTTGGCCCTCGGGAAATTATGTTTTTTTCAAAATTTATATTCCTAGGAACATCATTCGGAGTATTTATGGAAACTCTCTGTAGCACGAAATCTGCGCCGCTGGGACTTCTCGTACGCCAAAGATAGTAACTATAATTATAATGGAAGAGAGCTTACCTGGAATCTCTGAAATTTATGGTCGTCTCTGATCTATACAAGTGTGTGGCAAATTGTTAACCCATACAGGGTTCGAAAAATACACATACTGATCTTGTTAAGTTTATTCAACATGCACTATTGTGTGGTAATATAATAGCTTTTCTTTAATCGATAGTAGGCACACATAATCCAATCGTGTACATAATAACTTCTTTGTGTTTGGAGTGCTGGTGAGTATTTCAGTACGTATTAACCTTTTTCTGCAGTGAACGTTGTTACAAATATTTTAATTTTAACTACGAAACTCAATTTATAAATGTCTTTCAACAAAAAGTTATAATAATAATAATAATAATAATAATAATAATAATAATAATAATAATAATGATTTTTGATTCAGTGTACCCACTTAAGAAAGTGAATCAACTCCTTTAGGAGATATTTACTTGCTTTCGACTTCTTGGAAAACCTCTTAATTCTATCTGTTCATTAGTTTTCTTATGTTCTTTCAGCTAGAATTGGTTCTAGTTTCAATTTTTTTCAAGCTGATAATTGTCAAGTTTTTTAATGCAGCATTATTCTGAAAAATTGGTTCAATGATAGTATCGAGTTCCCGAAGTCTCATTAGGTTTCAATTAACCAAATTTTCCTGATTGGCAAGACTGGGAAGACCTTGTATTTGATTAGTCACTGTTCATTCTGAGGAATGTGCCTTAATATTTCCAAATTGTGCATAGTTTTCGGATAGAATCAAGAGAGTTTCTTTGAAACCCCTCCTTGCCATCTGGTGCTAAAATTCTCCTAAGTATTTATCTTTCTTAACTAAATAATAATAGTTATAATTATTTATATATTATTACTAAAATATTATTAAATAAGTAATGTATTAGGTTTAATTTGGAATGGTGGATATTGCAGACAACATAAAACACCAGCATTCCTTTGCGATTTTCAGCTTGAATTTATCGAATGCGTACAGTTTTTGCGTAGTGCAACTGTTTTCCTTTCATATTTGAAGAATGCATTTACACAAATTTTACTTTTTTAAACGATAATACAACGAGTGCTTGGGACATCACTGATAAAACCAGGATCCACAGAATGCGAATGGATTTATTTGGGAGATTACACCTCGCAGAGACTTTGACGCGAGGAAAATTAAATAATAAAAAAACTGTACTGTATATTACTACATGGGTGGTAAGAGATATAAAGGGGACTAGACCTAACATTAGAAACTATCTACATATTACATTCAATCATCCATCATAATGTATTCATTTAAACACCTTGAAAAACTGCAACTGGAGAAATATGTCTAAAAACTAAATTATCAACATCAGAACTCACTCTCGTATTACTAGTAAAGGTTACATAGTATTACAAAATTGCAACCTCTGTTCTACTAACATTTATGCAATCATTTGAAAATATCAAACGATATAACTCAATGCTACCCAAAAACTATTAATATTATGAAACAAATAGAGTTCTTAATCAGATTACTCTCCAGCAATGGAAGGGATACTATTGTAAGAGTTGCTCACTGAAGATATACGTTAATTATGTCATGTTAGTTCCACATGGAGAATCACAGCCTGTGTAAGCTATCACAACTCAAGAAGTTATAGAAGCTCTGAAAAAAATAAAGGGAATAAGTCAACTGGTGCTGGAAGGTTGCCTAGCAAGTTAATGGATTAAAATATGCACCAAGTATTGTTTTACATTATGTGCCAATGCTATTAACATATGCATTTTAACCAATAGTGTGCCTGAAGAATGGAAGAATGCACGGATAAATTCCAGCGATAAAAAGTGCAACAGGATCGACTGTTCAAACTAAAGAGGAATTCGTGTAGTATTTACTACGGGTAGATTGTAAGGGCGAATTTTGACTCGAATACTTGGAAATGGGGGGTCAATGAAATTGAGAAACAAGGCGGTTTTAGATCTCGAAGATCCTGTAGACAGGAGAAAATATGTTATGTATTAAACAACTTATTGAAAAGAAAATCTCAACGAACAGAGGATTAATATTTACTGATTTAAGGAAGGCATAATTATGTTGTAAATAAAATATGGGAAGTCCTAACATTAAAAGGTAAATCCTGCCTCGATAACTGTTGTAAAGAGTCTCTAAGAAAACAGTATGAGTCATGTTAAGATAAGAAATGAAGTATCAGAAGATTTTATAGTACATAAAGGTCTAAGACAATGATGTCCTCATTCATCAACTATGTTCAAGATTTTTAATGGCGAAACTCTAAGGAATAGTTCAGAAAATGTAAAAATATGGGAGTGACTGTCGGAAACGAGATTTATAATCTCCTTTTCCCTGACGATCAACAAATTTTGGCTGAAGATTAGGATGATATTGAATATATGTTAAAGAAATTGGTAGAAAGGTAAAAAGTGAAGACTGAAAATAAATAATGAAAAGTCAAGGTACATGGTTGCAGAAATATGTGGGAATGAACTGAAATATGTGTATTTCGAAAAGTAAAGGAATTTAAATATTTTGAAGTGACTCTTAGTGCAGATGAATCTGAGGGCAATAACATTATTAAAATATAACCAAGGGAAGGGTAATTTATAGTCGACTTCATATTTTATTCAACAACAACATTAGAAAGCAAACCAAGAGACAAATAAAGCTGAAGAGTTGTGGTATATATTTAGAAATTTGGTTTAAAAGGATGCAATTAACTCTCCGTTAAATGCTATGGAAATGAATTTTAGGGGACGTTGGTGTCAATAGAATATCAAACGCAGAGATTAGGCAGATATTGCAGATAGGGAGACAAGATATAAAAATATAGAATTTAACTCCAAATGGATAACAAGATATATGTTGACAAATACTACAAATAGTCTTTGAGTGAATCCCTTCTGAAAAAAGAAAATGAAGGCGAGGAAATCTTGGAAGACCGTCATGTGGAAGTTCAAAACACTCAAGATCCATCAATTTATGCATAGAAGCATTACATAAGTTTTCAGCATCACTATCAGCAAGTCCAACTACAAAACAATATATACTAAAATTTCAACAATACAGAAATGAAGGGGACTCTCATTATGAGTCTCAAAATGTTTATTAGGGTGAATCTAATATAGAGTTACGTTAATGTTGATAGATACGACCCAGTATCTAAACAAAACCAAAAAAGAGAAAATTAATATGTTGACATCCTTAAAATTACACTCACCTTTATTGAATGTTATGAATTCATTTGAACTAATACTTAATAGATCTGAAATACGAAATATTCCCTAACACAAGAGGATTCTTTTGAAATAAAATTTTTAACACACAGTGAATAAACTATTTACAACTAGATATACACAATACTGAAGAAAAAAGAAGTAAGAATATGTTTATAAGCAGCACACATACATTAACAATAACGCTTTATTTATAATATTCGTATCATATACTCTTCTAACAGTTTCTTTTGATGAAATTTTGTCTCCTCGGTCAGATTCTAGTCATCCGTATTCAGATCCACCCAATTTCCTTAATAACATTTTCCCATCTCTTTGAAGTCTTGATGAAACACCTCTTCTTGTTCACTACTGAAATCCCCCAGATTGGCGAGGAAGAAATCAAGGTGGTTGTGGAGAAAATGAAATTTGTTGCTCATGTTACATTCTAAAATCTTCGTAGAAATTAGCATTTTAGCCCCTATTATTTTGAAATATCAATGTTTTTTATTTTCTAAAACTTCTCGGATACAGTTTTGAACCGGCCAGTTTTTCTTAATCAACCATTAAAGATTCGAAATGTTCATCTTTCATCACATATCTTAATTTGAGGTCCCATAAAGATGTCTTCTTCAAGCTAGGACTCTGAAAAAAGGAAATTTTGAACAAATACATTTAAAAAAATCTTATTTAGAGCCTTGACAAAATATTTCATAATACCAAGCTTCATATGGGGTAGTAGAAAATGAGTATTTTTACGATTAACCAAACTTCTTACGATATTTTTATCTCTGTTATTCACAGTTCTGATTGACCCAGTGCAATTTACGAGATCTGCTATCCCATTTACATAGAAATCAGGGAAATGTAGTAAATCCTAGTTGTAATCTCAACAATATTAAAATATTTTTCAGGTCTCAGAAAACAACCCATTAGTGTTCTTCATAATCAATATTTTAACAGTTCTTTTTCATTTCCATTAGGATCGGGAACTGCTTTGAGGACTGGTTTCGAAGAGTCTATAAACAACCACGATGGATCACTAAGACATTGTATTCCTAATTTTGAAAGTTTTTTCAACGTCAATGTTGTTGGAATATACAAGCAACCCTCTTTCGTGAAATAATCCAATTACTCTTATTTCTTTCGATACCAGCATAACTTTTTCTTTCAGAGGAAAAAAACTCTCAATTCTGTGCCTAAACCTATGTTGATTCCTTTAGGAGGGCAAGATCTTGTTCCAAATCAGCAAGTTATTTGTGATTGAATAACTTCGCTCTTCTTCGGGAAAATCAGTAAGGTTCATTTCACTATCACAACAGTCTAAATAATGAACAGGTGATAGGTCATGTGGTGAGTTTGGTGTAGGAATGTCGGGACCCTATGCTACGACATGGCCGAAGAAACATTCATTTAAATTTTTTCCCCTTACTTTCTTTGTTATGTCGGTACACTTTTTCCATGCATAAGTAACGTCGTTTTCATGATTCTTCTTTTCTCTCCTTACCGTTGGAATGACAAAAGATACATGTTTATGTTTTCCTTAGTACAATTTTCTCAAATCGACAACACATATGTGACAAACACTATTTGGGTTACAATATTTATCTTTATACTCTGACTTAATGCCGAAATAAGTGTGGTACGGTTTCATAACAAACGAGGTGATGTTTTCCTATTTGGAGTTTTAGTATTAATAAGTATATACATAACCAAAAAGTTCGAATTACTTTCACATCATCCAGACGAACTTGCCATTCTTTGAAATCACCAAATATATTTTTTTCAATTTAGCACATTAAAATTAGCTTGAGACAAAAAAAAAGAAGAAAATTTCAGACCTGATGATATTATAAATTTGTATGTGTCTGAAAAGTTTATAGCTAAACAGGTATGCATTATTTAAATGACTACTGCTATTGAATTGGCCTCTTTTCGTAAATATTCAACCTGTGTGCTCTACCAACACTGACTCGATAGAGACGTCTGCTAGGAAGGGAGTTGGCTCTACGGGCAGGGCAGGGTGTAATTCTTCCGACAGATACAGGAGCGACGTCCATTGAATACTATTATACTCGTATTGTTATAGATGCAGGCTGTGGAACAAAATTAGTTGCCACATTTGCTTATCGTCTTGACCGAAACGCATAATTTCAGTTGTTGTAAATTAGCGTTCCAGACAGAGGCACGCGTAGTCTAAAACGAAAGGGGACCAACCATCCTGAGACCCTCTGGGATCCCATTTCTATTAAAACTTTTCACTCACATGTAACATGCTTTACTATTAAATAAACTTGTTACATTAATAATTAAATTATTAATTTAATCATAAAATTAATAATTTCATTTGATTTCATATTCAACCATTTACAAGACTGATAGATGGTTTGGAAAGCCTCTTCCTTAAATGTTGGGAATCGATTTCCCAAATTGTCAGCGAAAATTAAAGTCAAAATAAGGGGTTGAACATATTTAAGGAAATAAAATATTATACGAGGATTACGTAGGAGTGCGGGAATCCTTTCGAAGTTTTCAGAGGGGTCACGACTTCCTTTCCCCTACGCGCATCCCTTTAGAATTTCACTATAATCTTTCACATGAATAATAGTGCATAAATAATTTGCGCATTTGCATTAATCTGCGCGGATTTTACATTTATTGTTTGATTATCTTTAATTATATTCAATATTAGGATAAAATGCTCTGCCTTTTATCTGACAACAGTTTGCATTAAAATGACATTCAAAGTTGTAGAAATGTAATTGTTCATTCTGGAGAAATTTGTCTGCGTAATCTTGATTAAATGCAATAGAATAAATAATATGGATATAAACAGCCATCAAAACTCAAACAAACCTGCAATTTCCAGATAAAATTTAGTTATACACATTTATTATTTCAATTTATAATACAAATTTAATTTTAACTTAGCGTGAAAATGCACACATTCTCGCCACTTTCCTTTGGCCGTGAAGCATTAAGTAGGAGATTCCATTCTCCTTTACCTCTTGTTTGAGAGGACTCGTCTGACAGTATCTCCGCAAGGTTCTGTACGTTCTCTTGGTGCAACACTGAAACACTAATTTTCTTCAAACTTTTCATTAACTTTCTGCCGAGATTCTACACGCGTTCATCACGTGTATATGGCATACTCAGTTCCACTGTAGACGTTTGTTTTAGTGAGATAATAAGATTGCATTCAATTAGATGTAATGAACATATTTACAAGATGAAGACCATTTCAAATAGAGTTGCTAACTTATTATAAGCTCTCAAAGAGTCTAATTAAAGTTTGACCATTACATCTTTACTTCATCGTCGTGGCAGTTATGCGCTAAGAATGTGGAAACTTAACCCCTAACTAAAATGTTCAAAACAATTACATGGCATTACTGAAGAAACTAATTAAATAGAACAAATTTTATTTGAACAAAAAATCTTGATCTTCAATTTGTAGTTTGTAGTTGTAGGATGACGCCGAAACATTTTGTTTGCAATTTTAGAAGATTCCGAATAAAGAGTAAAAATCCAATCTATTCCACCTTTATAAGTATATTTCACTCTACCCTTACAATAAATTTAAAGAAAAAACTTGGAGCCATTTTTGAGAAAATTTTGAGAACGTTTCAGGAACTTCATGCATGGTACCGCAAAAAATTAATGAATGTTTTCCAAAATTGCAGAGCTTCCAGTGAGTCCAGATCGACAAGGGTTTATTCAGTTTGGAAAAAGTTCTACGTATGTGTAGGTGTTAGTATTGTTCACAGAATACAGACGGACGGACGGACGGATAGGCGGACGGACGGACAGACGTTCAAAAAAAAGAACAACACTTTTTCGGTATCAGGGGCCCCCAAGGCGTGTATTTTCGTTGAAATCTCGAAATCGATTTTCCGCAGCCTTCTCTATACTACATGTGTTAAAATAAAGTAAAAATTATACTAGTTTACATGGGAAATAATTATCTCAAGCCTATTTCATTATCACTATCAAAATATTCCGAAACATTTTTATAATTTGCATGACTGGGTAATTCTTTACCCTGCGAGTGGAACTACACCATGCGGCGTCTCTCGCACCCAAGCTTCCATCTTCTTCTATCTTGCCAATCATCTTCGATGTGACGATCTCTCATTCTCTGTTGCACATCATTATACCATGTGAATCTTGGTCTACCTCTCTTTCTGTGCATTGGCACTTGCCACCTCCAAGGTTTTAATGGTCATCTTTACTCCTGTATTCGTCTAACATGCCCGTACCATTTTAACCTTCCCCCTTCTATTGTATCCATTATAACCGATTGATTGATTGTTAGAGATTCCGGGTGCTTCAACTATAGAGGTCATTAGCCCCGTAATTGTAGTGCATGTTTTCTATTGGGAGGTGGTGATGATCTTTCCACACTGGATGGCGAGATTCGGCACCGATCTACCGTCGACTAGCGGGTATTTCCTCAACCAGGTATCTCCCATCAGCGGGGCACCGTGCCTGACGGAACAACTTTTAAGTCCCGTATTGGAGATGTAAACCTTTTTAAAGACTTCAGGTATCCCACGACCGCTAAAGCAAGTATTAAATAATTCTGAAAGCTGTTCGTACAATACCGATGGAACTGATTTGATTAGTTTTATATTTATCCCACCGGGTCCGGAAGCTTTACCACTTCTGAAGTTTTTCACTACTTTCTCAACTTCAATTGATGAAATATCTTCTACCTAATTGTCAGATTAGGTAGAAGATATAAAGTGGCTGATATAAAGTGTGGTAATTTACACGTTGTTCCTGCAGACGTTCTTTATAATTTTACTGTGGGAATTCTGATGTGGTGTTGGTGACGTTCTTACGAGAAGAAATAAAAGAGGTCATCTACATCAACATATTATTTTTATTAAGATAGCCGGCTTATTCTCTTTATAACTTTACCCATCTGTCTAGGCTTATAAGCTGCAAATGTCCATATCTCATTTCATTTATTCTCAGTTATTTCAACACTTTCCACGCATCCCGTAATCTTGAACTTCCAATGGTATTACTAATTTCTTGACACTTAAGGTCCCACATATCATTTTCAGTTTTTATAATCTCCTTTTCTACATCTTTACATATTCGTGTATAAGTTTTTCTGTCTTCTAGATCACAGCTCGTCAGCCACTTTTGATAGGAGTTTTTCTTCTCCAGTACCCTTTCAGCACATTTGTCACTCCACTAATACGTCCCAGTCCTCTTGTGCTTCCTTGCTTCTAGAATTCTTTTAACGTTCAATTTCTTAGGTCGGCTTTCTTAAGGAAAAGAAAGTCAAGCAAGCACATCCGCATCACAGTAGAATTTTTATTCACTTGCTATTGTGCCTTGACCCGAGGTGGGCTTGGTCAAGATGGACTCTCGAACTGTTACCACTCCATGTGGAGCTGTGTTAAAATATTGCCACTTTGTTTGTGAGAGGTTGTAACCATATGTATATCTTGAAGCAAGGTCAGTACAGATTGTGACCATTACCTATAGTACCATATTATGTTGTAATTGTCATTTATATATCTACATTGTTGTTGTTATTATATTTTTGTTTTACACCAGCGCTGAGGATGGAATAAATATTTCCGCAATGTTGGCAAACCATGTTTTAATGTCTTATTTCATTCGGACCAAATCCCGTGATCTACATTTCCCTTAATTTGAAGTGTTAATTTTCTTCGACTTTTGAAAATACTTTTGACATTTGAGTTTTTGCAGAAACAGGGACCTGATTAATATTTATAAGCGTTTTTTCTCTGTTAGAGAATAAAAAGAAAAAAATTGGAGCTGTTAATGAAAAAAATAAATTTACTCTTGTCTATAATACGCGACAATTGTTTGCAGTACCCGAAAGAAACTCATAATTTTGGAAAATTCTGTCTTTAAAAAACAAATTCTATTAAGAAAAATATCTATCTTAAATATTGTTGTTGTAGAAGGATGCCAATAATTTTTTAACTTTTTCTGTTTTCGGTTTCACGAAAATGCGAACTGCGTAATTTTGTTATCGCCGGAAAGACGGATTTTGTGCTGTAATTACCATACGTAGCCACACATCGTAGATTGGACATCACGGCCACACAGTATGAGGTTTTGTGACAAAATATCGCCACGTTCTGGTGCTGCATTACAATTCTTACTCTAGACACAGTAGAAGACGGCGTACGAAGTACCGCCTAAATGGTGAAGAAGGAAAAAGGGATCACAGTCAAGAAAATTATTATTATTATTATTTTATTTTTATTATTATTATCGCGAATAGGCCACTTTGGACCACGCAGAACATGCACTTGCACAGGCTCGGTATCATTTTATCACGTTGCAAGTCTTGCATGTAACTAATCAGGGGGATCAGCTTTAGGCTGAATCCGAATTTTATACCCTAGGATTGTTAGTGGGGGATAGAAGATGGAATGAAGGTTAAATGGACGGCACACACAAGCAGACATACACAACACTCCCATGCCCGTGGCGGAACTCGAACCCGCGATCCTTCCGTCCGAGATCGCCACGGCACTATTGCCTTAGCGATCTCGGCTATCCGATTTATTATTATATCTATTATTATTATTATTATTATTATTATTATTATTATTATTATTATTATTATTATTATTATTATTTATTTTTTCACAGCTTTCTGGTACATGTTTGAGGAGTCATACAGATATTTCTATCAAAGCATGATTTCCGTAGTACATTAGTATTTATTTTAAGAACTTATTAGAAGGTAAACATTTCTACAAATATAAATTTAAACACTTAGTTTATAAATTAAAAAGTATATAATTCTTTAACACAAATTTATTTAGGAACCCATAAATCTTCTGACTAAAGAACACGTGCTCAGGATCACAGCTTTCTGTAGATTGATGATAATTATTATTATTATTATTATTATTATTATTATTATTATTATTATTTGTTTAGTCTTTTAAAAATGAACTTAGTTTAGATGCATGCAATGAGTCCTATTTTGCTTGAACTTCACTTACCATTTATTACTCAGTTTTATCACTCACCAAATCGTAAAAATAATAAAATAATGTATAATCTATTTTGTGTTAAGCGTATCCACTGGGACCCTGTTACACACTATTTCGCTGCACCACCGCGTCTTCAGTCTTCCCGTACTCCTTCTTCCGATTCGTAGATCCCACGTGATGGTGGCATGGGCCCATCCCGCTGTCTCCATCCTGGCGACGTGTCCTCCCTATTTCCATTTCAATTTCTTAGCCATTGATTGAGCATCTGTTATTCCGGTCATTTTTTATTCTTTCGTTTCTTTTCATTTTTTTATCTTTACATGTAGGATTTTCTTTCCATCTTTCTTTGACAGACAGCAATCTTCTTTCTTTGTTTACCTGTCACGGTTCAGACTTGATATCCTTGTAGCAATACAGGTAGAACACAACTACCCAATATTGTTTTCTTCGTCTCAATTTTCTGCTTTGTGTGGAAATATAAAGGATATTGTCCAAAATTTATTCCATGTGAAAGTAATTCCTCTTTTAATTTCTTCGTCAGATCTGTTGTGAAATGAAATAACCTGTGCTAGATATACAAATTTATTTACATTCGTCATTTTTTCATCTTTCGAATTTACTTCTTTCTCTTCTTGATTCTTCATCAACATAGTTTTACTAGCGTTTGTGGACAATAACATACAAGGATAAAATTGATTCTCGCTCTAGAACACAATACAATACGAACATCATCACACCATAAAATAAAATGTACGCATACCGGAAAAACAGATGGAGAGAAATTTTTCTGTATATATATTTACTCGTTCTGCTTGGCAGCTTGCAAGAATACGCAAGAGACGTCATTACATCACCCACAACTGTCGATCACTATCTTCTTCTAATTTGATCCCTATTCCCTACAGTGTTATCAACCTTCAGCAACGTATTTTCTGGGGAAAATGTTGCAGGCGACAGACAACTCATATCACGTATTTTATAACGTCTTTCCCTCTTCCTCGGCGATGTCTTTACATAATTTAAATTATTATAATTTTCCTCTTTTGTTTATCGGTGTCGTCTTTTTGGATAGTGTGTATGTTAGATCATAATTGACGAAAAATGGTTTAAAAAATGGTAAATAATTTTATATCGACCTCGTACTGGAAGACCAAAAACGTTTCATGACCTTTGTGTCAGAATGCTTTTTCACACTCTAGGAATTTGGCTATTGTTCACCGAATGAACGTGTACAGCACGTTGTGTAAAGCCAGGGGTAGATACTTCCTCTGATGAATTCTGATTGGCTCTACCCTCCTTTCGATGTTCTCCAGAGGCCCCTTTCACTTGGCAAGGATGAGTAGAGGAGGAGAACCCTTCGGTCTAAAGCTTCTTCATCTTCCCCTAGATCCCTGTCAAATTGCGAGGGGTGGCTGCTGTGAAGCCATTAACCTTGTTAAGCTGCCCGAGGCAGGGGTCATTCCATAACGGCTGGTTGCCTACCACTCGTCAGTGTTGCTCCTTGTGATTGAGTCGTGAGTGCGGAAGTCAGAGGTGCATTTTCCGAGAAGCAAAACAAGCCCTTGATTGGGAGCCCGCTTTCAAATGAGTCACCACCCTTCGGTGAGTATGATATTAGCTAACTAGCCATTCAACCATCAGGTTCGATTTCGGTTGAAATGCTGGGATTTTCGAAGAACGAGCAATCATCAATGTCCATGTCGTACTTGCGGCACGTAAAAGAAACCTGCTTAAATACTCAGAAAAATTAAATCCTCCGAGAATTGTTCCTGTAATCAGATCCCAGTTCGCTCAGCCAGGGATTGCCTATAGATAACGATCGTCGTTGTAGCAAACTATGGCCGCAAAAATGGGAGTGAATATAATATTGACAACGCTAGCACATATCGGTGGCGACTAAAAAAATCCCAGTCAATGACGAAGGTGGATCAATTAATCATCCTCAAAGTGTCTGAGCATTACTAACAAAAAAACACTTTAAGAAGCCCCCCTTAAGGAAGGTTTTGTGTCAGAACGTTAGTATAAATACTGCTCGTCTTCAATTGCCTGCAAATTACATATTTAGTATAAGATTAGTTAAAGTATCATTTTATTTTGCAAGTAGGAAAGGTTGCGACTGGAGGCCAATAGGCCGAGTGCCGCTACACTACGTAGCAAAATAAAATCACACCTACCACGTGTGTCATACACTAGTTTTTTAGAGCCTTACTGACTTTCCCTTTATTTTAATTTAAGTATACAATTAAGTTCTTAATATGCAATGTTACTTTAAAATAAGAAGTAGTTGGTGTGACCAGAGGAAAGTATTTTCTTTTCTTTGTTGTATTCACAGTTTCCAGCTCTAGATAAAAATGGAACTTTTAGTACCCTGTGCATGCCTTAAAAGTAACAGATTTTTCTAGTGCCTGTCTAAAAACGTAATTATCTACATTCTTAACGTTTTGAGTTATCTTTTACATGAGCCAAATAATGAAGAAAAGAATATAGAATGAATTGATAGAAATATGTTAGCATATTGCTATCTTAATGCGGTAATATGTGAAAGGCTAGTTTGGAAATCTAAACATTTTCTTATCTTTTTATTCGTAATGTATCGGAGTGTAATTATAGTCATCAGACCTATAAAAGCCATTTTAATGTTATCATTAATCATATTACGCCCAAACGCTCCTACAAAATCTAGCTCTCCCTTCAACCTTCTCCTCTCTGTTCTTACACACACACACACACACACACACACACACACACACACACACACACACACACACTTACATACATTACACTACCACACATGTATGGATTTCCAACTTGTTGCGGAAAGAGTAGCGCCTCGTTGGGGGCGATACCCGGAGTTTTCGGGGAAAATTTTCAAGCTAATTTTGAGAAAATGTCGTTTGAACATATGTTAATGCGCAACTGTAAGTTCATTTACACAGGAAACATTCAGAGAAACTCCACGAGTGGTCATTATAAGCACTGGTGCTCACAAGTACATTAAATTATAGGATTAAATATTACGAATAGGGAGGATTGCGATTATTGTTGACAATTAGTTGGTAGTACACTTACGAAATATTTACATCTTCATATTTGGTATGAATATACAACTGAGTCAGTTTTCACTGAGGGAATGGGGCTAGTTTATACATATAATCATTTCCAATTTATCATTTGTATTTAACGAGATATTTAGCTAACTTTGTTTTTTAAATGGATCTATACATATTTTTAGTCTATCATGACGAACGTAAAAAGACTAATTCAATGATATACATATTATAATATGCTAGATAAGTTTTTTCGAGTAATTTTGGTTTTTAACGCTACACTAGCGCTGCATGTGCATCTAGGTAATAGTATCCAATATCTTTGAGAGAAACGGATATGGATAGAGAGAGGAATAAATTTGATCCGCCAAAGATAAATAAAGAATTTGTCTACCGGAAACAGATTTCGTCGTTCATTATTCCTGTAACAGACCACTCCTAGCGGACGATGTGCTTGTGTAACATGACGTATAAGGCGGGCGCACCCCAATGACAGATCAATTGGAATCGGAATCGTTCTTGATCATGGCAGTGCCGGAAGTAGGCGCTGGCAATATGCGACCAAGGGTTCTAACCAAAGGCAGACGGACAAGATGCGAACGGGAAGAGGCAGGGTTGAAATGGGCGGAGGGAGGGGGTACGACCATAGAGGGTGAAACTTGGTGGTGAGAGCGGAAAAAAACTGCACAGAGGGCGCTGGGCGAGACGAAACAGGACGAATACAAGAGGAGAGAACATAGATACAAGTAGATCCATTTTGCGCTATAGGGAGATAGAACGCATTCTTTTTTCCTATCTAACAGATGATTGTGAATAGTAAGCAAATATGCAGGAAAAGCCGGATTATTTCAATGTGGATTAAGATAAAAATGTATGTGCGCATGTTCACAAACATTTTAGAAATATTGGAGCGACTGTTACCAAAGTTTGCACAAAGACTATTACGCAACCGATAAAAAAAGAACTCGAGTGAGTGAGTGGATGGGTTAGGTGGAATGCCAAAATGTAACCACAATGTTGCTTGCACCGCAAACAAAATGTGTTACTTGAAATGATGCAACCCGCATTGCATCTGAACAGCATTGTTTCCGGGCCAACCGAAGCGGGTCGGACGAAGCGGGCGCAGCGAGAGGCGGGGGGGGGGGCGTCGAGAGGGGCGGAGATGAGGGGGAGGAGAGGCGGTATCGGAACAATCGAACGTAGGGGTACATATGGGGAACGGACAGAGAGGGTGGTGTGGGCAGGGTAGGAGAGGCGGATGGAGAGACGAGGATGAAATGGATGGGTAAGACGAGATATGGAATTAAGTCATAATTTAACACGAGGTTTTAACGAACAAATACAACTCACTGAACAATTAAAATTTATTGAAATAACATTTGAATGTAACTAATATAATTCACTACAAATTCTAGAAGTTCAAGAATGTAAAAATCAAAATGGAAAATTATACTACATACAACTCCAATAAAATATAAAGGTAGAAAAGGCAACCGAATATTTCACGGCATTCCTTTTTGTCTGCTCGCTGTTTAAGTCCATGTATTTACTTTCCACTATTTCGAATAACAACGTTATAGTGATATGGTTCGTATAAAAATATGACCTCTATTTCACAATGGCTTTTCCATCTGTTCCTCGAAATTCTCTAGCTTCATCTTGGAATCTTTTCCTGTCTCACATCTTTTCCTGTCTCACCCGCCGTCGCCGTCGCCCTCGCCCTTGCCTTCGCCCTCGCAGCCGCCCTCACAGCCACCCTCGCCTGCGCGGTCGCCAGTAACGACCGGTTCCATTTCCTGAGTCGCGACCTCCCCCTCCGCTGTCATTCAAACGCTCCTGCGTCCGACTTCATCTCCTGACTCCAACCGTTCCTCGGACTATTCATGGCGCAGGAGGACGAGGCATTGGTCCCCGTCCAAAAAAAAAGCAGTCTAGACACGAAATATACCGGGAGTGGTGGCTCAGGGCATGAAATGATGTGTGGTGCCTCCGACCGGAAGGTTCTAGGTTCGAGTCCTGACAATGGCGGGGTTTTGACACTAGCTAGAGAGCTAGGTCGAATTCAGTTCGAAGGTAGTTTTCCGTAGTTTCTCCCATCAATGCGAGGCGAATGCCGGAATATGACTGTACCAAACGGGACACGGGCCGCGCGCGATCTTTCTTTCCCCTTCCTTGTCCCATCTTCACTCCTTACACACACTTACATGCATTACACTAACACATACCGGGAGACTGGTCGGGAGCTTGTTCCAGCTAGGACGCTGTCCTGCTAGCGGAAGATAGCTGGTTAGGGAAACCCTGTTAAACGATGGTAGGTGGCGCCAGATTTCACCATCCAGCGGGGAATATCATCGCCACCACCCGCGATAAAAACATGCATTAAAATTACGGAACTAATGATCTTAGCATCAGATTACTCGTAATCACAAATCAATCAACTAACTACACACGGACCACATGGCAGGTACGGTCTCTGAGCTAGAGAGTATTTGATTATATCATTCAAATAAGAATAAAATTGTAAAATTAGGTACTAATTAAGGAACACTATTTCAAACCACAGTCTATTGAAATCCATTGCTTATTATGATCATGAATGTGCGACACATGTATTACTGAGTGCGTGCAGAAAGCTTACTCCATTCTGACTACCAATGTTTCAGGTAGATGTCCACAGTGGTGGCTTTCTGATGAGTATGGATGACGGTAGGGGTGATTTCGAAGGGTAAAATATGATCAGAGAAAATGATCGTAGATCGGTTATTACTTCAGAAGGAATAAGTAATGGTATGAGAAGCTAACTATGCCATAAATTGCAAAACACGTACTTTAACACGAGAATGGAACCCTGATCTTTATGTTGGAATAGTTGGACACTGTTCCTGCATCACCAAGACTGTCATTTTCTTCTCTTACGGGTCATAACACAATTAGTAAACAGATTAACTCATCGAAAAGTTGTGAACTGAACCTATTATGTTCATATCAAATCGCTCTTTTAGTCAAGTTACTTAATGTAGTTATAAACGAGATCAGCAAAACAGGCGAAAATGCGTCCGTCGTTTTAGAACATTCTGTTCTTTTTACTATGGTTCCGCTCAGTTCAAGCGAGCGTCGTTTTTACTCCTTTTCCTCTTTCCGCCAAACCCTCCCCTGTCTTTCCATGACACGCTCTCTCGCGTACCCTGTATCTCTTGCCTTCATCTCCCTAACCCACATTGACACCCTGCCAACGCCAAACCATTTCGCATCAACGTGGCTGCCTACAAATCTACCGCGACAGCAACACACTCGCAAGGAAGGGAACAACAGTTCATTTCATTAACAGTTGACGGTGTCAAAACAATGTTTCGTGCATGTTTTGTTTTGAATTTTTCAAGAGCCCTTATCGTCGTCTTTCTTTAAAAAGTACGTTAGTAAACAAAGCATATATTAAAGGAGAGAAGAAAAACTACGTCTAGGTGAAAGTAACATCTCGAAGTCAGAATAAAAGCATCAATATAATGATTATAATAATATCCACTAAATTGACGATGTGGGGTGCTAGAATATTAGGTATTAGGTATCCAAAATCTAGCTTTTTACGACTGATTGATTTCCATTTATTCCATCAGAAACAAGTCTTCACACACTGTCACATTCCAGTTTTCAAAACTTTGAATATTTGTGCGTAATTTTGCGTAAATCAAACAATTTTAAACAAATATTTTCTCAAAAATGACTCCAAAAGTTTCGTAAAATGTTTCCAAGTATGTACCAAAGAATAGTAAATAAAGTGATCTGTACCCAAGTTTGGCGCATTTTGCGACAGTGTGACTCAGCCACACTTTCGAAAATACATTTTTTTTCGAAAGTTGAAAAAAAATCGAAATTTTAAATTCGAATTTTCCGCACTTCGTTTCACGTGCTGTCAGTTTGAAAAATGGCACTACGGCAGTTGAAAGTTCTTCAGTTTTTGTACTTGTTGCGGTCAAGTTAATACTATGATGTATATAATATTCTTATGCAAGGAAATAGATTTAAGTAAGGTAATAAATTTAACTTAGAACTAACAAATATACTTCTTTTATTTTAAGATGTTTGCAACTCTGATTATGTATTCACAAATCTGTTGCTCACTTCGATATAATCAAGGCAATTTTATGTGAAATTATACTTGCATTTCTGTATAATGTGTTGCGTTGTGTTGCACAGTTAAATCTGTTCATGTTTGTTTCATTTGTAAAAGTAAGAAATGGCTATTGTTCCTGACTGTCGAAATAAATACAGATATGAACTACAGGTGCTTCATTTGAATTGGTCTTTTTCAACTTATAGCTGAAGTGTTATTAGGACAGAAATTGCAATATTACAATATTACATAATTGTTTCCAATAATGTCAGAGAGTGTATGCTGATGTAGCACCTGTATATTTAATATGTACTTTCAATATGCAATTGATGCCCATTGTTTTTTGGACCATCCTTTACTTTTTCTATCCACTTTTCTGCATTGTTTGTCCCTTCAGTGTACTTTGGAGGTATCCACGTGACCTGTAACGTCTGAAATCTTAAAAAGCAGTTTGTAGCATTTGTGGCGGTCGTGTATACTGCTAATGCTCATTCACACAATGTCTCATCCCCTCGATTCGCATTTGTCAATTGCAGCTACTCACCAACCTGATTTTCCATCATGGGCAAATAGCGGTTTGGTGGAGTATTGGTTTCCGATATAACTCCACCTTGACGTTAAACTTCGCGCTGCCCGGGCGTAGGCACAAGGTCTGAGAAGTGGATTCGAGCCACTTACGATGTAGTGTTGAACGCTGAGCTTTGCTGTGTTACCTTCACCTTTCATTCGTCAGCCTTGGCTCCCCTCCACCTTCCCCTCCTCAGCTTCTCCTCCCCCTCCCCCCAGCTTCTCCTTCCGGGGCGCCACCACTGCTGAGAGGATGTGGCACAGCTGCTGCGAGGTGAAGTGTAGAGACTCGTTATACGAAATTACGTGACATGTGTCTTCTAATATATTAAAAGCAGTTTGTAACTCTTGGACGACAGTGTGTACTGCTAAAGCTCAGTCTTACGCACAATGCCACACCCTCTCTATTCGCATTTCTTCATCTATAGCTCAACTGATGTCACTGCAGCGCCTCTGACCGGGATATCCTAGGTTCGAGTCCTGACGGCGGCAGGATTTTCGACACTAGCTTTTCAGCTAGGTCGAATTTAGTCTCTGTCTGGAGGAGAATTCTAGCGGCCGGCTGCTCTGATCGGTAGTTTTCCGTGGTTTCTCCGATCAACACCAGGCGAATGCCGGAGAATTAACCTACCAAACGCGCGCGATCTCTCCTTCCTCTTCCTTGTCCTACCCTCTCCTCTTACACACACACTTACGCTAACATGCACTACAATACCACATGTTCCGGGGGATCGGTCGGGAGCTTAGAGCTTGTCCCGGCTGGGGCGGTGCCCCGCTGGTGGGAGAGTCCTGGTTAGGGGGAAACCCCACTAGCCGACGGTAGGTCGGTGCCAGATATCGCCATCCAGCGGGGGAAGATCACCGCCATCTCCCGCGAAAAAAACATGCACTACACTAACGGGACTAATGACCAAAGCAGTTGACGCGCCCGGAAACACGAAAAAATCAATCAATCAATTCATCTATAGCTACTCACCTACCTGATGGTCCATCATGGACAAATAGCGGTTTGCTGGATCATCGAATTGCGAAACAACCCCACCGTAATGTGAAAGTTTCTCGCATGCCGTTGTGCATGCGCAGAGAGTGAAAATTGGATTCGTGCCGTTTACGATTGAGTTTTCAACGGTGTGCCAACAATTCCACCACTGTGGTAGAGCCCGGCGCCACCCAGCTGCGCTTCCGAGTGGTGCGACGGCTGGCAAAGCATTGATTTAAATGGAGATATTCACACGAGCGGCGGAGTGGCGCTGCTGTGGCGCTCTGTGGCGGGCTGCCGCCGTCAAGAATGCAGCGCCGAGTCCGCGCCACCGTCGGCAGAACACAATTCTAAATAACAGCGTTCACACTAGAAGCGCCAGAGAACCGATTGTCGCCTGCTGCCTGCCTTTCGGCCACCCAAACGACTCTTCACATGAGCGCTGCGTTGACGCACGTTAAGTAACGCGTGTCGTAGAATAACACTATATCTTATGCGAAACTGCATACAAGCGTTTTGACCGTTCCGCATAAGTTAGTGTTAATATCCACGCGCGTTATTTATCGCGCGTCATCGCAACGCTCGTGTGTCACAGATTTAAGGCCGCAACGGTGTGACTCACGAAACGTACTTCTTGCGGCGGCGATGGTGTAACCGTTAGTGTCTCGGACTGTTATACCCAAGTTTGCGGGTTCAAACCCGATCGAAGCCGTGGATTTTTAAGGGCGAAAAAGTCCTTCGTACGCCTGCCTTCGGAGGGGAAGTAAAGCCGGCCGTCCCATGTAGTAGATTTACTGCATGAAAACATTTTCAAGTCTAAATGAAGCATCTGAGCTAAATTCAAATTGCCTATTTCGTCGCCCAAGTAATACCTTCTCTCTCCCATAGTGGGTGAAAGGAGCGTAAAGAAATTTGCGTGGTCAGACGGAAGGGCAGGTCTCGCCAGGTAAAATAAGGCATTCATTCATTCTCTGGCGGTGAGTGGCGGTCGGCGATGGCTGTGTGTGAAGGGCTCTGCCACCGCGCGGCTACGTGTGAAGGCACCCTTACCTTGCCTTGCAATTGTCGGCTGCCCTCGCCCCCCCCCCCGCAGCTTCCCTTTCCGGGCCGCCGCCGCCGCCGAGAGGATGTGGCGCAGCCAGCCTCCCGCGGGCGCAACAGGTTGCTATGGAGACCGCCAGCAGCGGCTGCGGCGGATGTGTGAGGTTCGCCCCATCGCAAGCAGTGGAACGGAAATGTGAGCGACCGAGTCGAAGGCACGCGGGCGGCGAGAAGGACGGGGGATGGGCGCTCTCGACGAGAGGAGGCAGAGCGACGGAGATAACGATCGGCGCCCGGCGCGTCCCGGGCGAAAGGAAAAGCGAAGGAGCGGGGACAAGGCAATGGAATGCGTGCAACAGACCAGACGGAGGCAGCTGGAAAACTGGAAAAATTGATGGGTGGCTTACATTTTCAAGAACTTTTATGTAAGGGTGAACAAATGAAAGAGGAATTGAAATGGGTGGTTTTTGAAATAGGGGATCTCAAAGGGAGGGTGAAGAAGTTAATTGAGAAAAAAATACTTTGAGATCAATGGAGGAAAAGGTAATAAAATTTGCAAAGTATTGAAATATTTACACTTAGCATTTGTATACGAGAATGAGGTATACACGATTTTACCTACAAGTTGCCGATAATTTTAATTTTGTATTTTAATATATGGTATATATTAGAAAATATAGAAGTGTCAGGGAAAAAAGTAACAGTGATTTATGGAAATTGGCTTGCCTGGTGTATTTTATTATTTTGAAGCTTGGCAAATTTCACTTTTTGCAAAATATTTCCATCCTTAATGAAATGTTTCTGGATTTGCCTCTTAAGTATTAGCAAACATTTCGTATTCCTGCTCCAGAATTCCCGTCATTTACAACTTTATGTAATGTTGAAACTAGCTGGAAAGTTCTGTCGTAGGAGTCGTATCTTGAGTTTCAATAACTGCTAACGTTCACAAGTAAATGTTTCCACTTTAGAAAACGACAAACACTTCTTTGACATTTGAAAATTACGGATATTCTATTCGATCACAAAAAGAAGTGTACAAAAGGGATATTTTAATAAAATAAGGATATTATACAATATTACGATTTGCATTCTAAGATAACTCTCATAGTTCTCTAAGTTATCATTTATCCGACAAAATAAGATTCATAATTTTGGTGTATCGTTCTGTATAATTCTATTAATTTTTGAAACCGCAAACTTATGATTGAATTTTTCATATAACTTCCACACCAATATCATTCAAGTAATCCAACTACACTGCTGCTTTTCCACAATCCTGGCAATATAACGATAGGAACACATTATCTTTTTTGCCATGTAATACTTTACAGAATCTTCTTCAATATTAAAACATTTTGAATCCAAGAATCTGTCAGAAATGCATCTGTTGTGGGGCCTCGAAACCTTCGATATTGCGCCTTCACGTCGACCTTCACATATTTAGTCTTACAAGAACTTTAGTGTAGACGTATTGTCGCGTCTTTATTATTCATACATGGAAAAAAGTTTTCTGTGACGACTGCATGTGCAATTGAAAATTCGCGAGGTGTGTTCCATGCACCGAGACGTTCGAGCAGAAATCCCATGCAGAGGGTGTAAAGTGACCACTGCGTCAGTAAGAATTCTGAGGGCAGTTGCTGTAGTTTCGTCCGCGGTCATTTTCTTGGTCTCCTAAGTTCTTTCTGGAGCAATAGCTTGGAACAATGAGCCGCAGAGGTCGCGTAGCCTTCACTTCCTCATCCTTAGGGTCGAGTGTTGATCAGATCATCCATCCTCATAGGGATCATTTCCGAAAATCCAAAGTTTCTTGAACTGGCGCAGGAGATTCGGGGAACAGAGAGAAAAGCTGAGAGCCCTAGAAACATTTCATCTCTATTTTCTCCCTCCTGTGCGACTATCATCTGGTGATAATTTCTGTTCTTCTGCTAAACTCTCAGCATTTCAAATCTTAATTTTTATCTTTCCCACTTAACGTGCATATTACCCTCTATGATCCGTGACAACAAATAACTGTGTATAAGGATGTGGAATAAAATAATAAATTCCTTTTTTACAAAAGTATTAAAATTCCTTAAATCATTGAAAATCAAATTTAAACATTTACTACTTTAAACGAGTGAAATTAAGTTAAATATACAATAATAGTACTCAATTCAACCTGCTCCTTGGTTGCTATCTGTATTTCCTCAAAGTTTTGTTAATATAAATAAATTTAAAAATCCTTTGTTAATCTGGAATAAAATAAAGTAACGTTTACCACTGATCTAAAAACGTCTATTAGTGTTTAGGGAGGTGTGTACAGGAGCAAATATTCCGAAATTTCAAAATTATTGTTTGAAAAGTGAACATGACTTGACATATTGAATGATATACTGACGCCAAACTTTAAACCTTTTTGACAACCTGTAGTGCAGACTACTGTCTGTACTGTATGTTTGTACTGGCACAACAGATCTTGACGGGGCCAAGGCCTACCAGCGACGTCCCGGCCTTGCGGTCATGGTTAAGGGGATAGTACTCTACCCTCCAAAAATGTAATCGTCCAATGAGGTGTCGTCTTGTAGATTATGGCATTTGAAATCCAACTCCTTAGGGGCAACAAACGTATGGTTTTAAGGACCATTGACTGGCTTAGGTGGCTCCGGGCTCAATTGATGTCACTGCAGCACCTCTGACCGGCAGGTCCTAGGGGTTGAGTCCCGATAGGGGAGGATTTTCGACACTAGCTGCTCAGCTAGGTCGAATTCAGCGAGGAGGAGAATTCTAGCGACCGGCTAATCTAATAAGTAGTGATTTATCCGATCAACATCAGGCGAATTCCGGAACAGTACTCTAACAAAGAGACCGCGTGCGATCTTTCCTTCCTCTTCCTTTTCCTATCCTTTCCTCTTACTTACACAAACTTACATTCTCATGCACTACACTGCCACACATGCGGGACACCAGTTGGGAGCTTAGAGCTTGTCCTTACTGCTGGGACAATGCTCCGATGGTAGGAGATACCTGATAAGGGAGAACCCGGAAGCTGATGTGTAGATGGGCGTGGGATTTCGCCATCAAGCGGGGAAACATCACAGCGATCTCCCACGATAAAATCCCACACTACATTTACGGGAACAGTGACCTTAAAAGCTGACGCGTCTGGAATCACTAATCAATCATCAATCAATGAAGGCCTAGAACGCATAGTTTCCGAATTATGCAGTGGGAACGGGTGTTGAAGATCAATCTGCATTTCATGCTGTCTTGCTGCTTCCCATAAAGTATGCGCACGCACAAATGTTATTTCCCGTATGTCATAATCTAAGAGCTTCTATTCTGTTTCCTGAAAAGTTCTGTTTCACAAATATTTTCAATGCAAACTGAGAGGGTATCCAACAGTAGTTCACCTGAAGGAGTTTGTATCGATGGGTTGTTACAAACAGTACAAAGCCGTCATCTTCCCTGAGCTCATTACATAAAGAGGGGACCATAACTGATTGCGAAATTAATGCGGCTAGTGCTGCCCTGGAAACGAGTTTTGATGAACGCTATCTTTAGTGAATCTATCGATTAAACAATGAAAACAATACATTATATCCTATTTTTGCACTACAGGTTTAATTTGTTCTGAAATGAGTTTCGAACTGAACTATAATTGTGTTTTCGGCTTGAAGTGAATTGATTAAAAGGGAACGGATTTTCAATTATTAGTTGAAATATTCACAGATACAACTTACAATTCAATGAAAACTAGAGCCAGATCGACAAGGGATTCTTCAATTTTGAAAAGATCGTATGGAGGGTTTCGGCGCATATAGTGTTTACAGACAGACAGACAGACAGACAGACAGGCAGAAGGACGGACGGACGTTTTGAAAAAAAACCTTTTTCAGTAACAGGGGACCCCAAAACTTGTATTTCCCTTGAAATCTCGAAATCGATTTTCAACAGCATTACATAACTTTCTTATACTATGTGTATTACTCCGTATATACTATGTATACGAGAAAGTAAAAATGTCTCTACACATGCGTGCCTATGTGTGCCTAAGTGATCTGGGTTGTAGAGGAGTGACTGCTTAGGTCAATTACACTCCTCTTCCCACTGGCTGCGATGGGCTCACCCTTCAGGTGCAACTATCAGATTGTCCCATTCCATCATCTGAAGTGGCCAAGGGTAGTGGTACGACGTTGACAAAAAACATACGTGTTTCTAAAAATCGATTAAAAATTAAAGATCGATGATTAAAAACATCGCCCCAAAATCATTGATATTTTGATAACTGTATTAGTAACGATTAATATTAACGGGAGAGGTTAATTTGTTGTTGGTCGCGTCTATTAATTTTTAATTGAGGTCTAACTGAAAAAATAAAGTAAAAATGAAAAGGACAATTAACAAAAGTTTAATTATGTGATTGGATAATTCAAAATAATACAAACTTCATTTAACGGTGAAATCGCTATTTGAATTATAATTGACCCTTGGTCACTTTGATTTGAATAATGTCCAATTTATGGATCTCAAAATTATTACAAGTCTTTTCTATGATAGTATTTTTTTATTACAAAATAAAATACCAACCATTTAAGAAGGTCCAATACAAAATATCGATGTCAAAAACATCGGCTTCAAAAAATAATACATCGTTGATGATATCTCATCTCTAGCCGAGAGACTCATATTCAGTATGTTTTGCTATACCTTACATGTACGGCCACGAGCCTCTGTCGCTTTGATTTTGTATTAGCGGATGTCAACACGCCCGAAGCTGAGTGGCAGCGAAATTGGCCTCTGGGATCGTAATGATCGCGACCTGGCGACACCGACATCGCTTTTACCGGCTAGGCGGGGAGTGACACCTTCCAGGTGCAACATCATCATTCTACATCACTTGAACAGGGTGGGAAAGATGGGATAAGGATTAAAAAGCGATGAGTGGTGGGTGGGAGAGCCCGCCTTCCCACGTCGCAAGGCTAAATATTCGTTTGATTGATTGATTCATGTTTCCTGGCGCGTCAACTGCTATGGTCATTAGTCCCGTTAGTGTAGTGCATGTTTTTTTCTCGGGAGATGGCGGTGATCTTCCCCCGCTGGATGGCGAGATCCGGCGCCGTCGGCTAGTGGGGTTACCCCGTAACCAGGACTCTCCCACCAGCGGGGCACCGCCCCAGCCTGGACAAGCTCTAAGCTCCCAACCGGTCTCCCGAAATATGTGATAGTGTAGTGCATGTTAGTGTAAGTGTGTGTGTAAGGGGAGAGAATAGGACAAGGAAGAGGAAGGACAGATCGCGCGCGGTCCGTGGCCCGTTTATTAGGGTACTGCTCCGGCATTCGCCTGGTGTTGATCGGAGAAACCACGGAAAACTACCGATCAGAGCAGCCGGCCGCTAGAATTCTCCTCCAGACAGCAGCTGAATTCGGCCTAGCTGAAAAGCTAGTGTCGAAAATCCTGCCGCCGTCAGGACTCGAACCTAGGACCTCCCGGTTAGAGGCGCTGCAGTGACATCAGTTGATGCACTGAGCTACCGCTACCGTTGCTAAATATTCATGTTCAAGCGCGATTTCAACCGATGTACTTCTTTTAGATCGCAGACGCTCTGCTGTTTACGTGATCCCGGCTGTCTAGACAGGCAGCACGTGCGCTTTTTTGGCTGTAGTAGCTACATTTTTTAAAGATTTTTTAAAGGTAACAAAAGTTTGCTTCCTATTACTTTAATACAGGAGATCAGAAAGTGGAGAGTATGTCCGAATGCAAGCTTACTCAACCCCTGTAATTTAGGGGAATCGTGCCTTTAAATGATCAGAGTATGAACGTGTTATTTCGGGAGTAAGACTGGTACTGAGTGCGCCCGATTTCAGTCGATCATGGCTGACTCTTGGCTGACGCAACTACTAATCGCGCACTTTTTCTTGATACTCCACAGCGGGGGGTGCGGGGAGAGGCGGTTTCTGTCTACGTCACGGCAGTGCAGGGCTGTCAACTTTATTGACAGAAAACTCGGAGTAATAACTCGTCTTGGAGTAGATAGCTATGAGAAACAACGGAAGACTTTTCTAAATTCTGAAAAAATAATTAATATTTATAAAAATAATTGAGTAACAAGAAGGAACATGGTACGCACAGGTCGATTGAAAGAGAGAAAGTCCGCATTGGAAAGGTAGAGGGTGGGCAGCACTGCAAACTGAGCCGTGACATTTCGAGTGGAGCTCATATTTTCTACCGGCCCTGCTATGCCGGGCTGAGCGAGGACTAGGGAGCTCGAGGATCATGAAAAAGTGCGAGCATAGAAAATAAAATTTGCATTAAAATTCCAGGTGTAGTAATAAGAGATCACTTAATTCTGGGAAATTAAGACGTTCAAGCAAGTGCGAGGCAGAGCGTATTTCAGATCTCTGCGAAGCCTTCATGCGCAACAGACTGCCTGGCGTTTGCTCTCCCGCATGCGGTCAGTCTTCCAGGTAATTAAATATGATCATGCGGTAGCGAGAAACCGCCCAGTCTTCCAGGTAATTAAATATGATCGAGAGGAGAAAGAATATGATGGCAATGAGGAAGAGTAGGTGCAAAAAGTGGCGAAGGAGGAGGCGAAGGAGGAAGAGGAGGAGAAGGGCGTGGCGAAAGAGGAGGTGCCAGAGGAAAAGAATATGGAGGTGGACTGATTGATTGATTTTTTCGTGTTTCCGGGCGCGTCAACCTCTTCGGTCATTATTCCCGTTAGTGTAGTGCATGTTTTTTCCGCGGGAGATGGCGCTGATCTTCCCCCGCTGGATGGTGAGATCCGGCACCAACCTGTCGTCGGCTAGTGGGGTTTCCCCCTAACCAGGACTCTCCCACCAGCGGGGCACCGCCCCAGCCGGGACACGCTCTAAGCTCCCGACCGGTCTTCCGGAATATGTGGTAGTGTAGTGCATGTTGGTGTAAGTGTATGTGTAATGGGAGAGGATAGGACAAGGAAGAGGAAGGACAGATCGCGCGCGGTCCGTGGCCCGTTTGGTAGGGTACTGCTCCGGCATTCGCCTGGTGTTGATCGGAGAAACCACGGACAACTACTGATCAGAGCAGCCGGCCGCTAGAATTCTTCTCCAGACAGCGACTGAATTCGACCTAGCTGTAAAGCTAGTGTCGAAAACCCTGCCGCCGCCATCAGAGGCGGTGCAGTGACATCAGTTGATGCACTGAGCTACCGCTACCGGTATGGAGGTGGAGGAGGAAGAAGAAGAAGAGGAGGAAAATGAAGCAGTAGCAGAGATGGAGGAGTAGATGTAACATTTGAGTATTTATGTGAACTCCGACATGGGAATGTAAGTAGCTAGGAGACTTTAAGCCACCTAAAACTGAGCAGCTTAAATTCAAAAAATCGGAGCCAGAGGGGCGATGGTGGCCCGCGCCAGTGGCCCGCGTGCCACTCGCCTTTCACTAGACTAGAGCCTATCGCACGCGTGCTCCCCGCCCCCGGTCGACAGATTCGACGGAGCGGTGCGGAGTGTGCCGCACACGTGAGCACCTCTACTCTTCACGATTAGCCCTTGTTACTGATTTGAGCGAGAGAGAGAGTGAGAGTTGGCTTGATAAGAAAAAGACCCGGAAGAAAGACCTTGTTGGACAAGGGATCATATTGATGAATGGGATAAAATTTCATGTTGAATATAAATGTGATGTAAAAGGAAATTAATTATATTATACTGAAGTTTATAAGAAGTCGCAGGTGTTTAGAATCTATAAAAGTATGGGAAGGATGAATAAAAAGGGTGTCAAGGATAAATGAGTTCAGAGGTAGTAAATATTAGTCGTGGAACCCTATGAAATGTTACACAGGAAATGGAGGAGGAAATAGAGGTGAAGATAAAGAGGAAGATAAAGAGGAAGAGGAGTATAAAGAGGAAGATGATGATATAGAGGATGATGATAAAGAGGAAGAGGAGGATAAAGAGGAAGAGGAGGATAAAGAGGAAGAGGAGTATAAAGAGGAAGAGGAGTATAAAGAGGAAGAGGAGGATAAAGAGGAAGAGGAGGATAAAGAGGAAGAGGAGGATAAAGAGGAAGATGAGTTGGAGGTGGAGGACGAGAAGGAGGAGTAGCCGGGGAGGCGGTGCAAAAGGCGAAATGGAGGGGAGGGGAAGGGAAGGGGGCGGGGCGAGTGTCCGCACCTGGGGAGCCTCGTTGGCAAACAATGCCTGAAAGTCACGTTGCACTTTGTCCCCTCGCCGAAGCAAAGGGCGGCGAGAAGTGGGCGGGGGAGCGGGAAAGCGGTGATGTGGAAGCCCGCCCATTCCAAAAGCGGAACAATCACCGCCCGCCACGGTAATTGAAAGTGACGGCCGTCTGTCAAGAAATGTAACGTAGTTATCCGCGTAATTAGTTACCTTTTAGACACGTATTTGATTAACATTTATAACCATTTCTATGCTATTTCAATGAAATAATTATTTTAACGAGCACGTGCAGTTTAAACACAGGTCGGTAATTAGATAACTTCCGAGAAGCAGCGAAATAAAATACTAGCTCTTCATAATTAACTAATGAAAGAAGAAAATAAACCAATATGGGGTTGTACAAAAAGAATTTCAAGTTTAAACAGTTGAAAGTTGGAGAAATTCCTGTTCTAAAGAACGTAGATCCTCATACATTTTATCAGTGAGTTGTACAGGA